>JAIGNY010000980.1:702500-857500 GCA_020152595.1 Chiridota heheva | reverse complement strand
CTGCTGGTAACATAACCATGTGCACAATAACCAACAAAATTATCATGCCAATATGATGCAACACGGATATACCGTTGCTCATTTATCACTTTTACAAAATTGTCACAGTAAGCCCCACCCACTTATCAATATGCATGACATCACCACCAAAAAACAATAGAGCGCCTCTACAGACCATGGGCTATCTGTGTACCCAATATAAGCCCTATCCACTGATTAATATGCATAACATCACCACCAAAAAACAATAGAGCGCCGCTACAGAACATGGGCTATCTGTATACCCAATATAAGCCCCATCCACTTATCAATATGCATGACATCACCACCAAAAAACAATAGAGCGCCTCTACAGACCATGGGCTATCTGTGTACCCAATATAAGCCCCATCCACTTATCAATATGCATGACATCACCACCAAAAAACAATAGAGCGCCTCTACAGAACATGGGCTATCTGTATACCCAATATAAGCCCCATCCACTTATCAATATGCATGACATCACCACCAAAAACAATAGAGCGCCTCTACAGACCATGGCTATCTGTGTACCCAATATAAGCCCCATCCACTTATCAATATGCATGACATCACCACCAAAAAACAATAGAGCGCCTCTACAGACCATGGGCTATCTGTGTAATCCAGTCTAAGGATCTTGAGATACCGTGTTTACAAGCTCTTTTAAGCAAAATCATATTAAGCCCCGCCCACTATGCACATTAACGTTTACACATCATGAACAAGTAAACACCAGCTAACATCATAGTTATCCCAAATATGAAACAAAACAGACATGCGGTTGTTAAAAAATGAGCATTTCAAGATTGTTTACTTTAAGCCCGCTTAATCATTAATATGCATAACATCACCATCGAAAATAATACGGCACATCTACAGACCACCAGCTATCTGTGTACTCAATATGACATGAATCCAATTTACCATTCTTGAGATACCGTGTTTACAAGTTTTTTTCAGCAAAATCATATAAGGCCCCGCCCACTATGCATATTAATGAAATTCAATGTTTTGCATCATGAACATGTACATACCAGCTAACATCATTATTGTACCAAATATTAAATGAAACAGACATACAGTTGTTAAAATATGGACATTTCAAGCATGTTACATTAAGTCCCGCCTTACAGTACATTAATATGCATGACATCACCATCACAAACAATAGGGCACATCTACGGACCATGGGCTATCTGTATACCACATATAACCTGAATCCAGTATACTGGTCTTGAGATATCGCGTTTATGAACTGGCCATCACATACACACATACATACACCCCATCATGACTGCCTAGGTTCCTGATGCTATCGCATCGGAACCAAAAAGCATTTAATAGCTTAAAAAATGATATGGAATGTTTTGATATGGAATATTTGACTTAATTAGAACCATTGCATATATCAGGAAAGAAAATACTAGAGTTAGGGATGGTGGGATAGAGTTAGGGATGGTGGAATAGAGTTAGGGATGGTGGGATAGAGTTAGGGATGGTGGGATAGAGTTAGGGATGGTGGGATAGAGTTAGGGATGGTGGGATAGAGTTAGGGATGGTGGGATAGAGTTAGGGATGGTGGGATAGAGTTAGGGATGGTGGGATAGAGTTAGGGATGGTGGGATAGAGTTAGGGATGGTGGGATAGAGTTAGGGATGGTGGGATAGAGTTAGGGATGGTGGGATAGAGTTAGGGATGGTGGGATAGAGTTAGGGATGGTGGGATAGAGTTAGGATGGTGGGATAGAGTTAGGGATGGTGGGATAGAGTTAGGGATGATAGAGTTAGGGATGGTGGGATAGGGAGTTAGGGATGGTGGGATAGATTAGGGATGTGGGATAGGTTAGGGATGGGATGGTTAGGGATAGAGTTAGGGATGGTGGATAGAGTTAGGGATGGTGGATAGAGTTAGGGATTGGGATAGGGGGTTAGGGATGGTGGGATAGAGTTAGGATGGTGGGATAGAGTTAGGGATGGTGGGATAGAGTTAGGATGGTGGGATAGAGTTAGGGATGGTGGGATAGAGTTAGGGATGGTGGGATAGAGTTAGGGATGGTGGGATAGAGTTAGGATGGTGGGATAGAGTTAGGGATGGTGGGATAGAGTTAGGGATGGTGGGATAGAGTTAGGGATGGTGGGATAGAGTTAGGGATGGTGGGATAGAGTTAGGGATGGTGGGATAGAGTTAGGGATGGTGGGATAGAGTTAGGGATGGTGGGATAGAGTTAGGATGGTGGATGATAGAGTTAGGGATGGTGGGATAGAGTTAGGGATGGTGGGATAGAGTTAGGGATGGTGGGATAGAGTTAGGGATGGTGGGATAGAGTTAGGGATGGTGGGATAGAGTTAGGGATGGTGGATAGAGTTAGGGATGGTGGGATAGAGTTAGGGATGGTGGGATAGAGTTAGGGATGGTGGGATAGAGTTAGGATGGTGGGGATAGAGTTAGGGATGGTGGATAGAGTTAGGGATGGTGGGATAGAGTTAGGGATGGTGGGATAGAGTTAGGGATGGTGGATAGAGTTAGGGATGGTGGGATAGAGTTAGGGATGGTGGGATAGAGTTAGGGATGGTGGGATAGAGTTAGGGATGGTGGGATAGGGGATGGTGGGATAGAGTTAGGATGGTGGGATAGAGTTAGGGATGGTGGGATAGAGTTAGGGATGGTGGGATAGAGTTAGGGATGGTGGATAGAGTTAGGGATGGTGGGATAGAGTTAGGGATGGTGGGATAGAGTTAGGGATGGTGGGATAGAGTTAGGGATGGTGGGATAGAGTTAGGGATGGTGGGATAGAGTTAGGGATGGTGGGATAGAGTTAGGGATGGTGGGATAGAGTTAGGGATGGTGGGATAGAGTTAGGATGGTGGGATAGAGTTAGGGATGGTGGGATAGAGTTAGGGATGGTGGGATAGAGTTAGGGATGGTGGGATAGAGTTAGGGATGGTGGGATAGAGTTAGGGATGGTGGGATAGGGTTAGGGATGGTGGATAGAGTTAGGGATGGTGGATAGAGTTAGGGATGGTGGGATAGGTTAGGATGGTGGGATAGAGTTAGGGATGGTGGGATAGAGTTAGGGATGGTGGGATAGAGTTAGGGATGGTGGGATAGAGTTAGGGATGGTGGGATAGAGTTAGGGATGGTGGGATAGAGTTAGGGATGGTGGGATAGAGTTAGGGATGGTGGGATAGAGTTAGGGATGGTGGGATAGAGTTAGGGATGGTGGGATAGAGTTAGGGATGGTGGGATAGAGTTAGGGATGGTGGGATAGAGTTAGGGATGGTGGGATAGAGTTAGGGATGGTGGGATAGACCTAGGGATGGTGGGATAGAGTTAGGGATGGTGGGATAGAGTTAGGGATGGTGGGATAGAGTTAGGGATGGTTAGGGGGATGGTGGGATAGAGTTAGGGATGGTGGGATAGAGTTAGGGATGGTGGGATAGAGTTAGGATGGTGGGATAGAGTTAGGATGGTGGGATAGAGTTAGGGATGGTGGGATAGAGTTAGGGATGGTGGGATAGAGTTAGGGATGGTGGGATAGGAGTTAGGATGGTGGGATAGAGTTAGGGATGGTGGGATAGGAGTTAGGGATGGTGGGATAGAGTTAGGGATGGTGGGATAGAGTTAGGGATGGTGGGATAGAGTTAGGGATGGTGGGATAGAGTTAGGGATGGTGGGATAGACCTAGGGATGGTGGGATAGAGTTAGGGATGGTGGGATAGACTTAGGGATGGTGGGATAGAGTTAGGGATGGTGGGATTGGGTTGGGGAAAACCCACCCACCTATAAGATCACGAAGAAGTTGGGTAAAATTGATGTTTAAATCCAGGTAAAAATATTAATGAAAAAAGTAATCAAGTTCATCAGTAAAAATGTGCAGGTGAGATAATTTGTGCAAATTTTTCAACTAAAATTCAAGGAAAAATCTGGGCACAACTTAACAAAAATAACAGAATCCTATTCAAATCTTGTCCCTGTAAAAATATTTGTCTGTATATCTTTTTATCATTCATGATAAAAAAAACGATTTAATATTGCATTTTACACTGTAAGCTGACATAACTAATGTGTATGTTTTGTCTTTTTATCAATCATAATAAAAAAATAACCACATTAATATTGCATTTTACTCACAAAAGACAACTTATATCAAATGTAATGGTACCCATACATGAATCCTTGGCCTAAAAACCCAGATTAACAAAAGTTCAGAACTAGGTCACTTTGATCACTTGATCGCTAAACCCATTTAATTCTGCCCTATGAAAGCTGTATGCAATTAGCTTCTTATACTCTCGATCAATTCCAGATAATATAACCCCGGCCTAGATTTTGAACGAACTAGTTGCAAAATACATTAAAATAGTCATCAAAATTTGTTTGAATTTGGTCAGTTTTTATAACTTTATTTGAATTTTTACAGCAAAATGGGTGAATTTAGTAACAAATCATTTTTGTAGCAACTTACTCATCCCCAGCTTGCGATAATTAACATTGACCTCAATGTTAAATGAACTAGCTGCAAAACACAATAATTAACATAGTCATCAAAACTGGTTTTAAAATTGTCAAAATGTAGCAACTATATTTAAATTGTTAAAGAATATGGGTGACTTTAATGTTCTATTATTGTATGTGTGGCTGTGAGAAATATTATCTGGAGGGGCAGAAAATGGTTGATGGGAAGCATGGGGGGGGGGGGGCAGAACATAGCTAGAGGGGAGCAGCAAACAATGAACATCCTTTTCATTATGCATATGATTGAAGCGTGTTTGTATTCTTTATTACCAAGGGAACAATGCTTAACAAATTTATGGGGTGTACATGTACAATTTCCATCTCTTGCCCATATGCATTTTTGCGATGAAATCCAAAAGGAGGAAGGAGGGGGAGGAAGATATGGGACCAATTTTGTAAGATTTGTTTTTTCCACTTTGTTTTCTTCAATCCTTTGTGCAAGAAATTATGTTTACCATCCCTTAATCAGTATTTACCCAGAAAAACATTTTTCACAACTTTCCACTACTGAAACAAAGGAATAAAAAAAACTACAAAAAGTTCTTTCCAAATTCAAAAATCTATCTACTGCTCTTTTAAAGGAAAGGTATCATTCCATAAATACATTCAGAAGTGAACATCGCTGTGCTAAGTAACGTCGCTTCCGCTTTATACTTTTCCTATTGGTCGCGAGAAATTTGCAATATTTTCGATCACACATCTGCCAGACTGATTATAGGGGCCTGCATGTGTTTTTGATAACATCAAAGATTTCTCACAATCAATACAGAAAATTGAAACTCAAAGTGATTTTACCACAGTGGCGTTCACTTCTGAATTTATTTACGGGATAATACTTTTCCTTTAAAATGTATACATCCATAAAAGATAACATTAAAACCAGGCATCGCAAAAGATACAAATCCCCTCCCCGCTAATAACATGCTTTCCAGCCTCTGTCACACCTGCCACTCCACTCCATGTTCCACATGCCATACCATACTACTTCCCTCCTACAGAAAATCATACACGAAAATCCAGATGCCATTCCACCACATGATCCATATGTCATAACACCTGCAATCAAGATGACATCCTACCATGTGACTTGCCACCCCTGTCCCATATACCATGCTACACTGTCCCACATGCCATCCCTCCCTGTACTAATTGCGCCATACCACGTGCCATCCCACCATGTCCCATAGGCCATTCCATGCTATCCCACCCTGGGCCACATGCCATCCCACCTGAAATCCAGATGACTTCCATTACAAGTCATACTTTCCCACATGCCATGCCACTCTGTCCCACATGTCAACCCAACCTGCCCCATGCCATGACATCCTGTCCCACATTCCTTGGCATATTGTTCCACATGCCAACCTATCTCACATGCCACCCTGTCCCACATGCCATCTCACACTGTCCCATATTTCATCCCATCCTGTCCCCCATGCCATCCCACCTTAATTCCAATTCCTACATCTACCTATCATTCTACCATCTTCCACCCAAAATTCAGTACAGATTAATTTGCAGATTATCATAAGTCTCTATTCAAGCGAAGGCCTTATGTGTATTTGTTATTCATTCGCAAGACACTTCATTATAAATTAATTTCAGTAGTCAGATCTATTATTCAACTTTTTTTTTTTTTTTGTTATTCATTCCCAAGATACTTCATTACAAATTCCATTCAGTCATCAGATTTATTATTCAACTTTTTTTTTTTTCATCCCAGAACAAATCCTTTAATTACTGCTAATTTCCAGTCTGGAATGCATTTGTTCTCCTTAATATAAATTTCTTTTCATAAAAATAGTTCAAATTCCTTTCCTAGGGCAGCAATCTTTTGTTCCATAGCTGAACGATACATGAGGATGGACGGACAATAAATGTGGATGGACTGACGGATGGATGAATGAATGACGGGACGAACAGACAAACAAATGGTAAAGATGCTATATCCCTTCTTCACCAACTTCATCGGCAAGGGGATAAAAAATGCAATTATCCACATATTGATATAGGTATCTAGTTTACATGTATTCAATTCACAAATTCCCTCTTATCAAAATTCCTACTTAAAAAGCAACTTTGACAGAATCTACTCCAAATGTTAATTTCACCAACATTCAAAGACTTCAGAACCAAATTGCTTTTTTAAGAAACCTCAAATTAATATATCCATAAAAAATCAAATAAAAACAGTTGATAGATTGAAACGTTACTGGATCCACAAGTGCAAAACACTAGTATTATCTACAATTTGTATTTGTATTTCACTTTTGGCATATGCCAGGGAAAGCACACGTATTGCAGTCACAATGAGTTGTTTCCAGTGTGTACCCGATGAATTTGCCAGGATGAAAAGTAGATGAACACCGGATTAACACCCTGCTCTTTTCGAGAAGTGTTCAGAGAACCAGGCAGGGGGTGAAACTCCTACCAACGGGACCAACGGCTTTACATCCCCTCCGAAGGACGGTGAGTGAAGTGCCACCCAACCATTAACCACTTTTAACAAAGGTCGGGTGAGGAAAAAGGTGTGATGCAGAAGACAAACCTCTGCGCTTGATGGCAGCGTTTATCATTCTGCATATCTGTGGAAAAATCGCTGGTTAAATCGCTGTTGGACTCAAACCTGGAACCTCCAGCATCTTAGTCTTACACTCAGTCGCCTGAGCTATCAACCTCCCTATCTACATATGAATATATTAACTGATGTTCAGTTCCCAGGTATTTAAATGCACTAATTCCCCTTTACATAATTCCCATTTTAAAGCAACTTTTACAGAATTGATCCCAAATGTTAATTACACCTGCATGTACCCCATGACTAATAATCTCAATAAATGTCCAAGAAGTGCCCAAACTTTTAACTACCCACCAACAAAAACAGGCTTATACCCTGGTACCCCAAAATATGTGTTGAGCTACTACATCATTGATGTTCTAGTCTTTAAACTTATTCACGTTCTAACCACATTTGAACTTTCAATGACTTATGTACAGATAATGTAACTCTCGCACAGGAAATGAATACCATTCAAAAATCTTATTCCATGAAGGAGATATTCAAGTTTAAAGCTCTGTTTTATATGTGTAGAAATGACTGGTGTAGTAAGTCTACTATGGAATGTTGGTGTCTTCATCCTCACATTCTTAGCAATTGTTTATGTATTTTAAAGAAAATTTATTTAATTTCAACACTAGTTAAATTATTTTTACTTTTTCCAGGTGGTATATTATAAATACCTTACTAAATTCAGTTTTTTTTTTAATTTCTTGAAATATCCCATGGTTTTTAAGCCACAAAATCGCAGAACAAAATATAATAAAACCCATAAAGATTGGGAAATCTGAGGCTATGACATCACAACTAGTCTGATTTCTGTCGTTTCTATACAAATGATACCAAACTTTAAACTTAAATATCTTCTTAATGAAATAAGATTGTTTAATGCTTTCGTCACTATTTTTTTTTTTTTTTTTTTTAATAGGTCTCTTTCATATATAATAGACTTGCTTGTCATTTAGAAGAAAATCAGGTTTGATTGAATTGTTGAATCCCCCCAGCTATATCCCTAAACTCCAGTTGAACCCACTCTACCAAAGTCAAATCTACAAGCAAATATTTTGTTTTAATTGAACTGAATCAGTGAAATAATTTCTTCTAAGTACCAGTAAATCCTTCAGTTCTTTTCCTCAATAATGTAAATTTTTCCCTTCTAGTTTTGTCTTGAATGAATGTGAAGTCAAATGTGATTAAATTATTTTATATTCCTGGAAATGTCATGTTTTAAGCTTTTTGGGACCCTCTTATACAATCTCCCAAGTCACCTCTGCATCACCAAATGCAAATTTATTCAATTATGTTAATACTTTTGTTTATGTTGTTCTATTTGTTTATATTATCACACTTATTGTAAATTCCAAATGAATTAAATACATGAAAAGTTTTATATATGCAATCTTCTTAAGGTGACTTTTATTTCAACCCATTCACATTTTAAGTACATTTGGCCTTTCAGTGACTTATTGAAGTACCTAATAATGTGGCTATTGCACACGAAATGAATCTGTGAACTTTAGAAGAAAATCAGGTTTAATTCAGTTATTGAGCCCCCTCTCCCGCAGCTATATCACTATACTTCAATTAAACACATCCTTTAACAGTCAAATTTAAAGATAAATAGTTTGTTTAAAATGAATAAAATCAGTTATGCTTGAAATCTCAATAATGTAGATTTTTCTGTTCTTATTTGTTGTTAAATCAAATGTGATTTTCTTTTTCCCCAGAAAATATCATGTGTATCATGAAAAAAAATATTATGAAATTTATGCGTTTTGGGACCTTCGTATGCAATTTTCCATTGGTCACCCCTGCATAACCAAATGTTAATTTATGTAACGGCTTGCAGTTAACCAGGTGGTAAGGGGTGTCACTTGACCCCCCCCCCCTTAAAGATTAAAATGCTAAACATTGATTTTTTGTAATAACGAATGCCAACATGCTTCAATCATACGTATAATTAAAAGGGCAGTCATTTTTGCACACCCCATTATGTTTTACACAACCCTCCATTATGTTTTGCACAACCCCTTATCATATTTTGCACCCCCATTATATTTTGCACCCCCCATTATATTTTGCTCCCCCCATTATATTTTACACCCCCCCCTCCAATTATATTTCCCCCTCCAACTAATAATCAAGAACCTTCATACACCAACTCCTAACAAAGTATACTCTTCATTGTGTCTTCAATCACAAAACAAGTTATTCTAATTACTAAGTCGTAAACAAAAATATAAAAAAACTGTACAATTGAAATTTATTCCTTCTACTTTTCCGAGATATTAACATTTTATTGGAATTCTACCCATCTCAATCTCCAGAAGCTGATTCATCATCGACTTACAAAATGTGGAATTTGCCAAATTCTAAAGTTTATAAAGGTAGGAGTTCAGAAAAGGGTCAGGATTTAAAATAGAGTGAGAGGCAGGATTTCTTAATTCATCTTGATGGGCACATGATGAATTGTATTTATCTTCAAGACAATTCCCAAGAAAGTGTTGGTTTCTCTTCTGTTAGCATGTTTAGTGAGGTGATGAATCTTGGCAATGAGCAAGCACGTAGGTATAATGTACAGATTCCCTGCAGAGGTAAAATATCTTTAAATTGTTGACATTTTTGCATGAAATGATTCAGAGTATACATGAAGGTATGTATGCATATAATCTAGGATTTCTTAATTCATCTTGATGGGCACAAGATGACTTGCATTTATCTTCAAGACAAATCCCAAAAAATTGATCTCTTTTTTTTTTTTTTTTTTTTTTTTGTAAGGTGATAAATCTTGGAAATGAGGAAGTAAGAGGATATGATGTGCGACAGGGGTAGAATATCTGAGAATTGTTGACGTTTATGCATGAAATTATTCAAAGTTTGAGTAATGCATACAGATGATGGATTAAAAAGAGCTTTAAATTCTGGGAATGTTTTGGACTGTAGCCATTTAATTTACTTGATGAAATGGTACCATTTATACACGTCCTACAATTGTCTAGTAAAGAAGAAGCATACAGCCATTGCGGAAGGTGCACTGCACAATTTTGTGTTATACATTATCAGTCGTAAATAATAACGAGGAGATTTAAAGTTGGTTCTCTCAATCAACTTAAAAGCTGTGGGATAATCAAGGGGCAACATCCACTAGTTAAATAGCCTTTATCTGCCCACTCCACAAAATGCCTTTTGCTAATGGTTTAAAATGGCTCCCCCCAATCCCACCCTCTCATCCTGGTAAAAGTTTGGCTCTTAAAACTATAATGCTGGATATGCCATTACTTGCAATAAGCAACCACTTTCGGGGTAAACTTGCAACCCAAAGTCTCTCCAAAATTACTCAAATGAATAAACCATAGCGATGATGGTGGTAGGCCAACAATTATAGAATACAGGCTCACTTCAAAGGACCACCTCAGCAGTGTGCAGCCACTTTCAAAGTTGAGCAATGAATGCGCATTGAATATTGAAACCTTGCTTCCTTGCTAACTTTAAAAAAAAAAAAAAAGAATGCAGATTTTGAAAAACATTCCCATTTATCAAACTTCAGAAGTGAGCGACCACTTCCTAAGTTGAGCTAGGGAAAGCTCACAAGTTAAAATAATAAAACTTCTAAGCCACAGTAATCATTTCTGAAAAATGATATGAAAATTTTGAAAAATCTCAATTCACATTTAACATCAGAAATGAGCTATCACCTAGCTAGGGTGAGCTTTGGACCTGCATTCTATAATTAATCCGATTAGACATTTAAAAAAATATACCGTACCAGGTAAGTATAAACAGATCTCAATATTGTACACAAAAGTTAAATAATCCCATCAAAACTTTCTGTAGGTTGGGGAAAAATATTCACAAGAAAATCCACACGAACACAGAGAAAAATACAAGTTTTATCCAATACTAAAACCAACTGGAAATATTCTTGCACAAATTCCTTCTGTCATAAAGCTCCAAAAAAATTCCATTAAGTCAAAAGTCAAAAAATCCCAACAAAAGTGAAATATATATATGAAATAACACAACACACACATCAGCATTATACCTTCACAGTCTAAAATCCACCCAAATTAATAACACACATATTTCAAACAACGATATTTAATACAAGGTTACCAAACAGCACAGTCTAAAAAATATTAGCTTTCAAGTTCAAAACCAGCTGAAAAGCTATATCCACTGCTGGCATACCACTGTGCACACATATCCTATTATAATTTTCTTTTTTGCAACACACGTTCAATGGTGAGTATTGTAACTTGTGTGTGTGTGACTGTGAGAATGCGTCGACCAGGCACGGAATTCCAACTGATCCAATACATGCATTGCAGTGGTGTGTGGATCGAGAGTCAGTTGTGTTGCGTTGAACATTTAGAGAATGGATCGGTGCCTGTGATTGGTGGGTGCTATCAACTCTTCCTGAAGGTTTTCCTTTTTTTTAATTTTCTGTGGGAATTTTTTATGTACTTTATTTTTCTAATGGTTGGATATAAAATGGAACATGTTAAAAAGGTGTGATGAATATTATTTGAGAAAATAAGAAAAAGTGTAAAGCTTTCCAAACAACCATAAAGTTGAGAATGTTTTACAAGACAGACTTTGTACTTGTGGTCATCAGTATAGAACCACAGAGCTATTAACACAGGAAAAGTAAATGTGTTTCTTCTATATAATAACTATAGTAATTGCTTATCTTGGAGATAAGGAGATACAGTAATTTAGAATGCTTTTAAGCTTCATTGAAAATTAATTCTTACACATTTATTCGTTGGTTACACAAATCCTTTGTGGATGAAAGTAAAACATGTAGAGATAATTGCTATACTAATACTGTAACTTTGAGGTATTCTGCACAATTTCATGGCTAACGCCCCAAAAAGGTAGGAGGAGTGGGGGTTAGTGAGGTTTTAACCATTACTTTTTTTTTGTTTAAATTTGTGGTGGGGAGGGGAGGGGGGATTGATGTAAATGTCCAGTATAAAGGGGAAATTTTATATTGCTAAGAGCTGAAAAAGTGGGGTGCTGGTCCCCCATCACCACAAGGACCATGCCCTGGGGGATGGTCCTGATATTAAATATCTTTGTACGTTTTGCTACAGGACGAAAAATTTCCATATTTTGTTGTGGACGAAATAAATTGATCTTATTTATCTTGTTCTGCACAATAACTCACGGTTCTGATTAAAACGGGTAGCAACAGAATAAGGAGAGGGGAGGGAAGGGGGAGGAAGGGGGACTAAACCCACATTCCCTACAATAGTCACATATAATCCCTTCATACAAATGAATTTCCTTCCTCTTCAGTTTAATTTGTCTTGGCTCCCTGGAAGCTAAAACAGAATGCGACGAGTGAACACACAATTACAATGACGGGGTCGTCGCCTGCGTATTCGGTTATGATAGTAACAATGCTATCACGAAACGCTTAATACGACCCGGACGAGAACACAGGTACGACGTGCGGACAGACGTAACATCGACAACCAAGTCAATGTCCACGGCCTTTGAAAACCAGTTGTGGTACACTGGCGTGTCTACCCAACCCAGGCTTGAACCCAGGGCCTCGTGATCTGTAGACAGGTATGATAATCGCTACACCACAGTAGGTAGATAAACAGAATTGCTCATACATTAATCCTTTTATTACCTTAAAATATGCTTCTCTCTCAACTTATCTTGGTTCCCAAACTACAACACAATAGTCATGTATACATTAATCCCTCCATAACATTTTGGCCATGCCCCAAGGCAAATTTCCCCTTTTTTTACCAGCTTCCACCAATACCTGATTTTCTCTTCAAAACAAATTAACAAGATACAAATTCCTTTTACCACAAAAATTTTTTTCCAATCTGACTAAAACAGGTACTAAAAAGGGAATAAATCTTTTAAATCTTAATAGGATTTAAAAAACCCTACAGGAAATACTCACACCTTGGTAATCCCTATTGTGGTGCCTAGCTGTACTACAGGAAGTCAAGTTTATCAGGTATTGTAGTGTTACAGGCTGATAAACGAACTGTAAACACAATACCTGGTATTCTACTCAGAACCAGGACCTATTTAAACAAATGAGGAAAATAAATCCAAACTACATGATAAAATAATGTATCCTCATTCTAAACAAATTTGAGGTATTTTTGGCAAATTTTACCCCCAAAAGTATTCATATTGTGATTGATCATTGCATTAGTGAGAACAAAATCTCATGATAAAGGATTTAAAAAGGCCATATATCCAATGTGTTACTGACCCCCTCCCACCCCCCTCATCCCAGAGACCCCTACTCAAGACCCCTCCCCCTTCACATCCCGGAGAGTTGGAAATGGAATTCTATTTTGGCCAAACTTACAAAAAAACCTTTAAAGCTAGAATTCTTGAAGGAAAGGTATCTTCCCATAAATAAATTCAGAAGTGAACGCCGTAGTGGTGGTAACTCACTTCCGTTTTTAATTTCCTGATTGATTGCGAGAAATCTGTGAAGTTTTCGATCACACATTTAAGCCCATATGTTCCGTCCGGCAGATGTGTGTCATGGCAGCACCAGGATTTTGGTCATGGGGGAGTAAGAGGGGAAAATTTGTCCTGCAGGGGAAGGGGGGGGGGGGGAGGAAGCACATAAATCGGACAAAATATGTCACTTTACAAACTTTTTCGGGGGGAAAGTGGGGGAGGCCAAAGCAATCTCATGGGGAGGGAATGACCCCACCCCAAAAAAAAATCGCGCTGCCACTGGATGTGTGATCGATAACATCGCATATTTCTCGCAGAGTCGCAATCAATAGGGGAAATTGTTTGTTTGATGAGGGTTTATAGGCACGACGACAGGGACAGCAAATTGTGCCTCAAAGATTAGATCATTCCACAGGCAGGAAGAAAAGAAAATAGGGGGAGACTGAGAGAAACACTGGGAATAAAATCCAGGAAGCTGGGATCGAGAGAGGAAGTGCAAGGGTGGAAACGGTGCAAAAGTAAAGAGGGGGTGTGGGAGAGGGGGACTAAATATGGTTGTAGAGGGAAGCATGATGAAGGAAAGAGATAATTTTATCCGGAGGGTTATTCTGGAAAACTTGGCTGGCTATCGAGTAGGTGGGGGGCCGAGGGAAGCTTGGGAAAGGTTGTACAGGGGGCAGGCAAGGAGGACGTGGACTGTGAAGGTGCAATGGCAATTGTTGCAGAGGGGTGGGGGAGCCAATAAGGAGGTGGGAGTGAGTGAGGTGGGTGTGACCTATTGTAAGGTGGGTAATGTGGACGTTGTCGACACGGGAGAGATTGTGGATGGTGGGTTTGATCGGAATGGTGGGCTTGATAACGTAAAGTTTGTTATCAATTTGGAAGTCCCATGAGGTTTGCCAACGGTCACGAACAAGGGAAGCAATAAGCGGCTTGATGTCAGAAAGGGTTTTGGGAAAGGGGGTTGGTGCAGGTTGAGGGAAAGGTTAGTGGCTGCATCAGCTCTGTCATTGGCGAGAATGCCAACGTGGCAGAAGAAAAGAATACTTTTTCTGCAGAAGGAGGGGTGGGGGAGGAGTGACACTACCAGTACGGTGGGGTTTGATCACTTTTGAATGTATTCATGGCATGATACCTTTCCTTCACAGGTCTATGGACAATTGAATATCTTTGTTTCTTTTCTTTATCTTTCTTTACATTTCTTTCCTAACAGTTAAATATTCATGCTAGAATTTGATTGGGGGTATATGATAAAGAATCAAACACTTTTTATCAGAAATTCAGTGTAAGATTTCAAAATAACGCAGCATGGTCAATCTGTAACTGATTTTGGTTTAAAAAATTGTGACTTTCATGGCTCTACAATAGATTTATAAAAATTGAACGGATTAGTTCTGGGGTGAGGCAAGTCCATCTCATATGAAAGAGGGCTTCAAAAGAAACTAAATGGTTGATATACATTGAAAAATCTTAATCCATTAAGGATATTGAAACTCTTGTCTTATCTGTGTAGAAATGACTAGTGTAGTAATTAGTCTACTATGGAAAATTAGCATCCTTATCTTCACATTCTTCATTGTTATTTTAAAGAAAGTTTATCTATTTTTTTTACTATTTAAATTATTTTTCCTCACTCTTTCATCAGGATCTTATATTATACATACCTACAAAAAAGATTCAGTTTTACTACTTTTCTGACATATCCCATGGTTCTCAAGCATCATAATCGCAGGACAAAATAAGATAGAATACGTAACAAATCTTGAGGCTATGACATTAAAACTTGTGGTTGTTACACAAATGATATCAAACTTTAAACTTAAATATCTCCTAAACGGAATAAGATTTTTGACTGCTTTCTTCACCATTTTGTTTCTTTTGAAGTCCTTTTTCACATACATTAAACGATGGACTTGCTTGACCACTGAACTAATCCTTTGGTTCTTCATCATATCCATACCTTTAATTCAATTGTCACAAACTACATTCAATCAAAATCGCTTGAAGAGGGTATGACAAACAGCAATCCAATAAACCCGATTTAAATTTGCCAAAAGGAAATCTTGACCAAGGCCACTATCAGACAGTGAATAAAAAATGGACATAACAGTGGACAGCTGGACAATGAAAAAATATAATAAAAAAGTCAAACAAAGAGGGAAACCTAAATGGACAGGATTTCCTTAAAAGATTATATTGGTCTTGTGGCTAAGCCTCAACAAATATGAATTAACACAATATGACACGAGAAATGAATAGCCAGTGTGACTGTAGTGTACTGTACAGTACTTGGTTTTGATGGTATATTACAATCAGCGTTCGACAAATCGATCAGAATGGTGCTTGCCCGCCAGCAGCAACAGCTTTATTTTTAGTTGCCCAGCCATAACAAGCCACTTGCCCGAAAATACAAGCAGAAATTCCGGTAACTAATGTTAGGTTCCTTTAAAAAAAAAAAAATTTTTTACATTTTGCTTACTCTTTATTCTCCCAGAAAATGTTGTAAAGTGGCATATTTTGTCACTGATTTATAAGCCTTGCCCATGAGATAAACTGCCCCTCTATTTACCCTCCCATTCCCCCTCTTCATATGACCAAAATCCTGGCCCTCCACTGATCGGATCCCTAAGTTAAACTTTTACAGCAGGATACTCAACCTTGCATGTAACATCTCCAGACACCCTTATCCTTTACCCCAACCCTGCCCGGTCAATCCATCCTCCCCAATTATCCAATCCTTCACATTTTCCTACTCTTCTCCTATTTTCCTACCCTTCTCCTATTTTCCTACCTTTCTCCTGTTCCACCTACCCTTTCCCCATTCCACCAACCCTTCCCGTTATACCCTTACCATTCTCCTCACTACCCATTCTATTCACTCAAGCTTGCACTACTTTACCCCACCATGCCCTTGCTGCCTCCATACTTCCCAATTATACCCTGTCCTCATTACCCTGTACTTGCATTGTTTCCAACTTCAGGCTATATGACCCATGCTACCTTTGTAAACTCCCTTTGCTGGGGATTTACCCTGTACCCCTGCTCATAATTTCCCCTTCTCCTTCTTGGTTGTCCATGCCCCTTAGATCTTCCTCCCACTGGCACCTCCACTACTGTTTTACAAGATGATAGGAGTGCATTGAAAGAAAGTGGCCTCTTCCATAGGTGCAGGAGGCAGGGTGGAATTCCCCCCCCCCCCTACCTTCTCTTGCACACTTACAAACACAATTTGGACAAAGTAATGCATGGGTTAGTGTCATCAAAGTTACATTTTGGGGCAATTTCCATGTGTCAAGCCTAAAAGAAAATCATGCTACTATATGCCTAAAATAAATTTCATATCAAATTTAGAGGTAAAATGCCCTCCCTCCCCAGCTCACAAAAGTTTTCTACCTGGAACTAAAATCTATCACTGATATCACTGATTCCTGTAGAGCTGATTTAAATATTTAACATACATACAGCATATGAGACCTATAGTGACCTGAATTTCTGCTTTTTAAATTGTCACTTACTGGCTAATCCCCTAAGACAGTAATCAACCATACAATTGAGCAGGGGTTAAAACTGGTCATTGACCTGACCTGTCTTGTTTTCCATAAATTACTGAAAAAATAGAAATTTCACTTGAGATGATGAGTCATATCTAAATCAGGGATGTCTATATGAGGGGTGTAAAACATTATTTCCCCAAATAGAAAATAAAAAAATATTTGGAAAGGGGTGAAGCAAGAGTTGTATGTGTCCCTCCTGCACACTTCCCTAAAAAATATTTGGGGAGGGGTGAAGCAAGAGTTGTATGTGTCCCTTCTGCACACTTCCCTAAAAAATATTTGGGGAGGGGTGAAGCAAGAGTTGTATGTGTCCCTTCTGCACACTTCCCTAAAAAATATTTGGAAAGGGGTGAAGCAAGAGTTGTATGTGTCCCTTTTGCACACTTCCCTAAAAAAAAAATTGGAAAGGGGTGAAGCAAGAGTTGTATGTGTCCCTTCTGCACACTTCCCTAAAAAAAAATTGGAAAGGGGTGAAGCAAGAGTTGTATGTGTCCCTTCTGCACACTTCCCTAAAAAAAATTGGAAAAAAAATATTTAGGGTGAAGCAAGAGTTGTATGTCCCTTCTGCACACTTCCCTAAAAAATAATTGGAAAGGGGTGAAGCAAGTGTTACATATGTCCCTTCTGCACACTTCCCTAAAAAATATTTGGAAAATTAAAATTTTCATAAGCTGATGAGTGTTATCTTCAGGAATATGGCTATATTAAGGGTTAAGGGCTTTACACCCCTTTTGCAACCCTGGCCTTCACCAAAATTGCTTTCAGGCATATAATTCATAACATGATAAATGTGTACATAAGGAAAGGAAAGATTTAAAACATTGAGTAAGTTAACATTAAGAAATTCATAGGTTTTCTATTTTTGATGTCATAAACTGAAATACTAATTTGCAGAATTTATTGTAATATGGTTTTAAAATTCAAAATGCTGCAAAATGACAAATCTTTAACTGATAAACTGTAATGTTATTTTCATGGGTTATATGCTTATAGCCTATATTTGTCCAATTCAGCTCTACTTGTTGAAACCTGCCCATAGAACTTAAAGTGATTTTGGTTTTGTTTTTAAAGTGAATTATAGTGCACTATCAAAATAAATATCATTTCTTGCATGTTGTAGCCTGTAAATAGAACTTCAATACTTTCAAAACTTATGTTCAAAACCTTTCATCCAAAATGATGAATCATTATCCACACATACTTATAAAACTGAAACACCCTTATATTCATGAAATTGTGGATATCATAGACATACACCCAATCATGAAAAACTGTTTAACCAATATCCCAAAACAATGTTATTTCACTTATATGACATTTAAACATGATAAAAGACAGGGTGTGGACTTAAACAGACAATACCAGAAATCTTGCGAGGTGTTGTACATTATTCAGTACCTGTTGATTTCAAATTTCACGCCAGTACCCTTTACAATACAATCACGGGTCCTTTTCAGTTTGCCAATTTGACAATGGAATTGCCAGACGGCAAATATTTAAACAAGATGGAACGCTTAAAGTCATAGAAGTTTTCGTTCTTGTAAAATCTGATGCAAGCCATATTTCATGCAGTGAAGAATCATTGTGAAGATAGCAACTACTGTAGCTCAACATTTTATTATCACATGACTCTACTTAATACCAATGGACAGTTGTTAAAGTTGTCTAGATAACATGTACTGAAAAAGGTATTACATTTGTTGTGATTAACATTCTTTAAATTTTGAAAATAATACATTTGGTTTTCAAGCTTAGGTTCAACCAAAAGTTATATTTTGAATTTTCACTGTTATTTTTGATATAAATAAAATTTATTTTCAATATATATCTTAATTTATTTTCAATATAAGTACATTTAGTTTTAATATATGTAACTTATTTTTCAATATAGGACTATATATCAATTTTATGATCTACAGCAAGAAAGGCTGGAAAGAGACATTTCAGACAATTTTTCAAAATTCTCTCCAACATTTCAATTTTCGTTAATGAAAATGATGAGAATATCTTTCCCAATCACAACTCAATACAGATTTCGAGCTGCTCATGACCCCATCATAATGAGGTCTTCGGTTCGACGTAACCGTGTACGGACTCAGTACGGTTTTGCCAAGTTGAGGGGAAACTTTATCATTACAGTCAATGGGTTATTTTTACAAATACTTGTGTCGCCTCAGCCAGTCAGCGAAAATTAATGGTACTCATATATATTGGAAACTACTGTCTAATACACAACATTTGTTAAGAAAAATAAATCATGTCCAGTTTTTTTAGCAAAATGACAAAAATTACGTTTTTTTACTATTGACTGCAATGATAACTGACTGTTTGTTTTCCCCTTTGACAGAAGTTCCGAGATCGTCAAAAAAGCATTGTTACATCGCCGTGCACCACAACATTCCCAGATGTCCGACCTCCTCAATATCACAAAATTAGCATATAAATTTGTATAATAAAAATTCTTCAAAGTTTGATCAGCTAAAGACTGTTCTATATATTTCTGATTAAAACCTCTTCCTGATACAACTATTTAAAGAGGGAAGCTCACCTCAAAAAAAAAAAAAAGAAAAAGCCAAATCAGACCGTATTTTGGATGATGTCACTATAACTTCACTGATCAGGTTATCGATCCCTCACAGTCCATTTATTCATGTGCATTCATAGCAGTGTGTATGTGTGTGAAGATTCAATCGTAGTGCATAATGTTAAACTATACCGTATACGGGAAACTTCTTTTTTGCAACGTATTTGTCAGAAAGAAAAAAATGAAAGTGAAAGATTAGTAAGATAATACTACAATAGCAGTGACCAGATGAACATTACAATAAACAAAAAGAAAAAAAGAAAATTCCAGAAAAATGGTGCTGGGGGAACTCGAACCTACAACTGTTGGTTCGAGAGAAAAAAAGGCGAAGTCTGTTACCTTGACCAACTCAGCCACAGCATTCGTTAAGCATGCGGGGTTTTTCATTCAATTTAAACAGAGAAATAATGGCTAACAAATCGTGCAGCAACTGGTTGAAATTTCAACCAATCAAAAGATTTGAATGGAGTTATAAACAAGTTGTCCATATGATGATTTTGCCCCTTTAACTTTATATCTGTCCATAGATCATTAACATTATTTGTAAAGGGTGTTTTAAAATGGATTCTCAGTCAAAAAGTGACATGTCCATTTTGCTAATTTATATAACTGAAGTCTCATCTTTAATAATTGTGTCACTGAAACATGACCTATATCAATACTAGAATAGAAGGTCATCAGTAGTTTTCAGTAAAAGAAATTTTGAGTATTCAAATAATCGAGACTCAAAAATATTACACCTTCACATATTGGCTGAGTATTCCTTGAACACTATTTGTAATGAGTTATTTAAACAGTAAGCGCAGACACCTCTGGTAGCTGTTATTTACACATGTATGTAGCTATTTTTCAACTTCCTATTGAGTTACATGTACAACATAACAAAAGATGTTTAACGTCAAGTTAAAAGAGAAATGGGATATTACATTTTCTATTGTGATAGTTTGTTGAAATGACAATTGTGCATGTCATGAGACCCTAAATGGCAACTGAAGGTTCCCATAGCAACTAAAGTTATAATCAAGTCAATTCTATATGCAATTAAGAATATTAAGCACAGACGCTAGCTCTCTAGAAATTAAAGCAAAAATTGGGACCACCAGGGAGAAAATTGAACCACTCGGGAGTCACAAAATAATTCAGTGTAAATAAAGTTAAATTAATTTCATACAATTATGCATTACCAATTGTAATTTTGAAAGAGAGGGTGTGACAAAGTCTTCTACAGTATGCTTACTGCACCAGTCACTTTCATACAAACTTCTAAACTTCAAAATTCAATATTCCTGACAAGATATCAAGAGTAAGTTCTTCACCAAAATTGCCAAAATAGACAAATTATCATTTTTAATTTATCGTTCAAATAAAACGTGCTACAAGTCCAGAGTATTCCTCTCCATCGATTAAAAAAAATGAACAAATAAATTGTAGCTGGCTCTGATTTAAAGTTACACAATGATTAGAGAACCATTATTACCAGGTTTATTTACATTGGCTCCAGGCTTCACTGGAGCCATGCCTCTCGTTTTTCAGATGCAAGAATCTCACTTTGCGAAAAAGTTGCATCAGTTGCACTTCTTGGCCCCACGTCATATACCAGTAAAACTAAACTATATCCACAATAATTATGCCACAAGATATATCTATCTGCTGAAAGGGTCATCATCGTATCTTCATTATCTCATATTACTGAAAGTTATTTTGCAAGTATAAACATGTATCAGTGCTGAAATCGGATACAGATTTATACAATTCAGAGTGTAAGTTACGTGGCCACGCAGTCCCATATTGTATGATAAATGATGTTAAAGACACGTATTAAGCTGGAAAAAATATTTAGAAATATTTCGCCAAGGCGATTTTCACTTTCTAAAATTCTCAGAGTGTAATTTTGTTGTTCAAATTATACTTACGATATTAAAACGTTAACAATAACACATTTTAAAATCAAGTTTAGAAACCCTTTACAATTCAAGAACATTATACACAATATCATCTATACTGCTTTAAAATAATAATATATCATTTTAATCTATATGAACAGAAAGGGGGTCTGCCAAATTTGGCTACCAATTGGTCATCTCATGACTTTTTTACTACAATTTTCATGGACCAAGAGAAAGGTGGAGATTGGCTGTGAAATGGTTGTTCTATGATATTGTTCTTAAGATAATTTATCTTGGTGTTTAAAACTTAATTCTGCTGTGCCATATTGTGCCCACACAGTCCGCATGGAATAATAATGATCTTAAAATATTCTTTTGTTAAAACTTAATATTTTGCTTCTAAAATTACTTGTTCTTTAGAGTGGTCCTGCCATGCTTCCCAAAAAAATTGAGATTTAACCTGATATAGGTTTTTCATATCCCTAGATTCAATAATCCGTCAAGAAAACCTGAAAATAAGTCCATTTTCATGATGAAAAAGGACTTAGAAATTGATCATTTATTGCTTGCTCCGAAAAGAAGTTGAAAGGGATTTGTGACATCATAACGGTATGCTACGTCATTTCAGGGACTGCCGATCGTAAACAATGCATCACACACATTCCAACCACATACAAATAGAATCTGATTGCAAAAGTTTTTCAGGGCTGTTCAGATCTTAATTTGTCATTTTCAAGTTCAAGCAATGTATGATAAAAATGATTTGGAAATAAATGAAGAACATTCTCATAATGAAGGGGATGTCATTCCTTTTCAATTGAACCACTTGCAGACGAAAAAGAAAGATATCAGGCTTACAACTCTCACATGGTCCTACAGTACTAGCCTGCGTAGTCGGCATGGAATTCTTACTGTTTCGCAAGTAATATTTTGTTAAACATAATCAAATTGAAGTGTTTGCAACAACATCTACTTCTTTTTTTTTTAAGTCGAATGGAAATATAAAGTTTTACTCATCAATGTTCAAGTCTCTGTCGCTTGACGTTTAGTCAACAGACCTACGTGAACTGAATACAATCCGTTTGCATTTTGCACTTGAATTGAAAGTTTTTGAAGAAATTGTGAGAACAAAATTTAGTTTAATTTTTTAGTTTTGATGCTAAAAGGGACAGCTTGGCATATAAAAATAACACTGCTTCATGCAACTTAGGCTATGTGTTATTTACCAATAATAAACTCACAAAGCTGTATTTTCTTTACTCAAAGAACTCTGAATCTACAGCAATTTCACTCTCTGAAAATTCTAAACTAATTTATTGTTGAAAATATACTTGTGGTGTTGACATCATTATAACACATTTGTTAAACAATTTTTAAAACCATTTCAAAATACTCTTTAAAATTAAGGACATATAGGCAATATCAGCCATATTGTATAGGCAATATCAGCCATATTGTATAGGCAATATCAGCCATATTGTATAGGCAATATCAGCCATATTGTATAGGCAATATCAGCCATATTGTATAGACAATATCAGCCATATTGTATAGGCAATATCAGCCATATTGTTTCCAAACTTACTATTAACATGAAACAAAACTGGAAAGGTTGGGATAGAAATGGCTTAGCTTATGACTTTTACGACAAATTTCAAAGACCAACAGCGAAGGGGGGTTTAATTGTAAACCTGAGTGGGGTGTAGGAAGTGGGGCAGGGGGAAAAGAAGCCACTCTAAACAGGATTTCACCTACACTGTTTCATCCTTTCTGCCCAGTTAGGGAGTAAAATTTGGGAAATATTAAAGAGGGAGGCTCGTCTCTTTAAAATACGGTAAAATTGGGGGATCCGATATTTTGATGTCACTTCCGGTTGTGGATGCAAGATTCGATCCACTGTCTGTTTGCACATGGAATTAGAAGAGAACTCCATGGTTTGTACAGCCAGACACTGGCATGTTCGTTGTGTGTGCCGAGTTATATCACACAGCATTACTGTGACGAGAAACTTGTATCTTTTTTTCAATGCATTTGTCAGAAAGCGAAAGTGAAATATTAGTATTATAATACTATGATAATAGTCACCAAATGAAAATTACTGAGAAAAAAAAAAAGAAGAAAAAGATGAAAGCAAAAGTCGCAATAAACGATTCTACCAGGGCTCGAACTCACGACTGTTGAAAAGAAAAACAATCGCTTCCGATCACCGTAACCAACTGGGTTAACTCGTGTAACGACCTTAAAGGCGTTTTAAATAACTATATACCTTGCAATACGAGACAACTAATCGTGCAGCAAAATTTCAACCAATCAAACAATTTGAAAGGAATTCTAAATATTGTGCACAAACTGCCTCTTTAACATTAAATTAATATTTCCCTAATTTGTTTTTATTTTAATTTCCTGAAATGTAAAAAAGCTTCCCAAAAGTGAGAAAGATTTCCCAAAAATTGTCGATTTCCCGATTAACTGCAACATTTCATGGAAACTTAATTAACCAATGCAGGTCCCCATTTCTATGCTTGTAAACATATTAAAAGTTTGCTTACCGCTATCTTTGCAATCCATGTAACCAATGATATGCATCAAGTCAACTCAAAAAACTAACTCTATTATTCTCTACTTACAGAACTCTTTCAAGTTCAAAACAATACTAAAACTACTGCACATGCAAAATATCAACTGTTAACCACATCCTGTGTAATTTGTAATTCTTCCGTACTGTTACTCAGTAAGTTTATAATCCAACTTCGAAAGACTACAAATAGCCCCAATTCTCCTTTCTCAGTTTGCCTTTGAATGACCAGTCCAAACTTAGTGTCAGTCTGTGGTCAAGGGATATAAACAGATACAATATTGTCTTGTTAAAGATGCATAGGCTATGAATAAACTTATATTCAAAAGCATCATTCTTCAAAGAGGAAGAGTTACAGTTAGAGGTAACAATTAAAGGATTAGTTCTGGGGTCAAGCAAGTTCATCTTATATATCAGAGGACTTCAAAAGAAACAAAATAGCCAGTGCACTACAACTGGTTATCAAAGGCCGTGGATATTGTCTTGATTGTCCATGTTGTCTGTCCGTACGTCGTACCTGTGTTCTCGTCTGGGTCATATTAAGCGTTTCGTGACAGCATTGTTACTATCATAACCGAATACGCAGGCAATGACCCCATCATTGTAATTGGATGTTCACTCGTCATCATCGAAACAAAATAGCCAGTGCACCACAACTGGTTATCAAAGGCCGTGACATTGACTTGGTTGTCGATGTTATGTCTGTCCGTACGTCGTACATATGTTCTCATTCGGGTCATATTAAGTGTTCGTGATAGCACTGTTACTATCATAACCGAATATGCAATGTTGTAATATCATAAACAAAAAAATAACCAAAGCACCACAGCTGGTTATTAAAGGCTGTGGACATTGGCTTGGTTGTCGATGTTATGTCTGTTTGTACATAGAACATATGTTCTCGCCCGGTCGATTGTAATTGTGTGTTCATTCACAAAAAAAATAGTCAAAAAGCATTAAACAAAAGCTTGACATTTAAGTTGAATCAAATCTTATCTGTGTAGAAATAACTGAAATCAGATAAGTTGTGACATCACAATATCAGATTCTTTCTTTTTTGTGATAGTGAGGCTGAAGAACCATTGGATATTTCAGAATAGTGGTAAACTGAATCTAGTAACAGTAATTATGATTTACCACCTGAGGTTCGAGAACAATTTCAAATAATAAAAAGTTAAATACATTTTCTTTAAAACACATAAACATTTTGTTATGAATAGAGTGCGGGTGCCAATTACCTTCCATAGTAGACTTACTACATCAGTCATTTCTACATATCAAGGCAGAACTTTATCTGTGTAGAAATGACTGAAATCAGATTTCTCAGTCTTCATGTAATCTATATTTTTTCATATGATTTTGTGGTTTGAAAACCAATAAATATGTCAGGAAAGTAGTAAATCAGAATCTAGTCAGGTTTATCATAATTACTAGTTTGGGGAAAATAATTCAAATAGTGAAAAAAATTATTTCACTTTCTTCAAAATACATCAAATATCTTAAGAATGTGAGGATGAGGGTGCCAACCTACCATAGCAGACTAATACAACAGTCATTTCTACACAGATAAGACATGAGCTTAAAAAGTTGAGAATATTCCCTTAACAGACATTGAGGTGGTTTCCTCACCATATTGTTTCTATTTTGCTTCTTTCCTGACATATTTAATGGTTTTTAAGCAACAAAATTACAGGATAAAATATGATAGAATACATCAAGACTTTGAGGAATCTGAGGCTGTGATGTCACAACTAGTCTGATACCAAACTTTAAATTAAATATCTCCATAAATAAATTCAGAAGTGAACGCTGCCGAGCTGTCAACGACACTTCCAGTTTTCACTTTTCCATACTGATTGCGAGAAATCTGTGATGTTATCATGCATGCCCCTATGTTCTGTACGGCAAATTTGTGACCAATAACAATGCTGATTTCTCACGAACAGTAGGAAAATTGAAAACCAGGAAGTGATGTTAACAGCTCAGCAGCATTCACTTCTGAGCGTATTGACTGGACGATACCTTTCCTTTAATGGAATAAGAGTTTGAATGCTTTCTTCACTATTTTGTTTCCTTTGAAGTCCTCTTTCATATAAGATAAAACAAAAATACTCATTAAAAAGCAGCTTTGTTTTTTAGGCTTAAATTTTCATGAAAATATATAATTGTTTAAAAGGAGCTGGTGGTTGAAATGTGAGGGCATACTTTTGTTGAGTCTCAGAAATATCTTAACACACTTATCATATTATTTTGAAGCCTTGACCAATGTTTTCTAAATGAGAACAAGAGCTTTTAATTTCCAAAACCACTTTGGCTATGTTTTGGTGTTTGGCTGAAATGTGAATTGATTGATTGATTGATTGATTAATTGATTGATTGATTCAGTGACTGACTGAAATCAAGGACAAAATTTAAAGGATGACTTTTTAAGATTTTAGGTAGTCCTTTCCTTCATAAATCACAAATTTTGCATACATTACAAATTCTTCACACGCATTGGCTCATGTGCTTTTTTCAAAGACGATCCTGTTCAAATTTCAAGTTCTTTATGATGCACATCAATCCCTCCCCATCCATATACCTTTTAAAATAAAAATATTGCACAACCTCTTTAATGTTATAAAAAACTTCTTTTCACTAACCAGGTCCTAGGTAAAGCTTTTTAGAACTTCCACCCTCCCCCTATTTTCCTTCATCCTGCCCCTATTTTTCTCCTCCCTGGCCCTATTTTCCTCCTCCCTGCCCCTATTTTCCTCCTCCCTGCCCCTATTTTCCTTTCCCCTTCCCCTACTTTCCTTCACCTTCCCCTACTTTCCCCCCCCTTTTCCTATTTTCCTTCACCTTTCCCTATTTTTCTTCACCCTTCCCCTATTTTTCCTTCACCCTTACCCTATTTTCCTTCACCCATCCCCTATTTTCCTTCACCCATCCCGTATTTTCCTTCACCCATCCCGTATTTTCCTTCACCCATCTCCTATTTTCCTTCACCCCCGGCCCCTATTTTCCTTCACCCTGCCCCTATTTTCCTTCACCCTGCCCCTATTTTCCTTTACCCTTCCCCTATTTTCCTTCACCCTTCCCCTACTTTCCCCACCCTTTTCCTATTTTCCTTCACCTTTCCCCTATTTTTTTCTTCACCCTTCCCCTATTTTTCCTTCACCCATCCCTCCATTTTCCTTCACCCATCCCCTATTTTCCTTCACCCATCCCCCTATTTTCCTTCACCCATCCCCTATTTTCCTTCACCCTTCTCCTATTTTCCTTCACCGTGCCCCTACTTTCCTTCACCCTGCCCCTATTTTCCTTCACCCTGCCCCTATTTTCCTTTACCCTTCCCCTATTTTCCTTCACCCTTCCCCTACTTTCCCCCACCCTTTTCCTATTTTCCTTCACCTTTCCCCTATTTTTCTTCACCTTCCCCTATTTTCCTTCACCCTTCCCTATTTTCCTTCACCCATCCATTATTTTCCTTCACCCATCCCCCTATTTTCCTTCACCCATCCCCTATTTTCCTTCACCCATCCCTATTTTCCTTCACCCTTCCCTATTTTCCTTCACCCTGCTGCCCTTATTTTCCTTCACCCATCCCCTATTTTCCTTCACCCTTCCCCTAATTCCCTTCACCCTTCCCCTATTTTCCTTCACCCTGCCCTTATTTTCCTTCACCCATCCCGTATTTTCCTTCACCCATCCCGTATTTTCCTTCACCCATCCCCTATTTTCCTTCACCCATCCCCTATTTTCCTTCACCCTTCCCCTATTTTCCTTCACCCTGCCCTTATTTTCCTTCACCCATCCCCTATTTTCCTTCACCCTTCCCCTATTTCCCTTCACCCTTCCCCTATTTTTCTTCACCCTGCCCTTATTTTCCTTCACCCATCCCGTATTTTCCTTCACCCATCCCGTATTTTCCTTCACCCATCCCCTATTTTCCTTCACCCATCCCCTATTTTCCTTCACCCTTCCCCTATTTTCCTTCACCGTGCCCCTATTTTCCTTCACCAATCCCCTATTTTCCTTCACCCTTCTCCTACTTTCCTTCACCATGCCCGGATTTTCTTTTACCCTGCTCTTCATCTTAAATTTTTTCCTAATTTTACTTTGATTATTGCTTTACCTTCTTTTGATGCAATACCTAATACAAAAGATAGTTACACTACCTTCTTTATTGATTCCTCTCTAATTTATGTTTATGAAGTACCCCAAACTCATGGCCCTTGCTACCTTGTAAATGCCCCTGTTTGTCACCCCTCCCTTTCTGATTCAAGCTAGGGTTTGCTACCCCAACCTACCTTAATCCTTTGTACTTCTTTAACCATTTCTTACCCACTGTTTATCGAGTCACAAAGTTCAAGGTTTTCCTATTGTTTTCCTTTATTTTTTACCCAAAGTTAAATTCCATGTCCTTACTGTGACCTTAATAAGAAAAAAAGAAAAAAGGGGTGGAGCCTACTGACCATTTAGAGTGACCAACAGGCATAAGATGATGTTTTTATTTTGTATGATGAACATGACAGGGATTAAGAAAGGAATGGAGGTCCAGGAGAAACTCTTCTGCTGTGCTGATGGTCAGTGATGGTGATTGTGCCAAGCTGACCAAGGGAGGAAGAAATATGTGTAAAGGATGAGTTTAGTCAGTGGTCAAGCATGTTCATTTCATAAGAAAGATAACTTCCAAGATAACAGAATGGCGAAGAAAATTTGGTAAAATATTATTACATTTTGATGAGATATGCATCAGACTAGGGATGACATCAAATCCTCACATTTCTTTTTCAATAAATATCTGGTAGAGGGATTTCATCACGTGACTCTATCTCATTGGAAGTCATTTTGCAAGACATTGCGTTATTGCGTTTCACGGGTCTTTACACAGCCCAGTCACATCACACATACAAGAAACATACTATGCTAACCTACCAGTACCAGTTCAGCAAATTTTACTAATTGCAATTTTTGTTCGCTTCCGATTTTACTTCATATTTTCCTTAACTTTATATATTCACTGGGTATACAAAAAGTAACTTTTACGTTAATGCCAGCTGATTGTTCATTATAATCAGACAAAGCCTACATACCTGATATACAGTAATCGCTGCAAATCCTAGCGTGAACCATAGGTTGAAAGATGTTGTGTCCTACAGCAGAAACTCCCTGTGAACGTCGAACAGGATCAGATGGATATCGAGAAATATCTTTTCATTTCCCCGCACACATCTATTAGTAATGGCACAGCAAGATTTTAGCATAATTTTCTTGCAAAAATAATCTGATATGACAACATGCAAAGGTATGTATGTTCTAAATAAGTGTACAGCAGATGAAAGTGTTTTTCCCCGACAAAATGGCGATGTAAACAAAGTCATGTGACCTCATGACATCAGATGAAACACACATTTTCTGAAGTTCTGTGACTAACAAACAATGGATATGGTTTGAGAGTACTATTTAGTCAGGGTTTGAAAAAAATCTAATGATCTACGGTTCAGCGATTATTACCACGGAAAAACAGGAATTCGCGAAAAAAATTTAATAAAAAAATATCAAATTATTTTTAGTTTCTGAAAATGTCCCCTGTGTAATTGTGCTATGAATAGTACATTAATGCACCTATCAATTGTATGATGCACCTATCAATTGTATGACGCACCTATCAATTGTATGACGCACCTATCAATTGTATGACGCACCTATCAATTGTATGACGCACCTATCAATTGTATGCACACCCTCCGACCCCCAGATATGTGCGCCAATGTTATGTGCACAATCAAACTTTGATGCAGAGTAAGTCATTGTACACTGAATGTCTGTCATTTAAAGAAAAATAGGTTAGTCAATGTGCATCATTCTTTTAGTTGTGTTAAAACCTACATCAAACAACATTGTGTTGATCCCAATACCTATTGTATACATGTATTAAAATGCAACTTAGCCATACGGCGATGAACAAGCCATGATTACAACCAAATACACACCATGGCGATAAGTATTAAATATCAATTGGCATTCGGAAAAAAAATTTGCATCACAAGGACAGTCATTTGTCGGTCACTTTCACCAAAATATCCGTCAGAAAATCATTTGAGGTGCGTCAAAAATAGGCAATTGTCTGTCAAAAATACTATACAGGGGTTCGTCAATGAGTATGAATGTATGACGCACCCATGTACATTGACACACAAATCCCGGGGGTCGAAGGGTGCATCATAGAATTGATAGGTGCATAAGAAGGAAGCATATACAGATGTGTTTACTACATAAATATTATTTCTGTCACGATTTTTCTTGAGAAGATTTTTGACACACTTATGCAGAACCGTGGGGAACTTGATAAATAATTCCAGTCAGGGTGTAGCCACCACCGGTCTTTAGGACTGAGGGGGTTGCCAAGGAAACGATGCTGACTGCCAAAATTATTTTCGAAAAATTGGTCAAAACAGCATTCTACCACACTGCTGGGAGGAAAATACACCATAATCTAACATGTGACGACACTTAGGCTACTGACAATACACCTTGTAATCTGACATATGTGACAACACTTAGGCTACTGACAATACACCTTGTAATCTGACATATGTGATGATACTTTCGCTACTGACAATACACCTTGTAATCTGACATATGTGATGACACTTAGGCTACTGACAATACACTGTAATCTGACATATGTGATGACACTTGGGCTACTGACAATACACCTTGTAATCTAACATATGTGACGACACTTAGGCTACTGACAATACACTGTAATCTGACATATGTGACGACACTTAGGCTACTGACAATACACTGTAATCTGACATATGTGATGACACTTGGGCTACTGACAATACACCTTGTAATCTGACATATGTGACGACACTTAGGCTACTGACAATACACTGTAATCTGACATATGTGATGACACTTGGGCTACTGACAATACACCTTGTTATCTGACATATGTGATGACACTTGGGCTACTGACAATACACCTTGTAATCTAACAAATGTGACAACACTTAGGCTACTGACAATACACTGTAATCTGACATATGTGACGACACTTAGGCTACTGACAATACACTGTAATCTGACATATGTGATGACACTTGGGCTACTGACAATACACCTTCTAATCTGACAAATGTGATGACACTTGGGCTACTGACAATACACCTTGTAATCTAAAATATGTGACGACACTTAGGATACTGACAATACACCTTGTAATCTAACATATGTGACAACACTTAGGCTACTGACAATATACCTTGTAATCTGACATATGTGACGACACTTACGCTACTGACAATACACCTTGTAATCTGACATATGTGATGACACTTAGGCTACTGACAATACGCCTTGTAATCTGAGATATGTGACAACACTTAGGCTACTGACAATACACTGTAATCTGACATATGTGACGACACTTAGGATACTGACAATACACTGTAATGTGACATATGTGATGACACTTGGGCTACTGACAATACACCTTGTAATCTGACATATGTGATGACACTTGGGCTACTGACAATACACTGTAATCTGACATATGTGATGACACTTGGGCTACTGATAATACACCTTGTAATCTAAGATATGAACATATGTGATGACACTGAAATCAAACATGAAGCCATTAATGGTTGCCATGATAATATGTACAATTCTAATACTAAAAGAAATTGCTGAGTTGGTGAGTTTACACCATAGGAACAGTTAACATGTGAGATACAATATGATGCAATATCCATTTCAAGGATTAGTTCAGTAGTCAAGCGTGTCAATCACATATATGAAAGAGGACCTCAATAGAAACAAAATAGTGAAGAAAGCACTTAAACAATTTATTCCGTTAAGGAGATATCTAAGTTTAAAGTTTGGTATCATTTGTGTAGAAACGACAGAAATAAGACTTGTTGTAATGTCATAGCCTCAGATTCCTCAATGTCTTTATGTATTCTATTATATTTCAGCCTGCAATTTTGTGGCCTAAAAACCATGGGATGTATCAGGAAAGAAGTAAAATAATATCTTATAAGGGTAATTGCGATTTACCACCTAAAAAAAGTTTGAAGAAAAATAATTCAAATAGTAAAAAAGTTAGATAAATTTTCTTTAAAATACATCAACAATTGTTAAGATTGTGAGGATGAGGATGCTAACCTTCCAATGTAGACTTACTACCCCAGTCACTTCTACGCAGATAAGACAGTTTTAAAATTGAATGTCTCCTTAATGGAATAACTTTTTTGAATGCTTTCTTCACTATTTTGTTTCTTTTAAAGTCCTGTTTCATATAAGGTAAACTTGCTTAACCACTGAACTAATCCTTTAAACGAGAGCATCAGTGATGCAGATGCTCAACCCTTTGAATTTTGCATAAATTGTTTTGAGTGTCCAGCCTGTGGTGGTGATTTGTTGTCAATGAAAAAAAAGATGGCATGATGTAGTTATTGATGTCAAGACTTGTCAACAGTCTGGGAGAGGTTCCTTTTTAAGGAACCTGTAAAATACCTGAGCTAATAGACGTCCAGTAATTATTTTGTTCATATTTTGCAATAAAATGTACAGAAAGATTATCTGAGAGATCTGAGAAACCATTTTGTCATATAGACTGAAGATTTTGTTATGTTTAATTTTATTCCTTATAATGTGCCATCCCAATGACAAAATAATACTGTTACAAATATTTGTAATGTATGTATGTATGTATGTATGTATGTATGTATGTATGTATGTATCTATGTATCTATGTATATTTGAATTTTTAAAATGACTGTTTCGCGCCTAAAAGCCTAGCTTTCTTCTTGATTTTTCCTCACATTTCTAAAACCACATGGTAGACATTTAAAAGGGAGTGGATAATATTTAACCATGAAAGCAATGAAGTTTTGTCATTGAGTTCTATCTTTTGCCGGGCAAAAAAATATTTCGCAGAGGTATTTAAAATTCGAAAATGGTAGCACTACATAAGGTTTTAACGTTAGTTTAGCAAAGCATCATGGGAAATATCATATAATGGCAATGTCCATGTCACGAAAAGTTCCTAATTTAAGGAACCTTTTGGTTCCTTATTTTAGGACGTCTCCCGGACTGGTCAAGTTCCCAGTCTTTTGAAATAATGTTCCATGATTTTATTGAGAAGATATTGATTGTTTGTAGTTGAGAGCTTTTTAATGCAATTCTTTACATTTCTGTCGTAATTTTTGAACAAAATTACAATGAATTACACCAAACAAATTACAAGGAATGGAATTGGAGATAACATCTTCTATGAGCCCAGACCAGAGGTGTCAAAACAAAAAAGGTTAACCATTTTAAAAGCCAAAAGGTGAAATTCTTGTACAATTTTATAACCTTAACACAACACTCTGTGTTGGTTGAGCTAAAAAAACATGGCATTTTACATAGGAATATATTGTATTTCACTTTTAGGCATATGCCAGGAAGAGCACACATATTACAGTCACAATGACTTGTTTTCTGTGTGTACCTGATGAATATGCCAGGATGGAAAGTGGATGAACACCGGGTTAACACCCTGCTCTTTTTGAGAAGTGTTCAGAGAACCAGGCAGGGGGTGAAACTCCCACCAACGGGACCGACGGCTTTACGTCCCCTCCAAAGGACGTTGAGCGCCACCCGACAATTGGCCGCTTTTCACAAAGGTCGGGTGGGGGAGAAGGTGTGATGCAGAAGACAAACCTCTGTGCTTGATGTCAGCGTTTAATCATTCTGCATACTTGTGGAAAAATCGCTGGTTTAATCGCCGTTGGACTCAAACCTGGAACCTCAAGCATCTCAGTCGTATGCTCAGCTGACTGAGCTACCTGACTCCTATATATAACAAGGTAATACATCACAAATTTACATCAAATTTGTACACTTGATGCCTGAGATTCCAAAATGTTGTGAAATGCTCAACTCTTTGAAAAAGCATATACACATTGAAAGACCTTAAAACTCTACATAAAAATTCCTTTTTTTCATGTATCATTTATCTTATTCCTAAGTACCTCCACTGTCGCCACCACACTAATCACCAGTTTTCAATTACAAAATTAATTCCCTCAACTTTTAACACATTGGGATCTACAGACATTTCACTACACTACATCTGGTTCGTTCATTTTGACTAGTACGAGTTAGCCATGATCAAAACCTTAGAAGAAAAAAAATTCCTGTTCTTCACGTATCATGGAGCTGCCTCTCCTCTGAGATTAACTCCACACTGTCACCACCAAACTAATCATCAGTTTTCAACAAAAATAATTCCCACAACTTTCAACACATTGGGGTCTATACAGACATTTCAATACACTACATCTGGTTCATTCATTTTGACTCCTGTGAGTTAGCCATGATCAAAACTATACAAACAAAAATCCTGTTCTTCATGTATCATGGAGCTGCTCCAACATACCTCCACTGAGGCAAAGTCTGTCACCACCAAACTAATCATCAGTTTTCAACAAAAGTAATTCCCTCAACTTTTAACACATTGTCCTATGTCACACCAGGGATCTGTTATTTGGGAGGCAGATCCCTGGTTACACTGATGTCATCCTCCACGCACAATCCACATGCCCAGTAGTGAACGCAGTAAACCTACATATCAACCAGTGTGAGAACTGTTCATCCATCAATAAAACCAAGATGTCCCCAAGATGACCTGAAGGAATGCAACCAAATCTTCACCAGTCCAAGATGACCACAGAATATTACACTGGATGCATTGATTGAGTACATTGTGTTTTCACTTGCGTTGGAGCTCGCAATCAAACCCACTGTACAGAATCAGATCCTCCATTTTTTTTTTACTGTAAGAATGCTCACCAAATCTGATCAGTCACTTGATCTTAATCTATTGTTCATAATCCGGAGAAGGCGATCAAATCCACCAACGATATTCTAAACATGGGTGTAAACACATATCAGCGACCTGTGATCAGGTTAGTTCAATGAAATATCCTGTTAATACTGGTTTATTTCATGCAAACACAGTTAGCCTAATCTGTTAGATTTTGCGTTTTTTTTTAATTGACCATGTGTCGTGAAACTGATGGCAGTCTCGCACTCAAGTGAGAACCCATGACATTATTTTTTCTACAATCATTGACAAGGTTATCGCATGAGATCATGATCAGTAGATTTTGAGCGAACGTTTAGCCTGCTCGAATAGATTTCGTAGGTTTGTCAACCCACATTTTGACTTGCGATTACAGAGCGTGCAGTGGGTTTGATCGCAAGCTGGCACTCCAGTGAGAATACATGACATATTTTTTTTTGTTTTTCTACAATCATCAAGCAAAATTATCGTTAATTAATCATGATCCAAAAGAGTGAAAACACGGCCCTGGAGAAAGGAGCGAAGAAGCAAGTATAGTGGTAGGTTATTTAGGGTAGAATCAGGTTGGATTACATTCTTGAGGATCAATAGATGACAGATCAAGAACCACTGTAAGAGAATCCGAGTTGTCATGGCAACACTCTTGGCCTGAAACTGAAGTGCTAATGAGGGGAGTGGACAGATGCTGTTCCATCTATGCTGTATGCATGAAAACACTGGTATTTATCATCCAGGGTAATTGTTTCAGGATGATGGTGGACAAGGGGTACTGTGAGCAAACACCAGGCTTGTGAAGGATGCAGGCTGATGACACTTATACTTGTCACTTGTTGGGAGGGGGAAGGGAGGGGAGGGGGTGCAAATTATTCGATCAGAATTTGCTGTGCCCTTCAAGGAATTATGGTAAAGGAAATTTTACATAAGAAAAAAAAAGTCACAAATTTCCATATTTGATGCCTGAAAAATCCATAAGCCATCTCTATAATCCTCAAATTTTAATTTATTTTAAGCAACTTTTTTGACATATATTTTTGTTTTACACCATTTTAAGCTTGTGAATACCTTTGACATTTTAGGGTATGGTTTATTTCTCCATTAACTAACGTATCATTGCACTGAAAATAAAATTCTTACACAATTCTACATTGTTTACCCCACTTTTAATTTCACTTTCAGTTCGACTATTTAGTTTCGACTACCACTCATCCACCCACTTTCTATTCCAAGCTTTTGTGCAGGGTATGGAGACACTTCCTTCCGTCTTGATGTTATCTCTACTTTTCACTTCTGGTCTAAGCTGTTCCTGTGTTTGTTGAGGATAAATGCAGATACTGTTTTTTTTTTTCTGTAATACACCTGCAATGCAGTAATCTATGCCATATTCACACTTGTGTACAAGCACAGGATCAGTCCAAGTGCAGGCAACCAGATCTGCCAATTGTTTTACTGTGAGAACACACCCACGGATCTGATCACACTTGATTGATCTTAGTCGAGGGTAGGATCATGATCCAGAACAGCCAATCAGATCCCTTGATGAGAATCTAAAAAATGTGTGTAAACGCCGATCAGTGACCTGAATCACGTTAGTAATGCAATGTCCTGTTTTAACATGGTTTTTTTTCGCGTGAACATGAAGCCTGTTCCATTCATTTTTAATTATGCAATGACACACCTTTCAACTACTGGTTTATTCATGCCCCACACTCAGATATCTCATACAGTGGGTCTCAGATCGTCAGCTCGCGCTTCATGTGAACACATAACCAAGCTTGGGCGATATTGATCATTATGCAATATCGATTAACTCCTGAAAAATATTAATCTTATCGAAATGCAACATAGCACTATACTGTACTTGAGCAGTATTCAGTTTGTGATGACAAGTTCTTCTCAGAAACAGGGGTATGAACGCAATTTTGAAATAAATAACTGGCTGCTGTCTACGGTGCCTTCCGTTGTGTTGTGTTTTCTGCCATCTCCTTATTGTACTGATGAACGGCATACTGACGTGTGTACCAGTATATTATCCGGCTACTGTCTACGGTGCCTTCTGTTGTGTTGTGTTCTCTGCCACCTCCCTGGTTGCACTGATGTACTGTATGCTGACGTGTGTACCAGTATATTATCCGGCTGCTGTCTACGGTGCCTTCCGTTGTGTTGTGTTCTCTGCCATCGCCCTGGTTGTACTGATGTACTGTATGCTGACGTGTGTACCGGTATATTATTTGGCTGCTGTCTACGGTGCCTTCCGTTGTGTTGTGTTCTCTGCCATCGCCCTGGTTGTACTGATGTACTGTATGCTGATGTGTGTACCAGTATATTATCCGGCTACTGTCTACGGTGCCTTCTGTTGTGTTGTGTTCTCTGCCACCTCCCTGGTTGCACTGATGTACTGTATGCTGACGTGTGTACCAGTATATTATCCGGCTGCTGTCTACGGTGCCTTCCGTTGTGTTGTGTTCTCTGCCATCGCCCTGGTTGTACTGATGTACTGTATGCTGACGTGTGTACCGGTATATTATTTGGCTGCTGTCTACGGTGCCTTCCGTTGTGTTGTGTTCTCTGCCATCGCCCTGGTTGTACTGATGTACTGTATGCTGATGTGTGTACCAGTATATTATCCGGCTGCTGTCTACGGTGCCTTCCGTTGTGTTGTGTTCTCTGCCATCTCCCTGATTGTACTGATGTACTGTATGCTGACGTGTGTACCAGTATATTATTTGGCTGCTGTCTACGGTGCCTTCTGTTGTGTTGTGTTCTCTGCCATCTCCCTGGTTGTACTGATGTACTGTATACTGACGTGTGTACTGGTATTTTATCCGGCTGCTGTCTAAGGTGCCTTCTGTTGTGTTGTGTTCTCTGCCACCTCCCTGGTTGTACTAATGTACTGCATGCTGATGTGTGTACCGGTATTTCATCCGGCTGCTGTCTACGGTGCCTTCCATTGTGTTGTGTTCTCTGCCACCTCCCTGGTTGTACTGATGTACTGCATGCTGACGTGTGTACCAGTATTTTATTTGGCTGCTGTCTACAGTGCCTTCTGTTATGTTGTGTTCTCTGCCATCTCCCTGGTTGTACTGATGTACTGCATGCTGACGTGTGTACAGGTATATTATTTGGCTGCTGTCTAAGGTGCCTTCCGTTGTGTTGTGTTCTCTGCCACCTCCCTGGTTGTACTGATGTACTGCATACTGACGTGTGTACCAGTATATTATCCGGCTGCTGTCTACGGTGCCTTCCGTTGTGTTGTGTTTTCTGCCATCGCCCTGGTTGTACTGATGTATTGCATGCTGACGTGTGTACTGGTATTTTATTTGGCTGCTGTCTAGGGTGCCTTCCGTTGTGTTGTGTTCTCTGCCATCTCCCTGGTTGTACTGATGTACTGCATGCTGACGTGTGTACCAGTATTTTATTTGGCTGCTGTTTAAGGTGCCTTCCATTGTGTTAGGTTCTCTGCCATCTTCCTGGTTGCACTGATGTACTGTATGCTGACGTGTGTACCAGTATATTATCCGGCTGCTGTCTAGGGTGCCTTCCGTTGTGTTGCGTTTTCTGCCATCTCCCTGGTTGTACTGATGTACTGCATACTGACGTGTGTACCAGTATATTATCCGGCTGCTGTCTACGGTGCCTTCCGTTGTGTTGTGTTTTCTGCCATCTCCCTGGTTGTACTGATGTACTGCATACTGACATGTGTACCAGTATATTATCCGGCTGCTGTCTACAGTGCCTTCCGTTGTGTTGTGTTCTCTGCCATCGCCCTGGTTGTACTGATGTACTGCATACTGACGTGTGTACCAGTATATTATTTGGCTGCTGTCTACGGTGCCTTCTGTTGTGTTGTGTTGTACTGATATATACTGCATGCTGATGTGTGTACCATTGAAGAACTTGATATCGATAAATCGATGTGACCGTTGAACTCAAAATTGGCAATATTGATGTGTCAATATTGAAATATTAATTTATCGCCCAAGCTTACACATAATATTAGTTTTTCTACAATCATCGAACAATGTTTTCTTCACAGATCATGATTCAGAGATCCTGATTGGAGATCAGTGGGAAGGCAGCCCATCCAAACAAGCGAGAAACACCCAATGTTGTCGTAGAACGATACTTAGTCTGCTGCCAACTTCAGTATTTACTTGTTATTATGCATGAGTACAATAAACCACACGTAAAATAAATAAGCACCCGTCCGTCACTTGAAATTCAAGACCCTTGATGAAACTGAATACAATTTTAAGCTATACCACTGTATAGTATAGTTAATAGTATGTTTTTTTGTTAAAGATAATCAGCTCAAAAAAAAAAAAAAAAAAAAAAAAAAAAAATAAACATTGTTTTAATATTGACCAACCTACTTACAAAATTTCAAACTATACCATAGTTAATACTGTAGTACATTTTTTGTTAAAGATAATCAGCTTTGGGAAAAATGTTAACTGCAACATTGTGAAAATGAAATTTAAAACCATTCAAAACAGTCTTCAAAAATCATGTAGCAAAAAAACAAAACAAAATCCACATTGTTTCAATATTGACCAACCTACTTACATAATTTTAAACTATACCATAGTTAATAGTACATTTTTTGTTGAAGATAATCAGCTTTGGGGAAAATGTGAACTGCAACATTGTGAAAATGAAATTAAAACTATTCAAAACAGTGATAAAAAACTATGTAGCAAAAAAAACAAAAAACATCATTGATTCAATATAAACCAACCTACTGTAAAGCTTTTTCATTTTTCAGGCATCTCTGTGCCAGATTTCTGACCATGGTATTTTACTAATGTAATCCTTCTCTTTTTTTAATTGTCTTTTAATATTCTTTGACGGGGTCACGCAAATTCTGTCTGCAAGATTTGGGGCTTTACCAAATATTAACAGCAAAGACTTATTGCGCCAGTAACTGAGAAATCAAAATTAGGCAAGAGTTTAAAAATTAAGTATATACAGTACATCTTGAAAAAATGTCTCAGCTCGCTCGCTGCCCTTTAACATTTTGCAAATATACGATTTGCAACTTCAAAAATATCTTTTCTCATCATGTTATAAAAGGGGTATTAAAAAAATATTATATTGCCCAATGCTGTTTTAAAAAAGACATATCTTGTTATCCCTCCAATTAGTGAAATTTGTATCTGTTTTTGTGATTTTAGACATTCTTTACAACCTTCTAGCATATTACAAGTGCTTCTTACTGTAAATGGCTGAAAGAAAACCTCTAAAAAAAATATATAGAAAAATAAATAAGTGTCGTTAAAAATAAACCTCCCCTTTCCTCCCCCATATTGAGGCACCACCAATAGGATGTTTTTTGCTTTTGGCGAATAATGAACACTGATAAATTACTATAACGCTAGATATATTGACTTGTAAAATTACCAGCTGTACCAATATCTTATGGTTATCAACCACGAAAGGGCCTCTTTGAAAGAAAAAAAAAGAAGAATCATCAACATTTTCTTCTCCAAAAAAAGAGCCAGAAAATACATGTTATACAAGATCCAGAAAGAGTAAGATACAGTTGTCATGGAAACCATGCTGGAAATTTGATCAAGTAGTAACAAAGACAAAGATGTCCGGAGGCCTCAATTTTGGCTCAAGTCCATGATGAGTGGACAATGATGGCTCGGACACGTGAATATCTTTGATTAGTTATGTCCAGAAAAATACGAAAGAAACAAGAAATAAACAAATTTATGGCTTGTGATTTCCCTGTGGACCCTACGTAGCCCCCTTGGGAGCATTCTTGATTTTGTTTAAATCGTAGAAATGACAATAAATTAGAGCTTAGTCTGCCCAAAGGCATTAAGCACAAACCATTCAACATTTCAATGTGAAACATAAGTGTACACTTATTTCGTATTCTTCTCTTAAAACTTACAGCAAATTTATTCATATTTGTCCCAATTTTGCACATCATCTGGCCTCCTTTCACGGTTTTAATTTGAGCATTAAACAGCTTCTATTTTCAAAATGGATTTATAATGTCAAAATGGACTAGAATAAAGCCTTCACATTACCATTATACTCCTTTTTGGTACTTAATACACTCTGTACCAGAATAGCAAACAAACATTGTGTTAGCTATTCTGGTAAAGAATTTATTAAGTACCCAACATTTGGAGTATAATGGTAATGTGAAGGCTTTATTCCAGTCTATTTTGACAATAGAAATCCATTTTGATAATAGAAGCTGTTCTTATGATAATGCTCTGTACAATACTAAAGCAAACAGGAAAGTCTCAATTCCCAAATTGACATGGATAAAAACTCATCTGAAATCTTTCGATTTAAAGCTTCACATTCTACAAGATTATGATGAAGTGGCTTTACATTGACATTAAGGTAAAATGAAATTTTGTTCATTCTTCTGTCATAAATTCAATGTTTTGCAGTATGAGGTGTAACTGTGACAATCTTTGCTCCATGAAAATGTCTGTTTGAGTTACTCGAAACTATTCTTTGTGTATTATTCAACATATACTTGTATATGTTTTTTTACAACTGGTGAAAGATGCCTAGTGGGGGAGCAAAGATGACAAACAGGTTCATGCACTGCAGGGCTGCTGAAAGAATCACAAAGTCCCAGAGCAAACTAACATATTTAAATTACTCTAAAGAGCAAAACAAGGTCTTTAACTATTTTTAGTCCAATTTGTACCATTTTGATTATGTTTTAATGGTCATATTTTACTTTTTTGGTCCTCAAAAATATACTCTTGATACATTGGGGACCATGGGCACAGGTCCTGGGATAACTCCCCTTCTCCCCTCCCACCCTCTCTTGGCGGCCATACTGAATTCTGACTGCACTGGTCATTATTTGGAAGGTTTCATGCCTTTGCCCCTCCAGTTAAACCAGCTAGCTACACTACATCTACAGTAGTGTGACCTTACCACATTCTGAGGCTTAAATACAAACGATATAATAGGAGATCAATGGAAATTTACTGTTCTAATTTCTGTTCATGAGCCACCCTCAAACTAGGAGACTACTTCCATGCTCAAACTAGTTGTTCCTGAAGACCTGGTTTTAAACGTTTAGTGTTGAGGGTTACATCTCGAGTAAAGAGATGGGTGGTGAAAAGGGCAAAAAGTGCAACAAGGAGTGTCCAAAGGTCAAAGGACTATCCAATACTTGAAAAGTTATCATGCTGAAAATGAAAGAATGATGGTCAGAGAGGAACACATTTAATACATACCTCATCTATTAACCCTACAGTAGGGATTCAAAACATGACAAAACAATTTCAGATTATTTTTTTTTGGAAATTAATTTTCACAACTTTCCTTCCGTTTTCTATCACTACAAATTTAGTTTATATGAATCCTAAGACAACAAACTTTTCAATAAAAAGTCAAAATGAAGAAAATTTCGACATAAATATACAATTGTGCAAATTTTAGGCAAAATTAGGGCAATTCATGAGCTTGTGTTTTCAATGATACCAGTCTAAATTTTCATCCAAGCAAAATATGCAAAAACACAGATAAAAACAAGTAGTAATCACCGCTGTAATCTTTCATGAAAACAAAGCTGTGCACACGGCCCGCTATTTGAACCCAATGCGTGCCCGTTGCGGATTGCACACTATCCGCTACACCAGATTGCATATTTTTCAGTATACAGTATGTTTGTTTTTAAACTTAAATAACAGCATGAATAAAGAGGGGTTAGTTGCTCTTTTGTTTTCAATTCAAGATACGTGATGTAAGCTTCATCACAATATTTTTGGCGTGCGGTAGGTGTACTGAGATCCATAGTTATGACTTTTACAAAACTTGGTTTAAAAAAAAGATTAGATCATCAAATTTTGCACAACTTTTGCCAAAAAACGATATTGGTGATAAAGGCAGACAAAATTTAATCAGAATTGGATACACTGATGACTTGAACAGTTGTTCACGGCTTTTCAAGCAAAAGCTAGGTCTGGAAGTACGGCAAGTAAGCTTTAAAAGAAAAAATAAGTTTTTCCTTAAATTTTGTGCATTTTTTTAATTTCCTTTATTTTAATCCATTTTTACTCAAAAATCTTTAACATAACCCCATCAAAACTTTACATGTTTAGAAAGAACTATTCGAGCTCTTTCAAATGCTACCAGGATCACTGCTGTGGGGCTATTTGACGAAAAAAAATATTTTTTTTGAAAAGTGCATGTCCAATCTGTCGTGTCACAACCGCTTCTTCATTTAAGGTATATACAGACATGTAGCGACAACCTGAGCTTCATTGAGGAAATTATGTTCTAAACAATGAAAATAGCAAAAAGGTTATATAAAAATTGGTTGAAAATACACCATTTTGAATTTTAAGGCCTCGTTATGATGAATTATGCACATTTTTTTGACATCACAACATAAAAACCTTATTGGGAAAGGAGCAGTTCAATATGATGAAAAGTATTGCACCTGCCACTTTTCAAAACACGGTGATGGAATCTCAGAATGCCCCTTACAGAAATATTAGCTTGCACAACACTTGCGACCAGCTAACTTTTTTAGCTTGCGCAAGCAATGCTGCAAGCTTACAGCATGCATGCTGCAAGCTAGTATTCATAACAAATTAGCTTGTGCAAACTAGCAAACACTATCTGCAAGCTTGTACAAGTTTGCGCAAGCTAGCAAAACCTTTCTGCATGCTTGTGCAAGCTAACAAATATTTCAGCTAGCTTGTGCAAGCTAATGTTACCTTGCACAAGCTGGTATTTGTTCCAAAAAATAGCTTGCAGCATGCTTGCTACAATCTTGCATGCATACTTGCGCAAGCTAAATTTTTTAGCTTGTTGCAAGTGTGCAGCAAGCTAAAATTTCAATAAGGGCAATAACACCTAAATGGAAATAAGGTTCACTAATTTTCTGGTGAGCAAAAAGAATATTTTGAAAATATGGCAAAAAATAACTCTGGCTTACTCCCTTCCCCACCGCACCCCTGCCTTTTCTTCTTGACTACTAATTCAGTTCTGTCTCAGATAGACTGGCTGTGTGGCTTGCAATTTGTTTACTTTGTTTGGTACCCAACATCTGAATCTTCAAGACAAAAATAATATTATGAAGAAACTCAATTTTTCAACAGGTTATCATACCTGTTTGTCAAAATGGGTGAATTACCCCATAGCCTCCACACCCCCTTCCCGCAGACATACACACACCTCTGACTTCTCATCTTGATTACTAATTCATTTCTTTTCATGCAGACTGCTGACTTTGTAACTTGTGATTGCTTACTTTGCTTGATATTAACCACAAACTTTCAAGCAATTTTTTTTATTTTGAAGTAATGGGAGACATATTAGCAGGCCCATAGCCATGGTGGAAGGGATAGGGGAGGGGGTAGGGGGTAATTTAGGCAATGTCACCTTCCTAAAAATATTTCTTCCCTCCCCCCTTCTCCCCCTAAACTGATAAAAGCAAAAAATTGTAACGTTTAAATAATTTGTAATAGCTCTATAATTTTGTTTAAATCACCCATTATCTACTGAACAAACCTTAATTTACATAATACAATAGCTGTCTTGAAATTTATACAGGCCTTATAGTTATCATTATGCAAGAGCAACCTGTATTCGTTAAACCAAATTTTTAGTGGTTCTGAAGCTTTTTTTCACTGTTGGTTGATTTTTCAAGTTTTATACTAACTGGCATTGCATTCCTTACAGAAATTTTAGCCTGCAGCACGTTTGCGACAAGCTAACATTTTTAGCTTGCGCAAGTGTGCTGCAAGCTTGCGCAAGCATGCTGCAAGCTTACAAGCTTGTGAAAATACTAGGTTGTGCAAGCTAACATTGGCTTGCACAAGCTAGCACAAAATATTTGTTAGCTTGTGCAAGCTAGCATAAAATATTGTTAGCTTGCATAAAACTTTCAGATAGGTTTTGCTAGCTTGTGCAAGCTAATTTGCATCATAATATACCAAATATGAAACAAAACAGATATGAAGTTAAGCATTTCAAGATTTTTTTACATTTAAGCACTGCTTACTCATTAATATGCATAATATCACCACCAAAACAACAGGGCACATCTACAGACCATAGGCTATCTGTGCACCAAATATGACATGAATGCATTATCCTAATTGAGAGACTGTGTTAACAAGCTCTTTTTAGCAAAATCATATTAAACCCCGCCCGCTATGCATATGATGAATTTCATCATTTTTACATCAGGAACATGTACACACCAGCTAACATCATAATTACACCAAATATGAAACAAAACAGACATGTGATTGTTAAAACATGGGCATTTTAGCCCTGCCTACTCATTAATATGCATGACATCATCACCATGAGAATAGGGCACATATACAGACCATGGGCTAAATGTGTACCACATATGACATGAATCCAATGTATTGTTCTTGAGATATCATGTTAACAAGCATGCTGTCACAGACACACATACACACACACACACACACGTCAGCATGACTGCATTTGTTCCTTATATGCTTTTAGCATCAGGACCAAAAGCATACGGTTCACGGAATTTTCCAACAGATTAAAGTTTAACGATCTTTGACAGTAGCAAATGTAGCATAGTCATTAGCACTCTAAAGTTAATTTAGAACGGAAACTAAGAGAAAATAGCATGCCCCCCCCCCCCATTATTTCATATGTCCTCAAAAAATATAAAGCTGGCTACGGGCCCATTACAGACATATAACCCTCCTCCTTGCCCCCTCCCCACTTATGCCTTTTCTGACTTTGTAGCTTGTGATTGTTTGCTAAAATACTTTGCTTGATATTTAACACCTGAATTCTTGAGCAAACACAAAGACATTTTGAAGAAACTAAATTTTCCAGAGGGATTTCATACCTGTTTGTTGCACTGTGAGTCTTTAAGTCGTCTCCAAGACATCTGGACTAAATGCATCTTCGGGCCTCTATTCTCTGTCTGGGATCTTAATTGTGGCATTGATTCTGGCCACCAGAGTGACCCCTCCGGGCGATTGCATTCATAAAAAGGGGACCCTTATGGGATCCAGTGAAAAAATGTATTCCAGAGATACTTCCTTAGAGCAATGAAAAACTAGATTTCAGTTTGAAAAAAAAAATCACAGAAGTGGAAAGACTAGTATAAAAATAAATATATCTTCATCCGCTAACTAGAATTTAAATTTGGATTCTCTCATATCCGTTGAATAAAATTTCAATACAATTTGCATAATTTATTATAATAATTAAGGCATTCAAATTCAAAATGCTTGTTTTTAACCAATTATGATAAAATGTTCGGTTATTTTCATGGTTCATAGGCATATTTTCTTCCAATCAAGCTGAGTTGTTTTTACCTGTCCTGCTGTCCATATATCTTAAGATATACTGTAGAGACAAGTAGAGGCAAAATTTACTTAAATTGCCTAAAATTTCAATCAAAATAGCAACAATTCTGCACAAAATCTGTTTAAAATTTGGCACTTTTGAAGGTTTAGGCTGGTGCTGATATATACACATAACTGTTATGCAAATTGTCTGAGTTGCCTTAAATGCTTAACCAGAACCAAAAGGTTTTGTGGCTGCAATTTTTTTTCGAAAGCTGATTGATTTGCAAAATTTGTATTAACTGTCATGTAATTGCATATCATAAACTATTTGTTCCATATTTATTCATAAGCCACATTCACCCATACACATTGATACAAAATATTGACAACATTAGCATTTGCACAATAATTAAAAAAATTTGTCAGCAAGCCCCACCCATCTGTGTACCATATATACCAAAATCTGAAATATTGTTTATGGTGTTTACATCATTTAGCACTTTCATATTAAGCCACCATGCATATTAATGACACCTGTTGATAATATAAGCATGTACACAATAACCAACATAATTATGCCCAATATGATGCAAAACGGATATACAGTTGCTCATTTATCACTTTTTCCAAATTTTCACTTTAAGCCTGCCAACTTATCAATATGCATATAATACATTACTCCAGTTTACTGTTCTTGAAATACTGTGTTTACAAGCTCTTTTCAGCAAAATCATATTAAGTCCCCCAGGGTTCATATTAAGGTGCGAGATTGTAAGATTCCGCACATATTATAAAAATTCCCGCTAAAAATATTTGAAGGGGGAAATAATTGCATGAAAAAGTGTCAATAAAATCCTAAACTAGAACGGTAAATACCATCATGGTTCATGCCCATGCAAACTGACACCCATAGCATATGACCCAGCCAATTACAAAAATATCATCTCACACTAAGTCCCACATGGTATCCCATGTCCCACATGGCATCCCATCCTATGTACCACATTAATCCAACCATATGCACCACATGGCATTCCTCCTAATGTCCCACATGGCATCCCTCCCTGTGTCCCACGTAGCATCCCTCCTTATGTCCCCCATGTCATCCCACCTTATATTCCCGCATCAGTGGCTTCGCATCAGTGGCTTACCACCTGATGTCCCACATGGCATCCCACCTTATGTTCCATATGTCACCATCCTACTTTATGTCCCACATGGCATCACATCCCTGTCCCATGTCCTCCTACCCTGTCCCACATAGCCTCCTACCCTGTCCCACATAGCCTCCTACCCTATGTCACACATGGCATCCCAACCTATGTCACACTGTGTTACTCGTAGCATCACAACCTATGTCACCCTGTGTTACTCGTGGCATCCCACTCCATGTCCCGCATGGCATCCCATGTCCCGCATGACATCCCGTGTCCCGCATGACATCCCATGTCCCACATGACATCCCATGTCCCACATGACATCCCATGTCCCACATGACATCCCATGTCCCACATGACATTCCATGTCCCACATGACATCCTATGTCCCATATGACATCCCATGTCCCACATGACATCCCATGTCCCACATGACATCCCATGTCCCACATGACATCCCATGTCCCACATGACATCCCATCCCATAGCATTCCACCCTGTCCCTCATGGCATTCCACCATATATCCCACATGGCATCCCACCCTGTTTCACATGGTATCCCACCCCATGTCCCACATGGTATCCCACCCCATGTCCCACATGGCATAGGAAGTCCATAAGAAGTCTCGTCCTACACGTAGCTATCAGTCCCAGATTGAGCACACTATTTATGAAAGTCTGTTAGTCCATATAATAACTTACCTGTATATGCGAATTACTTGTTGCATACCACATGGGTTTTTTTCTATCCTATATCCCACACAGAGATCGCATTAACGACAAATTTGTCGTATATTACGCCATGGCTAAAATTGCTTACGACACAGGTTGTACCTGCATTGTAAGATTTAGATATAGCATGTGGAATTTTACGCCTTTTTTCTTTTCATTAACAAATGAAAATCATGAACATCCTACCTCTTTGATGCGATTCAAAGTTTTATTTCACACAAAAATTATTTGAATTACTCATAAATAAAAGAAAAATGACACAACTACGAGACTAACGGCTGAATTATTCAACATGCCCGTAGTGCTGTACATAAACACATATAGGCTAGTACATACTGTAGGCCTTATGCATGATGTACGTACACTGTACAGTGTATGTGAAAGTTTTGATGTTTTTTTAATGCAGGCTGTCAACGAAATTATTAGCTAGGATTCTACTTTCCTCCTGTATTGTGTTGATCGTGTATCTGTGAAGTGATCACAATCTGCAAGTCAATTTACTATACTGTAAAGAAGTAGGCGTGTTCAAGATCTGAATAGTATATTATCGTTGACAATTGGTCAAAGTTCTCTGAAACCTCATGAAAGTTTGGATACGATAAACAAAAGTATTTCTAGTTTATTTCGGGATTGTTCACCCAAATTTCATGATTCAATAATCAACATTATACAAGGATTGGGTATGAACTTTTTCTTAATATTTTTTATGATAATAATAGTCTGATTTTTTAATGTTTTTAGTATCTTAAGCGAAATTTCCATTCACTTTAGCGAGGCAGGCCTATACAAGTGTGTGTGTTAACAATTACATGCATGCTTCGCTATCGCGCAGTGCCCTGTACATTACGCAGCGCCCTGTACATACGACGGCAAATTGACAAAATATACCGAAATTAAAGGACTTGTCGTATTACCAAATACGCCAGTCAAAAAGTAATAACGCAACCTCTGGTCCCTCATGACCCCCATCCATGTCCCATATGACATCCCTCCCTATGTCCATATGCAGTCACACTCCCTGACTGAGCATACTAAGTAAAAAAGTCTTGTCGGTTTATATACTGTAGCAACTTTATGCAAATGACCACAATAATAAAGGCGGAGTTTAATAATTATGCCTGATACAGCTGTACAAATATTTTGAAGAAGTTTAAGATTTTTAAACTTCCAGTGTTATGAGAGACGCTTGATGATCTCTGAAGAATTTTGGGAAATTATATCATCTTACAGTTATCTTTGAAGGAAATATCAAATCTTTTGTAGAATTTTGAAGGAAACTAATCTTCAACCTGTCTTAAGAGTCTCTGAAAAACTAACATTTATTAAGAAAATTTTAGCCTTCCATGAGGATATCTAAAGAAACTTTAACTTTTTCTAAGGAACTCTGAAGAAACTTTAACATTTTCTGAGGAAATCTCAAGCAAAACTGTGGATGGCCGGACAGACGAAATTGCGATTACATAGGTTCGCATTATGCTTCGCATACTCACCAAAAATACCAAATCTAAAGACAAATTTCCCAAAAGAGGGTCAACTTTGGCATTTGTTTGGCAAAAAGGTACTGTATTTACAAGCTCTTTTCAGCAAACCAATTAAGCCCCGCCCACTATTTATATTAATGAAATTCAGCGTTTTTACATCATAAACATGTACACACCAGCTAACATCATAATTATACCAAACATGAAAGAAAACAGACATGTAGTTTAAAAAAAATGAATATTTCAAGATTTTCATTTCAAGCCCCACCTACTCATTAATATGCATGACATCGTCATCAAAAACAATAGGGCACAGCTGACCGTGGGCTATCTGTGTACCACATATGACATTACTCCAGTTTACTTGAAATACTCTTTTTACAAGCTCTTTAAGCAAAATCATATTATGCCCCGCCCACTACGCATATTGTTCAAATTTTACGTTTTTACATCACAAACATGTACACACGAGCTAACATCATAATTATACCAAACATGAAAGAAAACAGACATGTGGTTGTTTTCACTTTAAGCCCTGCCTTCTCATTAATAGGAATGACATCATCATTAAAAACAATAGGGCACATCTACAGACCATCGGCTATCTTTGTACCACATATGACATGAATCTAGTTTACCGTTCTTGAGATACCGTGTTTACAAGCTCTTTTCAGCAAAATCATATTAGGCCCCGCCCACTAAGCATATTAATGAAATTCAGCATTTTTAGTAAACATATACACACCAGCTAACATCATAATTAGACCAAATATGAAAAACAGACATATGGTTGTTAAAATATGAAAATCTCAAGATTTTTACATTAAGCCCTGCCTACTCATTAATATGCATGAATGACATCACCACCAAAACAATAGGGTACATCTACAGACCATAGGCTATCTGTGTACCACATGACATAAATCCAGTGTACTGTTCTTGAGATATTGGTGAGAGTGAGTGAGGTGGGTGTGACATATTCTAAGGTGGGTAATGTGAATATTGTCAACACGGGAGAAGTTGTGGATGAAGGGTTTGATCAGAATGGTGGGCTGGATGACTTGGAGTTTGTTATCAATTTGGGAGTCCCATGAGGTTTGCCAACGGTCACGAACAAGGGAAGCGATAAGCAGTTTGATGTCAGAAAGGGTTTTGGGAAAGGAGGTAGTGGGGAGGTTGAGGGCAAGCTTAATGGCTGCATCAGCCCTGTCATTGCCAGGGATGCCAACATGGTTGGGTTTCCAGAAGAAAAGAATACTTTTCTTGCAGGGGGAGGGAGGGGGGGAGACAAAAGGAGTTTACGGAGGAGGTGGTGGGATGTGGGGTTATCCCAATTAAGATTGAGTAAAGAGGTAAGGACAGCCTTGGAGTCGGAGATGATGGCAAAGTGGCTGAGCGGGGAGTTGATAATATAATAAAGTTGAGGGTGAGGAGGATGGCCTTGGCCGAGAAGATGGACAAGTAGTCAGGAAGCCTACCACTGAGGGTAATATATTGAATAATGGCAGCAACAGCTGTCTTGTCGCCTTCCTTGCAGCCATAAGTATAGATGGAGGTGTACTTCGAGAGCTGGTCTTTAATTTGGTTGTGGTGGTTGATAAGGAGGTTAGGGTGAGTTTGGGTTTTGTGATGAGTGGAGAGGTCCAAGGAAGGGGTGGTCCATGGAGAAAACGTGGGCCAGGAAAAGGTGCCAAGAGTGGTAGGATTGATGCCAAAATAGAGGTCTGATTTGATGCCTAAGCTGAAGGGAAGGGAAAGGATTTTAGTCCTATCAAAGAGGGTGGAGAAATTGGGGTACCTAATGAGGTTGTAAACAGGGTGCTGGGTGTTAGTGAGGGCTCTAAAAGCATCGAAGAGGCTAAGCTTTCTACACCTTAGCAGAAAGGGGGTTTGTTGGCTTTAATGAAGGCTGGTGATGGGGAGGTCCGGTAGGCACCCAGACAATGTGTGAGGGTTTCATTTTGGATGGTGTTGATGAGGTTGAGGTAAGAGTTGTGAGCGGCACAGTAGACAATATTGCCGTAGTCAAGCTTGGCACGAATGGTGAGCCTGAAGATTTTGAAGAGAAGCATGGTGGTTCACACCCAAAGTGGTGTTGGAGAGGAGGCGGAAATGTTGAGGGAGCTGTTGCATTTCTCTTTCAGGTTGGTGATGTGTTGCTTGTAGGAGAGCTTGGGGTCTTGGTTTAAACCCAGAAACTTAGTGCGGTCAACTTTAAGGATGCAATTGCCATTGAGCACGAGATTTGGGTTGGGGTGGCGGTTGTTGAAATGACAGAAGTGAATGTAGACAGTCTTGTCTTTGGAGAATTTAAAACTGTTATTGTTGCTCCAGTCTTGCAGCTGGTTTAGGCTGAGACGAGGAAAGTTAAGGATAAGTAGAAAATGGTGAAGTCGTCTAAGTAGAAGGCATGTTTGATGTTGGGGCCAAGGTTGTCCACAATGTCATTAATGCTCAGGTTGAAGAGAGTGGGGGAGAGGATGCTGCCCTGGGGATAATGCCATATTTCCAAGTGGTATCGAACAGTTCGGGAACAACCCAAAAAACTGGGTACTTTGAAATACCAAAAAAATTGGGTACTTTTATGTATTACGTCATCGCATGAGCCTACACATTTGACTAGCCCACACTTAACATATAAGGTTTTTCATTTTCTGCTACAGATTGTCCAAAATTTCAGAGGATATCCTGAAATTTTGGAGACTGACAGTAAAAAGATATTCAAAACTTTTTGCCGCTGTTTTTTTAAAATTCAGTTGCCTTTTTGGGAAAATTATTCAAACAGATTATAGGCATTCAGTTTTGTTCATTTTCTCAAAAAGACAACAATGAATTTCAAAAAGCAGCAGCAGAAAGTTTTCAGGATATTCATTGAAAGTTTGGACAATCTGTAGCAGAAAATAAGAAACTCCATATGTTTAGTGTGGGCTAGTCAAATGTGTAGGCTCATACGATGACGTAATACATAAAAGTACCCAATTTGTTGGTATTTCAAAGTATCCAGTTTTTCGGGTTGCTCCCGAACTGTCGAAAGCTTTCTTGAGGTTGAAAAAGATGGCAATGAGGTGTTCCATTTTTGCAAAGGATTCCCGGAGAGCGGTGTCAAGCGTAATTAACTGGTCCAGGTTGTTTGTTGAGGGATAGGGATTCTGTTGGTCTCAAGGAACCAGTTTAGTCTCTGGTTCATGATCCTTTCCATAATTCTACAGAGAGACAGCAGGTAAGGGTGATGGGGTGGTAGCTGGAGGGGTCGGTGCTGTCCTTCCCCAGTTTGGGGATGGGGTGATGATAGCTATCCTCCAGATAGGGTGAAAGGAGTGAGGACCAAATGTGGTTGAGGATGGTGAGTAGGGTAGCAGTGGTCTTGTTGGGGAGGTGTTTCAGGAACTGGTAGGGGATGTTATCTGGAGGTGCAGCCAGCATTGATTACCTTTATCCCATCAGGTGAGTAAAACTTGGAGACACTTTAAAATCTGCAGAAGCCTGAAGAAATATTTCCAAAAATCCAATAAAAATAACAAAAATAACATAAAAACATCACAAATAGCAACAAATCCCACCCAAATTTGTTACAAATTGACCAATGCAGACATTTTTATTCTTATTTATGACCGGAATTAAATCACTTGCTGAAAAATCTATTAAAAGCACTGACAATAGTAAAATCGTGCATGGCCAAAATGATTCTGATTGTTGTTATTAGTGTTTTCGACCCAATGACCGTTCCTCATAAACTGAGAAGCAATGAAACCTACTGACCGAAAACAGCTACAAAAAAAACAACAGTAAATGTTTTTTTCTGCATAATTTTTTTCCACTAATTTCCAGCCATTTTGAAGTTTAAACAGCACAAAACACATCACTAGAACGGTCACTACATATACATGAAGCTAACAAACTATTAAAAAGTTATCTGATACGACAACTTACACAGGAAACACATTCCTTTTCCTTAAATTGTCACTTAAAAGCATCGCTCCTCACTCATTAGTATTTATTTTTTCAAAATAAAAAGTGGCCATGCATATGGATTTCATCCTGTCTTTTTTGAAGAATTTATGGAAGTATCCGTAGGAGACGATTTCACTCTTCAGAAAAGAGCCTCAGGGGGATTTCAACGAATCGCATCACACTCGAAGAGACTGAATGTGCATTTATTACGTACGATTTGTAATACCTAATCAACGAAAGCATGGCAAAGATATCCATCACAAATAGCGTCTTCAGCAAACACACAAGATGAGTGAATTCAAGACGCTTTTTTTTTTTTTTTTTTTTGGCAATTTTTTTCCCAGTCTGATTGTCCAGTTCGGACGTTGTGTTTTCCTTTTGCCTGTAGTATTGATTATTATCTCATTTGGTCAGCGTTGGAGATGAGGAGCGTAAGGGGAGAGCAGATTTGAGAGATATTGGACAAAAAGTAGCGAAAATAGCTGAAGACTTGCTGCTATTTCATTTAAAGGCCAAGAAATTTCTTGAGGTAAAGAAAGATAGAACCAGAACCAAAAAGTGTTGTGGTTCCGATGATTTTTTTTCAAAAGCTGATTGATTTGCAAAATTTGTGTTTTACTGTCATGTCATTGCATATCATATGAAATATTTGTTCAGGGTATTCATTCATAGACCACACCCACCATGTACAGTAGTAGATCATATAGACAACATATTCATTTGCACAATAAATAACAAGTAAGATGCAAAAACGGTTGCTCATTTAATCCTATTTCAATTTGACAGTAAGCCCCGCCTACTCATTTATATTCATGAAATCACTACCACAACAATAGAACACATGTACAGACCATGACCCATTCCCATCTGTGTACCTGATATAGCATCAATCTGATGTATTGTTTATGGGGTACAGTATGGTGTTTACATCATTTAGCACTTTGACATTAAGCCACGCCCACTACGCTAATTATTGTCATCTGCTGATAACATAAGCATCTACACAAGAACCAACAAAATTATCATGCCCAATGTAAAATTTTCACTTTAAGCCCCTCCCCCTTATTGATGATAGGACACATATATGTCCCATGGGCTACTTACCACATATGACATGATTCCAGTTTATAGTTCTTTAGATACTGCGTTTACCAGCTCTTTTCAGCAAATTCATATTAAGCACTGCCTACTATACATACTGTATTAATGAAATTGAGCCTTTTAATACAATGAACACATACAGTACTTAGAAGCTCTTTTTAAAAAGTTCAAAACTTTGCATATTCAACTGCTCCCATTCAAATAACATTGTTGGAGATTTAAAAAACAATAAGTTGACAACTTAACAAAAGGAGATTAAAGGGTTTTGTCACAAAATTTATATTAAATTTCCATAGTTTTTTTACAGCAAGGCCAATAAATTAAAAGTGATATAAATTAATCAATGTAAAAATGTTTACTATTTTCATACTCTGTAGCAAATTTTCTTGCAGTAAAGCTCAAATTAAAGTCAAATTAAGCTCAAGCTGCCCATGCAAATAGATATTTAATTTTCCATTAAAGTTTCATGCAAAGTGCAATTAAACAAGAATAAGTATCATTAATGGAAACAATATCCAGACCCCTAGCTTCGCTGTTTCACAGGGGCCCTGCCACTCCGTGGGCCCGCCCTGCCCCTAGGGGTCTGCTCTGTCCCCCAAGGGTCTGCCCTGCCCCCCTCCAGAGGTCCGCCCTGCCTTAGGGGTCCGCCCTGCCCCAGGGGTCCGCCCTGCCCCAGGGGTCCGCCCTGCCCCAGGGGTCCACCCTTCCCCAGAGGTCCGCCCTACCCCAGGGGTCCGCCCTGCCCCAGGAGTCCGCCCTACCCCAGGGGTCCGCCCTTCCTCAGGGGTCCGCCCTGCCCCAGGGGTCCGCCCTGCCCCAGGGGTCTGCCCTGCCCCAGGGGTACGCCCTTCCCCAGGGGTCCGCCCTGCCCCAGGGTCTGCCCTGCCCCAGGGGTCCGCCCTGGCCCAGGGGTACGCCCTGCCCCATGAGTCCACCTGCCCCAGGAGTCCACCCTGCCCCAGGGATCCGCCCTGCCCCAGGGTCCACCCTGCCCCAGGGGTCCGCCCTGCCCTAGGGGTCCACCCTGGCCCTTTTTTTTTTTAGATTTAATTTTTTCTAAACTTAATAATCTTAATTAACTCATGGATACAGAACACAGAATAATAGCACAGTAAGCCATTGTCCTGTTTGGCTCATGAATGGTCCTTATCAGTCAGAATAGTTTCATTCTGAGGTATGATTATAGCTAAAATCCCAGAGCCTCTTTACCATGGTATTGAGCCGTAAAGGGGCCCCTGGACTCCACGCCGAAAAGATGCAGTGCTTCACGCGCATTAATGTGCCCCTCAACAAGTCTAGCACCCTGCCCCTTTTTAAATCAAGCTAGGGATCTGATTCTATTGCGAAAAGGAATTCCCAAATAGTATATCTAAGTTTCAATTTATCTAAAGTCTGCTGCTGTCAATTACGTAATGTCTATTCATGCACAATGGGCAGTTTGATCATTAAAGTTAGTTAATTACCTGATGTCTATTAAAGTTTCATGGTTTTGGCTATTCTCCAAATCGGGCGGTATCTATAACAAGGCCCAGTTAAACCAACAAACCGAGTATTTTCAAAGTTCATGTAAACAAAACTCGGGATGCAACAAAGTGCATTGACCCTAAATGTACTGTTACTGTGCTGTCACTAACGATGTTTGTATGGCAAGTTTATTCTGTAAATATTGATGAAAATGAGAACAAAGACACTGGTGCATCAAATACATGAATAAACTTAGCGTGTTGTGTGATTTTATGAATCCATTTCGCCCTTAAATGATGCGGATTTGACTCCTTCGTCAGCCTTTGTCGGAAGGCATAAACCATCTCCCACTGTCCCAGGTCAGCTACCATAGAAAAATTGTAATTGCGGGCACGCAGTACAATGGGTCCCTCATTTACATGAGCGGTGGGAAAAATGCAACACAACAATTAACTCAGTAACATTCAGGCCCTATTCAAAACTATGCTTATAATTGAAGCAAATATAGAAGTAAATCCCGAATGTCTCAAGCTGTTAGTTTTTTAAGTTCAATCATCTTTATCGTTGTACTTTTAATCTGAATTGGCCCATATGTGTATTTGCCACTACACATAAGCTACTCAGCTGAGATCCTGCCCTATATGGTATTTGTCTCTTATGTTGGACCGCTTGAAGAGCGTAACTTTGTAAGCCTACTCTAAGACGGAAAAGAAAATGCACGTTATGAGCATGAAAGGTAGTGCCGTGGCCCAACACCCCCCACCAAATCCATATTTCCGTCATCAAAATTAAAAGTTGAAATTCCAGCAATAATAATACTAATACATGATTTGACATCAAACCAAATTACTTCTTTATTCCGTAAACACACTTTGTTTGGAAGGGTTTTGATCATGGCAGAATTCAGTTGTGCAATACACTTTAAGCTATCAACTTTGAAAATCAGAGTGTAAAATCTGGTTTAACATTGTTTTTCAAACATTTAGCAGTGATAAACGGTAAACACATGGCAAACATCCAATCCATGCAACACGTGACCGCGATGAAAGTTTCCATCATTTGTACTTGGGCTATAAATACGCAATGAACGCCGGATATTTTTAAAAGCTAAAAGTTACAGTAAATGGGGTTGAAATCTGTAGTTCTTTTGAAATTTGAACAGTTTTTACTGGGTTCCAGTGTTAAAGGAATATTTTCATGTTTTTTTCTAAAATTGTTTTTGAAAGAGCATACTTTTAGAGTCAATTAAGTACAAAAATCAGGTTGATATCATATTCTATTCAGGAGATAAGAATTTTTAAAGATTTCCCAATTGCATTTTAAAGTTTTTGTACTGTGGGATGAATTCGTGTTTGATGATGTCATTGAGGCAATTCCATTGCAGATGTTTATGTATTTCTTTGAACGTTGATTGGTTGTTTCTGTGAGATTAGAAACCTTTTATTGAAAAAATGTTGATGTAAGGTATATATGGCAATGTATATAAATACCTAACTTTCATAAATTTATTTTTCTAGCAGGTTTTACTAATGAAAAAGGATGATAGATTGAAATACATCAACTTTGTGGGAGAATGTGTTGCTGTGATGTCATACTGCGCCTTTTCCTATTCATTTAGTTGCATTTTTTGTAAACCTTAAAATCTGAATATCTCCTGGTAGGAATAACATATCAACATGCATTTTGTACTAAATTGTTTCTAAAATTGTTCCCTTTCTTATGGAAGGTTACGAAAAAACATAGGAATATTCCTTTAAGAAGTATATTATACACAATCACACAAGGGGATGGAAAAATTATTGATAGAATAAATGGACAATCTTTTCTTCACGATTATATCATGAATTGTTATCATACTCGACTTTCTGAGAAGTGACAAAAAACATAGGGTATTTGATTCTGTACATTAATGATATTCTGTACATTAATGATATTCTGTACATTAACCCTTACCCTACCACACGGCAATAGTATCGCCGTTTTCAAACCACCTTTTTCTAAAAATAAAATCGGGACTTTACCACAGTCCTATAAGAGTAATCTTGGTATCATTTTAAAGAACTGGGATATTTCTTTCACAAATTGAAACTTTTTCATAAGGGTCGTCTTACATAACTTTTAGAAAAAGTACATCGAAAAAGGGTAAAACTCAATAATTGCTAAAAAATTTACAATTTTTTTATTTTTCTCTTTTACATCTTACGATAATTTCAAGATCACATTTTTGCTTCAAAATCAAACACGCAAGTCCTAAGACATGATAGTATTGGTTTCTGGTATAATTTTTATAATCCCTACGTCCAATCTTTTGTTCTGGAGAAATTTCTTTAAAATTTCATGAATTTCTGCCATTTTTGACCCATTTTTTTCAAAAATCGTGTAACCCAAACCGTACATCACGCATGCTTTGTTGAACCGCCGTTCAAAAGCGCTTGAAATTTCCTTTTATTTAATATATAGATAAAGGCATACCCCCCTCTATTTAGAACCTATCCTATAAGAATAAAATTACACCTCTCCAATTTGAACGACTACGTGGTGCAGAGGAAATGTATGCGACTAGTGTGCGAGCGCTCCGGGTTCGAGTCTCGCCGTGACCACTGCGTAATTATTTTTCTGCTGCAGCTTTCAGGGGAGGTTTGACTTTTATCATTTTTGATGTGTTTTCATCTTTCCTTTCTTTTTAAAAATTATAGATTAGTATCATTGGAAAGAAAATTTCATTTCAAAAAGAATCTAAATATGTAACACAAATCTCTGTTTTCAATACTGACAAGAAGTTATACTTCTGCAAAGATTGACCATTTCTTGACCAAATTTAGCCAAAAATTGCTTAATTTGCATAATTTTGTCCAATATTTCCTAAATTGGTTTTAATTACTCAAAAGATCAATATCTTAGCATCTATTCCAACCAAACTTGTAACGAAAGAAAATGAAAGGAAAGTTGTCAAAAATGCATATGAAAAAAAAGTTACGAAAATTGGGGTCGCTATTTTTAAAGCCCTGGTAGAGTAAGGGTTAATGATATTCTGTACATTAATGATATTCTGTACATTAATGATATTCTGTACATTAATGATATTCTGTACATTAATGATATTCTGTACATTAATGATATTCTGTACATTAATGATATTCTGTACATTAATGATATTCTGTACATTAATGATATTCTGTACATTAATGGTATTCTGTACATTAATGATATTCTGTACATTAATGATATTCCGTAACATTGACCCTGCAATATCCCCCTCCGATGTGATCATACTATTTTTAGCGACGGTTTTTTCCAACAGAAATTAGCTGCAATCCACACTTCCCAAAACCTCAAAAATATCAAAAGAAAAGTTCAAAACAAGTTTGATCTTTAACCTAGTTGTCTCACAATGAGCTGTTGACAGCTTGAATCAAGGCAAGGACCTTACGGAGCTGTTTGTGAACGTTTAAACGGAACTAACACATAGGGGTTCACTGTGATCATTATGGTACAGCAAGAGGGACCGTCAATAGTTCTTAGAAGCAAAATGGGTTTTTTTTAATTGCGCTTCTGTGTTTGATATTCTTTTTGGTATTCATTGATTTTTATTTCTGACATTGTAAATCTTAACCAAAAGTATTTTGTTGAGAGAAGCGGTGAAATAAGGTTTTTATATTACCGATGCCCCCATGTAGTATATGTTTCAGTCTTTGTGTGTATGTGGTATTAATTTATTCATAAAATCTGAAGAACAATTCTTATTGGATGAATGTGATGGTGTATTTTAGACCTCGTGGCTTGCCCCAGGGTTACATTTTCCTGGAGGTTGAATCCAACCAGGGACACTTTTACAGACAAATGTTGCGTTATCGCAGTTGATGTTTGGATGAAAACTTACGCAGTGGGCTATGTTTTTAAACAATGTATACACAGATCTTTGGTTTTCGTTTTTATTTCTTTCGCATTCAACAATGATCTATGAAATCATAATCAGTTACAGTAAATATGGAACACATTTTTAGTAACAAAACACAAACATTTTCTAATAAAAATGATCTGGATTTTAATCTTTATGGAAGGAAAAAACTTTTGGGCTTTTCACTGGTTTTTGAAAATAAGTAAATTCCCGAGTATATTTATATGCATAAAGTATCCAGCTAAAACCAGAAAACCAGTCTACTGTAAAACTTTAATGTCTATTCATGCACGATAGGCCATTTGATAATGAAAGAAAATGCCAGAGGGAGCTTGTGTGAAACATGATAGACAATATGGAAAATCTCCAAAAATCCCAAAATGTAGGTGCAAAACTGCACCTTTATTTAACCATAACTACAAAATTACAGTGATTTACACCTAACAAAATACAACGATTAGAATTTAAAATAACATCTACTATGAGCCAAAATTTCAAGACCAAAGTTGTCAAAACAGTAAGACATCAATGATGTTATAGCTCAACCGATAACAATGCAAGAAGAATTGATTGCTTTTATTGATTTTATTTGTCATATCTGATATTTTTATGTTCAATGTTTTTTTTTTGTTTTTTTTTAAATCTATTCCATTTTTGGGCAATTATTCATCATGTTAAACATCCAAGAGTTTCAACTTTGCTGTACGAGTTGTATTGAATTTGTTTGTTTGGGTTAACAGTCCGGTCATATGTGCCACTAAAATGCAGTGTTTTGAACTTTGACCGTACTTTGGAGAGCTCGTCAGACGGTTTTACGGAGTAAAAAGTAGCACAGTAAATACTTGAAAAAAGTAACTAAACTCACCATAAAAACAGTTTTTGAAGACATGGATGGGCTTATTAATACATCATGAATAAGCATTGTGGGTGAAAAAAAGGGTAAGATGGTTTCATTTTTACAAAGATCTTAAAACAGATTTTTCTGCTTTAATACAAGGCTTAAAATAGTACAGTAGGGTATAGGTATTTGTCGTACCCTCGGACGGCCAGCTATCACTGACGGCAGCCATACTAACACGGCTGGCATCAGTCCGACCAAAGAGCTTCCACCCAACGAGTGGAAACGATAGTGGTAAATTTATATCCTAACTGATAAATGCAAGACAAAAATCCATGGAAAATAAATGGTACTAATGGGAAGAGGACGCACACCACCGGGGTTTAATCATTACACATGATGAAATGACTTCGAGAGACTTCATTAAAGAAAATATGTAAGGAACATACCATGAGCAATCCTGCAAAATAATTTAAAACAAAACTTTATTTTCAATAATCCCGATAATAACCCAAGCACTTTCAACAAAGTTAAGTAGGCCAAAACCTCCATAAAATAGAGGTCCGAAATTAGCATTTTGATTTAACTACCTGTCTGGCATCACTGCTCTATTTTCAACTAGCCCGATTTAATTTTGAACTAACCCGACTTTTCCCAGTATTATTTATTCTTGTGATTGTAATGTGATGTTTCTGTTGCATTGTCATGCCACCCACTGGCAGTTCAACAACGTCAACAGCCATTGTCTCACCAAAGTTATTATTATATTTCATGCAAAATAAATGATACACCATAGACCAAATTAAATGCAAATGCAACTCATTCAGATGTATTTTGTACCTTAATTATATTAATGAATAAATCAACCATGCAATTAAAAAATGTTTTATTATCAACAATTTGTTTATATCAATTTATTTACGCAAAAGTGCTTGAACAATTAAGTATGGAAAATGATGTTTTTCAATAACGTGCATTACGAGAAGCTTCCCCAAAACAGGCCTATAAATACATGCGACCAAGTTTTCCTATTCTGAAAATCAAGGGAAACATTCCACTTTTATGTTTTCAATATTTTCAATATAGTTTCAAAGTGGCAATTACTCCGTGGTTGTATAATTTATTTTTAAAAGCATTGGGATATGTAGGTCACTTATACACTACCGGTACCTATAATATTACATGGACTTACTGTCTTTTCACACAATGTACATACAGCACAATCTGCATTCTAGTTAGCGCAATGATCAACGATAGGACCACGCCATTCAAATATTAGTGTGCAGAGTTAGAGCTGAGCTTGGGCTCATTAACATAATCATGCCAAAGTTGATAAACCTGATTGGTTACAATATAACTGCCAATCTGTAAAGACCTGTTGCGTTCATGCCAATTAGGGAAGTTTCAGGGTGTTAACTTTAAGTCTGTGGAAGATTTTAGCGGGAAAAACACGTGGAAGTGCATTCATGATATTAAGCTTCAGCCTCCAGGCCAGGCAGTCAGGCTTCGACTTTACTATGGTTAATTGTATACATAAAACATTGAATTTTTTTTTCAAATGTCCGGTACCAAAAGCTGACAATCGGATCGCGGCGACATGATTTTTTCATCTTCAAAACAACATCATCACACTTCATAACCTCACAAAATAGCAATGTTCAAGGTCATTCAAAAAACAAACAAAAAAGATGTTGTAAAATGAAAATGCCCTGTAATATCATAATTATCAATATTATTTTGTATGGAAAAGATTTCATTTGCCGGCCCAATTGAGAGAACACAATTAAGGCCCCGTATCAAACATTTACTGTACATTAATAGTGCAATGCAAATTACCTACTCCCACCACCAGCGAATAAGTCAAGTATTAAACCCTCCACGTACGTGCAAAGAAGTTGCGCGATTATATTTAAATCAGGGAAAATCCATTGATAAATCACGTTCCAGAACACACAATCAGTGAATGCGCATGCCCTGGGCCCTAGTCTCCGGATCTGGCAACCTTTCACAAACTTTTGCAAACACAGTGAGTGTATGTATACATTCTTGTTACATTTAACACTAACAGTGCGTGAATATGAATACAGAAATGTATACGTGTATGCATGATCAGTAAACTTACGTAATGAAAACATGGTACACGGACCAAATAGGATTATAATCGGAAATTTTGCGAACATTATAGCGTAAATATCATGACTTAAATTCCACTAGTCCGACGGCCGTTTTTGCTAGCCTGAACTGTTGGACTTATGCTAATTTTGAACACTGTCTAAATAAAATTCCCTGTTCACATACACACCAAGTCTGCAATACCTCGCGCTTGAGATATCCAGGGGTATCTAAGACATGCGCAGTTCAGATTTAATGTGGGATTCCCCTCGAATATTGCATGGCCCACTCAATGATTCTTAACCTGCCACATGGAATGTAAAAACAAGTTAGTACGGTATCCCCATGACCTTATTAGGAGTTACAGCATGGCTGTGAGCAAAAGATTTGTACATGGGCCAGTCAGTGGTTGGGAGATAAGTACTGTTATTTGATAATGAATGGATAGGGGCGGAAATTTCTTGTGTGTATTTGACGGGTTATGTTAATAAGCCCTAGTCTGGGCCAAGTGCCGTCCTTATGAGCACAAGCTAGCTGCGTTCCATGCACCCAATCCCAGGTACCATGGAAATGTTTAGTGGTATGCATATGGACCCCGGGTGAAATGTGAAGGCAATAACTTAGTGGGTAAGGATTGGCACGAGAAGGTTGGTTAGATGGTTTCATGAATTTAGGCAAACTATAAAAAAACAAACATATAACTTGAAGTAACATTTGTTTACACAGAGCATGAATGAAAAATAGAACAAACAGCTCAACGAATAACCGTCACAACCTTACTAGCAGCAATGGGATGCCCCATTCAATATTCTGGGGGTGAGGGGGGGCACCTCCATATGTGAGGTATATGTATATAAGCCGCCTGAGCAGGTGCCTTTTTTGTACCATTTTCGTAGTGCAGGAGTCTTTTTTTTACAATAAAAAATACAAAAAAACATTTGTACACAAATAATCATTGAATGCTTTCTTCACTATTTTGTTTCATTTGAAGTCCTTTTTTATATAAAATAAACATGCTTGACCACTGAACTAATTCTTTAAAAAGTATAACCAAAGAGCTACCACACAGCTTTTTGGTATAATGTTTTGGCCCCCATGATGCAATGTAGCACAATTAGACTTACTGACACTTGAGACTTACTGTATAACAAGCGAAAATGATCAAACAACAACTTCACATGTTCTTCTACATTAGGTTATGTCATGATGACCTATTAAGAACTCGAACTCCAATCCGATACGTTATGATACAGCGTGGCCTAAATAAGATTCCGAGAGTTTGCATATTCATAGAAGAATGTCCGAATTTTAATTGGAAAATACTGCGATATGATTGACAACAAGACACATACATTTCTGTACATGTAACTAATAGACCTGCACATGAATGGAGGACCTCCATACCAACTGACTACAGCTAAAAGAGCTATTTTTAGCACCATTACTTATTGTAATTACACTATTGTAGACAAAAATTGTACCTTTTGGGAGCTTTAATTCAAAAACTACATGGAATATCTCTTAATAAAATACAAGTTTTATGAAGCATACAAAAATCTCGCTTGAGCCAGAATCTCAAGAGCAAAACTGTCAAAACCTAGGAGGAGATGCAGTTTAACACAAAACTATGTACAGGCACATATGGGAGCTCACGTACAATTTGACAAGCTCCACTCATGACACTCTGTGTAATGGGTGGAGCTACATTGTAACAAATGTTAAACATTTATTAGCCAAAAAGTGAAATGGCTGTACACTTTTATAACTCAACCCAACACTGTGTAACTTGGCTTAAGCTAAAAAACTTCTTATTTTTGACAAAAGAAGAAACATTTGTCTTCGTTTATTTGAAGTGTTTTGTCATCTCCCCAAAACAAAGAAATGAGCTTTTATTTGTTTACCACTGCCAGGCTTTTAACATGAAAAATGTGTCTTTCTTTGTCCAAGTAAAAGAGCCAATGATTAACTTAAGATTTCTTAAGTGACAATTTGTTTTAAGTCTTTTTTTGAGAAAAGAAATCTAAGAAATGTTCTAATTAATTACTGAAACAAAAAGATTACTTTAATCAGCAGTCTCCGTAGCATTTGTCTTATTTCTTTTTATTGTTTGGTTACGGACAGAAAGTCTGTTCATTTTGTAAAATGTCTAGTCCAGACTGCAATTAAGATAAAATCTTGAATCTAAATAAAACTTGATTTTAATATAAACAATGATGGGTAGAGAGCGAGGTTTTGTTCATGAGAAATGTTGGAAACGGGCGATTTTCTTTGTCCAAATTTTGTTTTTCTACTTGCAAGAAAATCAAAGTGATTGCATTTATGTACAGTAAAGATTTATTCATTTATTAAAAGGAGCGATATCGCCATACTGATTAACAATAAATAAAGTGCATCAAACAAATACTGCTAGGATGCTCATAGAACTATTTAAATTAAATAATTTGCAATGATAATTTAGTCCCTTTTATACATGTATGCTTAACAGATCTTTGATTCAATATAATCAAGGTCCCATAAGAATATATTTATGCTAATGAAGGACATTTGATCTTTGATTTAATATATTCAAGGTCCCACTAGAATATATTTATGCTAATGAAGGACATTTGATATTATAGTCTAGACTTAATAGCTTTGTTAAATTTGAAGGGATTGAAATGGCAAAAATAAAAAAATCATTAATAATATTAATGGTACAAGAAATAATGAAAACCAATGGGCATAAAGAGGCAGCGTGCGGTACTATGAAGAGAAAAGTCAATGTTTAAAAGAAAGAAAACACATTTTCTTTAAGCTTAGACTTATAATTGGTAATAATACCTTATAACACTAAATATTTGAAATGTTAGTTGAAATGTTAATATGCCCCCCTCCCCTACCCCCCGTCCTTGTCTGGTCTGGACAAAACAGCCTGGCTACACCTACTTATGACAATCAGAACATTTTCACCCATCATTACTGTACAGCTTATTTATCTCCACATGCATATTGTTTTGAACATACCAAAAGTTTTCAATTTTATTCAAATAATCATTCAAATGCCTAAAACTTTGACCAGAACCAAAAGGTTTTGTGGTTCCGATGTTTTTGTTTTTTGCTTTTTCATAAGCTGATTGAATTGCAAAATTTGTATTAACTGTCATATGCATAGACCTATCATGAAATATTTGTTCCATGATAGTTATTCATAAGCCACACCCACCAAGCAGATCAATAAAAATGTTAACAAGATTAGCATTTGCACAATAACTAACAACATTACATAGCAATTATGCAAAAATGGTTGCTTGTTTATTCTATTTCAAGAATTTGTCAGTAAGCCCCACCTACTAATTAATATTCATGACATCACTACAACAACATTAGAACATATGTACAGACCATTACCCCTGATATAGCATAAATCTAATGTATCGTTTATGAGATGCAGTATGTTAACTTTACATTTAGGACATTCACATTAAACCACACCCGCCAATGACATCTGCTGATAACATTAGCATGTACAAAATAACTAACAAAATTACCATGCCCAATATGACACAAAACGGACATAAGGCTACATGTAGTTATGTCTGTTTTGTGTCATATTGGGCATGGTAATTTTGTTAGTTATTTTGTATGTAGTTGCTTACTTATCACTTTTTCAAAATTTTGAACATGGAGACACCAGCTAACATAATTAACCCAATTATCTAACAAAACAGATATGCAGTAGTTAATATATGAACATTTCAATATTTTCACATTAAGCCCCATCTACTAATTAATATGCATGATATCACCATCAAAAACAACAGGGCACATCTGCAGACCATCAGCTATCTGTATACCAAATATGACATGAATCCTGTTTACCAATCTTGAGATACCGTGTTTATAAGTTCTTTTCAGCAAAATCATATTAAGCCCCGCCCGCTATGCATATTAATGAAATTCAGTGTTTTTACATCATATGTACACACTAGCTAACATCATAGCTATACCAAATATGAAACAAAACAGACATGTGGTTGTTAAAATAAGAACATTTCAAGATTTTTATATTAAACCCCGCCTACTCATTAATATGCATGGTAAAACCATAAAAAAAAAAACAATAGGCCACATGTACAGACCATGGTCTATCTGTATACCACATATGACATGAATCCAGAGTACCGTTCTTGAGAAACTGTGTTTACAAGCTTTTTTCAGCAAAATCATATTAATGAAATTCAATTATTTTACATCATCAACATGGACACATCAGCTAACATCATATTCATACCAAATATAAAATTAAACAGACATGCGTTGCTAAAATATGAACATTTTAATATTTTTACATCAAGCCCTGCCTACTCATTAATATGCATGACATCACTATAAAAAAAACACCACAATAGGGCACATCAGTCAGTTCCCAGCCTCGCATTAATGAGGTGCTTTTACATCATCCTCTTTGCACAGGACTCCGCCCACTTTCAGAATTTTGCAGTTTTTGCGAAACCGATCACTGGAAGAGATTATTTTCTATCACGTGGGGTGTCACCTGACAATGCTGTAGCAGTAAAGTTTCTAAGCTGGGTGAGAGTTCACTGATTTTTCTTTCCATTGATGCCAAATTTTCCATGTTTTCAGACTTCCAATTTTGCGTAATTGTCAGTTGGATTTGTGTACTAAAATATTAGCTTAATTTTTTGGCCAAATTCATGCCAAGCTCCTGACCGGCTTCCTTCAAATTAAGGTAAAATTGATCAATAATTCATTAGACGACACAATCAGCTTTCTGTCAGTACTAAATTTGTATGGGCGATTTAGTGACAGTGTTTTGAAGTTGAAAATGGCCACCATTACAGAGATTAGCAATAGATTTTACATGGATTTTTATCGCGATCAAGATTTTCATCGCGATCAAGAGTAAGTTAGTGTGGTAGCTAGAATAACATTTATTTTACATCCATCTTATTTACTCTGACCTAGCCCAGGGCGTAGCTGTCAATGTGTCATTTGATTTCTTTTAATCTGTGCAGCGTTGAATCCAAATGATAGTTAATCATAAGCATATTTGAAATGTGGTGTTGTATAGTAAAAGACCAGTGATTTTTTTTTTTAATCATTGTTTAGTTTTAAGTGTGAGCAAAGTCTGTGTGAAAATGAGAATAGTGTGTCCATAGTTACAAATCAACCATGGATCTAGGTTCTATATTTACAGGATAGAATTAACAATCAGGTTATTTTCAATGTCAACCTAGTGTGTTGCGGTGTTGGTATGCAGTATTTTTCAAATTGTCTTGAAATACTGCATTTAGATAATGAGAAAATACTTCAAGACCAAGATACTAAGACTGCAGATTATCTGCTAGTTTAGGCCTTAGCTTGAGGACTTAAATAAGCAATCTGAGAGGCTGTGAAAACTTTTCCTTTTTATGTTTATGTGTTTTCATTTTTGCAATTGAGTGTTTCATTGATCTCTAATTTCTGTTGAAAAAATTATAGTGGCACTACTTATATACATATAGTATGTACCTTGCATGGGCTTGTCTTTAATAAAAAGATAGTTGTTGTGAACATTTTTGTTTATTGTCTGTAACAGTTGATGAACAGTACTGCATCTGTGTATTCTGTTTATATTTCAAGGGTATATATATTGTCAGTATCAGAAGTAAATAAAATGTTGAAAAAAAAGTGTCTTTCTCCTTGGAATAGCATTGCCAATTTTTATTGTTGCAAGTTAATGCCAACGTGCAAGCATGGATATATAGAACACCAGTGAAAGTGCACATGTGGTCCTTTTGTAGCATATCATGCTACTGTATGCCATACAACTAGCCAATACTCTAGATCAGCCTATTCATACAATGCATATATGATTATCATTCGCTGTTATGTTTTAGGCTATTTTGTGAATTACGTGATTTTCTAAGGTAATTTTTATTTTCAGTGTTTTGGTTTAGAGATCAATCTCACACTACGAGTCGGTGTGTTTCTGACCCAGGTCCATAAAAAAAAAAATGAATATTTTTTGTTGTGTTTGAATCCATTTAATATTAATTGCCATTTATTAAATCGCTATCATATTATAATCAAAATAATCTCAACTTACATTAAAAGTTTGTCAGAGGAGGCAAGAGTCCAATCCATAGTTCACTCATGAAAATTCACACAAGGCCTATAAAGCAACAATGTGTTTTACAAGTTGGAAGAAAGTACATGAAATCAGGGACTTGTTATTTCTTATTACAAATCCCTGGTAAAATGGTATTTTAGCAGTGAAAACAAATATAAATGTATTTAACCCTATGAATTATAACAAAAATTTAGTGAAAATACTACTGCATTAGCTGAATTTTAGAAAACCAGTATTGACAGATTGACACCACATTACATACATACACCAGGGTTCTAATCATCAAAACCTTGCATACACTGAGTACATGTATTCAGCTCTGTCGTCACTATACCTCATTCATCTTATTCTGAATTTGATATATAATTAAGATTCCCCATGTGATCTGAAATATATATTGTTTGTTTTTTGAAAAAAACTATCAAGTTTCAGGGGATTACGACGGGTAACTTTGTGGCTATTTTTGTGAATGCCATTTCATGAGTACATGCGATATGGCCTTGATAATAATAGCACAGATCTGTCATACATAAAATGTATCATTGATCACACCTTTCTTATGACTAAACCTACATTAGCATTCAACTCCTAATGCACTTTATGGGTGAAACTTCGTCTGCGGCTCATCTTTATCTCATATCTGTGGGGCAGTTTCCCCCTCTTCCCTCCCCCCCCCCCCCCGGCCACTCTTTGTGGCCTCATAATAATACCATCATACACAGAATGTACCATCACACCTCTCTCATGACTAAACATTCACTAGCTGATTAGTTAGCCTTCACCTCCTAATGTACTTTACGGGTGATGGTCGACTAATGCTCATCTTAATCTCATTACACCTGATAGTGTTGAAGCAGTGACCATTCCTTCCTCGCTCAACAGAATGGGGTATGACTCCCAGAGAGAAAAAAACTGACAGTAACTACCCCCATCCTCCTCGCACTTACAACAAATGTACCATCACACATTTCTTATGACAGTGACTAAACCTTCACTAGTCAGCCTTTACTAGTCAGCCTTCAAGTCCTAATGTACTTTACGGGTGATGCTCCACTAATGCTCACCTTAATCTCATTACACCTGATAGTGTTGAAGCAGTGGCCGTTTCCTTCCTTGCTCATTACAATGGGGTATGACTCCCACAAAGGGAATAGTCGACAGGAAAGTCCCAATTCTTCCATGAATTAAAACCCTTCCCAGGGAGTGCCTTTCTCACTGTACCTATTCGCGCTATTTGACAACTTCCCAGAAAAATTTAAGTGCCCAAAATTGAAGGACAAAAAGCGTGCCTTTAATCAACTTAAAGCTATTGTTTTATTCATTTTGTAGATGTTTGAGATTTTTTGGGATGAAAGGATGATTTCACTGACCAGTTGCTATGTTGCATTATTCTTATATGTAATACATTGTACAATATATGCTTCTAATGGGCACTCAGTAGGTATACAAGTGCAAACATGTATATATTGAATAGGTGAAATCCTAGTACATTTACAACTTTGGCAAAATGTGTTTCTTGTAATACACTTTTAATCTGTTAGAAAAATAATTGAAAATTTGAAGATTTTGTGATGATTTTATAAAGTTGGTTTTAAATTGTTTGTAAATAGAAATATTCTTGTTTAATTTTTTTTTGTGTTAAAAATTTTAATCCAAGAAAAAATGATCATCTAAAAGTTAAGCATAACAAACTTCAATAAACTCTATAAACGATTTTAATACTGCTACACTACTGTAGGATTTTAATACTAGGATTTTAATACTGCTACACTACTGTAGGATTTTAAAACTGCTACACTACTGTAGGATTTTAATACTGCTACACTACTGTAGCATTTTAATACTACTACACTATTGTAGCATTTTAATACTGCTACACTACTGTAGCATTTTAATACTGCTAAATTACTGTAGCATTTTAATACTGCTACACTACTGTAGCATTTTAATACTGCTACACTACTGTAGCATTTTAATACTGCTACACTACTGTAGGATTTTAATACTACTACACTACTGTAGGATTTTAATACTGCTGCACTACTATAGCATTTTAATGCTGCTACACTACTGTAGCATTTTAATGCTGCTACACTACTGTAGGATTTTAATACTGCTACACTACTGTAGGATTTTAATACTGCTACACTACTGTAGCATTTTAATACTGCTACACTACTGTAGCATTTTAATACTGCTACACTACTGTAGCATTTTAATGCTGCTACACTACTGTAGCATTTTAATGCTGCTACACTACTGTAGTATTTTAATTTTACTGCTACACTGCTGTAGCATTTTAATACTGCTACACTACTGTAGTATTTTAATGCTGCTACACTACTGTAGCATTTTAATACTGCTACACTACTGTAGGATTATAATGCTGCTACACTACTGTAGGATTTTAATACTGCTACACTACTGTAGCATTTTAATACTGCTACACTACTGTAGGATTTTAATACTGCTACACTACTGTAGCATTTTAATACTGCTACACTACTGTAGCATTTTAATACTGCTGCACTACTGTAGCATTTTAATACTGCTACACTACTGTAGCATTTTAATACTGCTACACTACTGTAGCATTCTAATACTGCTACACTACTGTAGCATTCTAATACTGCTACACTACTATAGCATTTTAATACTGCTACACTACTGTAGCATTTTAATACTGCTACACTACTGTAGCATTTTAAAACTGCTGCACTAACTGTAGGATTTTAATACTGCTACACTATTGTAGGATTTTAATACTGCTACACTACTGTAGGATTTTAAAACTGCTGCACTAACTGTAGGATTTTAATACTGCTACACTACTGTAGGATTTTAAAACTGCTGCACTAACTGTAGGATTTTAATACTGCTACACTATTGCAGGATTTTAATACTGCTACACTACTGTAGGATTTTAAAACTGCTGCACTAACTGTAGGATTTTAATACTGCTACACTACTATAGCATTTTAATCAGCCTCTGTCAGACCAGGGATATGTTATTTGGGGTTGGTCTGACTTTGGAGTCGGGAGTCCTGTATCTTGACATATCACATCCAGGGAAAAGTCATGTTTGGTGAGCTTATTTATATATGCCTGCTTGCAGCAACTTTGTTGTTTTACCAACTGTAATGTTTCAAAATTGCAAGCTCCAATTGCAAGCTCCAATTGCAAGCTCTAATTGCAAGCTTTAATTGCAAGCTCCAATTACAAGCCCCAATTGCAAGCTTTAATTGCAAGCTTTAATTGCAAGCTCCAATTGCAAGCTCCAATTGCAAGCTCCAATTGCAAGCTCCAATTGCAAGCTCCAATTGCAAGCTCCAATTGCAAGCTCCAATTGCAAGCTCCAATTGCAGGCTCCAATTGCAGGCTCCAATTGCAAGGCTCACTTTCTACAAATAATTTACACCTTTTAAAAAAAATTGCACGAAATTACTTTTCACCCTCACTTTTGCAAACAGAAAATTTTTGTAAGACATTTTGTCCGTTCTTTAAGCCTTTGCCTTGTTACAGCAGAGAACCACATTTAAACCTCTCCCCAAATGACATTCCTTAATATGTTATTGAAAATATACTTATTATCAATATTTACCATGAATACCAACACGGCCGACAATTCCTGAATCACCCACTTGTTTTTCACTCGATTTCTCTCCTATCTCAACAAGACTATTTTCTTTCGGAAGGAAAGTGATAAACGAATCCTTGAATAACAAAGAAGGAAATTATCAACTCTAAAGGAGAATATTTTCGTAGTTTTGAGATATTCTAAATAATCTCTGTGTGCCATTGGATTTTCTATTGAACTTACCGTTAAGTTTTGCGAGTTCCCCTTTCCCATCCCCCCCCCGCCCCATCCCCACAGAGGCTACTGTATTGTCATCTATAGCAAAATCTGATAGTTTGGAAGCTTCTTAATTTGAATAAGAGATGTGCAAATTCTTGAAAAGATCAAGATCTATCCTCCACCCCTACCAACAAATGTAAAATGCTTACACCACACCCAGGCGAGATGTCAAAACTCCCCCACAAAAGCATACTCCCCACCCCATTACAACATGCTCCTCCCCATACTTTTACAACATGCTCTTCCCCCACCCCATTACAGTGCGCTCCACCCCTTTACAGTGCGCTCCTCCCCATCCATTAAAACATGCTCCTCCTCATACTTTTACAACTATTCCTCCCCATACTTTTACAACATGCTCTTTCCCCACCCCATTACAACATGCTCCTCCCCATTCATTAAAGCATGCTCCTCCCCATCCTTTACACAACATGCTCTTCCCCCACTCCATTACAACATGCTCCTCCCCATCCATTAAAACATGCTCCTCCCCATACTTTTACAACATGCTCTTCTCCCACCCCATTACAGCATCCTCTTCTCCCACCCCATTACAACATGCTCCTCCCCATCCATTAAAACATGCTCCTCCCCATACTTTAACAAGATGCTCTTCTCCCACCCCATTACAACATGCTCCTCCCCATTCATTAAGTATGCTCCTCCCCACCCATTACAACATGCTCTTCTCCCACCCCATTACAACATGCTCCTCCCCATCCATTAAAACATGCTCCTCCCCATACTTTTACAACATGCTCTTCTCCCCATCCATTACAACATGCTCCTCCCCATCCATTACAACATGCTCTTCTCCCACCCCATTACAATATGTTCCTCCCCATCCATTAAGTATGCTCCTCCCCACCCCATTACAACATGCTCTTCTCCCACCCCATTACAATATGCTCCTCCCCATCCATTAAAACATGCTCCTCCCCATCCTTTAACAACATGCTCTTCTCCCACCCCATTACAACATGCTCCTCCCCATCCATTACAGATGCTCCTCCCCATACTTTTACAACATGCTCTTCTCCCACCCCATTAAAACATGCTCCTCCCCATCCATTAAGTATGCTCCTCCCCATACTTTTACAACATGCTCTTCTCTTACCCCATTAAAACATGCTCCTCCCCATTCATTAATACATGCTCCTCCCCATACTTTTACAACATGCTCTCTCCCACCCCATTACAGTATACTCCTCCCCACCCATACAGAAATACAAGGCTCTCAGGCAAAATAATAATTTAAAATGTTCATGAATGAGAGGTCTATTGTAGTGCTGCAGGGTCAATATCCTTTTAGTTTTCAGCACTGACTGTTCATTAGACTTTATAGACCACACACTATCAATCAATTACCCTGGTAGTATACTGTACTTCCCTCTTTCGCATTAGATTTTCCTGTATAATTCTTCATCGGTCATTTAGTACTACTGTATTTTCCTAAAGGATATTTTATTGGTAATCACGTCATAGAATATGTTGAACAAATGGAAGTTTTTATGCAAATTTATGCTAATTTGTGATGTATGAATGGGCAAGCAGACCTCTCTCCTTGCTTATGTTATCCAATGATTTTTAATCATCCACCATAATTTGTTGAAGGTGAGTTAAAAATTTCAATCCATACTTGGGCCATGATGACCCATTATGGGTACTTATCCCTGAGTTCTTTGGCTTAAGTGGATGAGAGCACATGGCCCTACCTGGACAGAACGACAGTTTGTTAGTGTTTATCGTCCCAAAATTTAAATCTGCCCACCGAAAGTGGTGGGGGGACGTAAACAACCACGCAGAAATAATATTAATGTAGAGAATACATCTTTATATACTTCCCTCTTTCGCAATTTAATGTACTTTTCATCGCACAATTACATAGGAGACACATTTAGAGCACATATTTACCATATATACTGTTGTTTACTCAAGAAATCTTTAAAAAAAAAAAAAAATCCTGCTAATTCCCGATATTCCTGCGATTATAACTGCTGGAACTGGAGATTTGTTCCTGCTCCGCATATGCCTACTGAAAGTGAGATGGAGAAAGCGTACATTCACATTATGATACAAAAAATCGCCACAGAGGAGATATGGAAAATAGCAATACCCGCGAATCCTGCCAATGGTCACCATCTACATGTTAAGCCCCATCCCCCCCCCACTTTCATAAACACACCACACCCGCTGCATGTAACATGCATAAGCTCTAAAACAAGAGTTTTCAGGGGAACTTGAAAACCAAACCTGTAAAAACCGCCAAGTTAACACCGACACATCTGTATCACTATGCGAAACAACATCAATCTTTGCCCACCACTTTTCCTAACAAGAACAATCTTTTTTTTTTTACCTTTCAATCTGTTTAGAGTTTCTCACCTATTATCAGAAGCGAGGGGGAAGTGAATGTCTGCAGAGGAAGTGAGAGCTGAACGGAATTCTAGCCAATTATTTCCATCACAAAAAAAAGAGAGGAAAACCGGCTACCCTGGATGGAAGATTAGCTCTGGATGTGGGTTGATGCGGTCGACTTATTGGTGAAACTTTCAGTGGCAGTTCCCATGAGGAAGCATGGAACTAATCATTTGCCTCATGGGCCATAATTGGCATAATTGCTGGGGCAGCTAAGAAAAGACGGGCATAAATGGAAGACCCCGGTTGTTGTCATATGTGCCTACAGGCATAATAAGCATCAGTTGAAGTAAACCTATGATAAAAAGCATCAAATTTATTTTTTGTAGCAGAGAGGGAATGTTTTTACTCACCCTTAGTATTGGGGGATTCCAATTTCGATCCTAGGATTTCTAATGATTTTGCTTGAGGAGTAAATGTTACAATGCCCTAAAATTTCAATATTATTGACACAAACTCCCCCTCCCCCCAGACAAACACAAATATATATATATGTATGTATGTATGTATATATGTATGTATATATGTATGTATGTATGTATGTATGTATGTATGTATGTATGTATGTATGTATGTATGTATGTATGTATGTATGTATGTATGTATGTATGTATGTATGTATGTATGTATGTATGTATGTATGTATGTATGTATATATATATATATATATATATATATATATATATATATATATATATATATATATATATATATATATATATATATATATATATATATATATATATATATATATATATATATATATATATATATATATATATATATATATATATATATATATATATATATATATATATATATATATATATATATAACGCTTATACCAATATATATATATATATATATATATATATATATATACTATTATACCAATATATATATATATATATATATATACGCTTATACCAATATATATATATATATATATATATATATATATATATATATATATATATATATATATATATATATATATATATATATATATATATATATATATATATATATATATATATATATATATATATATATATATATATATATATATATATATATATATATATATATATATTAGTATAAGCGTATATATATATATATATATATATATTGGTATAAAGATATATATATATATATATATATATATATATATATATTAGTATAAATATATATATATATATATATATATATATATATATATATATATATATATATATATATATATATATATATATATATATATATATATAAATATATATATATATATTGGGATATTTTCTTATACCAGAAAGGGGAAAGTTACAGAAATGTTTGCTAGTTTTCTCAAAAGTACTAATACAGTACCTTTCCAATGACAGTAATTTCACTATGGGTTCACCTGTGGTTCTGACCCTTTTTCAGGAGAGGGGGGCTGAGGTCTACAGGTGTTTAATACCCTGACCCAATAACAATAACTGCTGCATGATAAAAAAATATTTAAACAATTTTACGAGGGTGATTTTAACCAAATGTGATATTCACTGAAAAGACATTGTCATTTTAAATTTTCCTACCAAAATCTACACAAGCTCGTTCCTTTAGAAAATGGCAGTCCCTCAAAAATGGTTATTCAGTCATTTTACTAGGGATTCTTAATTTGACCGTATGTATTAAAGGAATATTCCCATGGAATTTCATATTTTCATATATGATAGAAAATTTTACAAGGTGGTGAAAAACTATGTCAATATCTTATTCTGCTTAGAAGTTATAACAATTTAAAGAGTAGAAAAATGTTCTTAAAAACACCTCGTACAGTGGCACAGTTCTTATGTATTTCTAATCCATACTATTTTTACATTAACGAACAGCATTTTTGGTTCATTATAGAGATAGGGTGGAATATATAATTTACAAGAAAACATTTGTTTTTTTCTTAGTGTACATCACACTTTCAATGAGAAAAAATTCAAATTATTTTTAAAGAAATACAAATTATTTTTAAAGAAATACAAATTATTTTTAAAGAAATACAAAAGATGTTTTGTTGAAATTGTCTCTATGACATCACAGATGTTGCCAATCGGTCACTTCTGTCCAAATTTCGTAACTTCTAAACGGAATAAGTTATTAACAAAGTTTTTTCACCACTTTGTTTCTAAAATTGTCTCTCTATCATATATGAAAAAATGAAAATCCATGGGAATATTCCTTTAATACCAATGTTGTTTGATGGGCAAATGGTACAGTACCCTATAGCTTCAGTATTGCTGACACAAGCCCCAAACTAACCTCCTTGCCTGGAGTTTGCTCATAACTCTGAGCAAAAACAAACTATTTCAGAGAAAAAGCACCGGCCTCTCAAGCCTATTCTTAATGTAGCTCTCATTTAATACAAAACTGAAATAGTAAGAAAATTAAGAGGAAAATTGAAAAACGTTCCTTTTTCAAAAAAAATATTGCTTTTAAAGCTGAGTAAAATATTTGGGGTGTCTTTTTTGCTAAGTCAACGGAAACAAGATTGAGTCTAGTTTTTGATATTTATGTTGTTGAAAAATTACTGAAGTTTTCATAAGAAATAATTATGATTTATTTGAACATTCATGTCAAAGGTTTTCAGTACCATCATGCACACAAAAGTGTGTTCGATTATTCTTGAGACTCAAGAAAAATATGCCTTAACTTTTCAGTCGCTAACCCCCTTTGAGCTTTACCATATTGAAAGTTTTTGAAAAAAGAAAAAATCCTAGAAAATATTTTCACTATAAAACCTATAATTTGAGCACTCACACTAAATTGACTTTAAGAAACTTCATGAGATGATTAAATTAGAGAAAATCAATTTTTTAAATTTCCGCTGGGGCACTTTTAAGGCTTACCAATGAAAATCTTTAAAGAAAAGACTAATTCCCAGTAAAGTTGCTATATGATGAGCAGTTCCACTAAATTGACTTGAAGAGAATTCATGAGATAATTAAATTGGGCAAGCAATAAAGCTATGATACCATCAATATTGTCACCTATTCTGATGAAATTCTTGGATATCTATTTCCCCCATATGTTTGAATTATTTTCTGTAAAACTAATTATCTTGTATATTACAGATAGTCCAGTTGGTCTAATTCAGAGCAGGGGAACGTACTGAGGTTACTGCCAAGAAAGACAGGTGCATGGGAAAAGATTACTGTTGACTACTGCTTGTTTGTTTTTAATGAGGAGGAAAAGGAAGGTGGTTACGAACCAAGGAAGGTGGTTATAAACCAAGAAAGGTGGTTACGAACCAAGGAAAGTGGTTATGAACCGAGGAAAGTGGTTATGAACCAAGGAAAGTGGTTGGTATAAACCAAGGAAGGTGGTTAACCAAGGAAGGTGATTATAAACCAAGGAAGGTGATTATAAACCAAAGAAGGTGGTTACGAACCGAGGAAAGTGGTTATGAACCAAGGAAAGTGGTTGGCATAAACCAAGGAAGGTGGTTAACCAAGGAAGGTGATTATAAACCAAGGAAGGTGATTATAAACCAAAGAAGGTGGTTACGAACCAAGGAAAGTGGTTATGAACCAAGGAAGGTGGTTGGTATAAACCAAGGAAGGTAGTTACGAACCAGGAAGGTGATTATAAACCAAGGAAGGTGGTTGTAAACCAAGGAAAGTGGTTACAAACCAAGGAAGGTAGTCACAAACCAAGGAAGGCAGTCACGAACTAAGGAAGGTGGTTACGAACCAAAGAAGGTGGTTACAAACCAAGAAAGGCAGGTTACAAAGCAAGCAAGGCAGGCTACCAACCAAGAAAGGGGGTTTATAAACCAAGGAAGGTGGTTACCAACCAAGAAAGGTGGTTATCAACCAAAGGAGGTGGTTACTAACCAAGGGAGATAATTTATACGAGCCAAGGAAAGTGGTTATACACCAAGGAAGATGGTTACGCACCAAGGAAGGTGGTTACAAACCAAGGAGCATGGTTAACGAACCAAGGAAGGTGGTTACGAACCAAGAAAGGCAGTCACAAACCAAGAAAGGCGGATACAAACCAAGGAAGGCGATTACGAAGGTGCTATAACTTGAGGACACCATGCCAAAGAAACTGAAAATTTTCCTTTTCTCCGTTATAACAATTTCCCCTGGCAAACTTTTAGTCAGATTTGCTGCACCATGTTAAAGAATTGAGAAAATATTTAAAACACAGAAACAAATATACGAAAATAAATAGTTCAATACCAATGTAAATCTGTAGTAAATCACATACATTTGCATAAACATTTGCACAAAAATTTGCATACAAATTTGCATACTGATGCCACAGATATAAAATAACTGTAAAATGGTCAATTCTTAACCTATCTTGATGAATTTTGTCGCTACTTTTACACTTTTTAGTATCTTAAAAGCAATTTAGCTAATGTTGTTTCCTTATGCCCAAATACTTTTCAAGTTTGTATGCACTCTTTCAAACTTCCTTCATTAACCAATCCACCCCAGACAAAAAAAGAATGTCCTTCACATGAATGTATGATTGGAAATGTTCTCACCAGGGACAGGTCTATGCCATCTCCCTGTTCTCACATACTGTGCAATAACATGATTGTTGTTATGGGAAATAATGTCATCAACATTCAAGTTCTGGTGAGTCACGCCTGGAAAGCTTCAAGAAAGTACATACACAGAGTGTGTTCACCAGCTAACGGATGTAACGTCCACAGATGGAAATCAGTTTAACTTTTAAGCAGCGAGGAAAAAGCTCAATGAGTGTGTTGTAAATGATTGCGAGGATGGGATAATTCAAATCACCTTTTTCAGAAACCTGAGAATTATTATGGTAAAATCAAAAGAAAAATCATTTTCAGTGAAGAGGGAGCTTCGTAGGGCCAAACCAAATCCAGGTGCCTCATGGGTAGACTGTTAATGATCTTCCTGAAGGATATGTTTCGCAGACCAGATAAGCATGTTCACCCAAAGGTGTTTAGGAAAGTGCAATATATAACAGTGCATTGACCTAGCATAGTATCAGGGTGCACATGTGTGTGTGTAAGCATGGAGAACGACTAATTGATCCCCTGGGGAGGTTTTATTTTGTACGTATCAGTGAAACAAACTTATTACAGCTTTTGAGGCCTTTGTAAAAAGTTTTCCACGAATGTTTCAATAGTAGCATATCATACTCTCAGAGTCTGACCACGCTTAAGGCACACATACTGAACAAACTGTATGCTCTAAAATACACTTTGGATAAGGGAATCTTTCCGAGTCTGACCACACTTAGGGCACACATACTGAACAAACTTTATGCGCTAAAATACACTTTGAATGAGGGAATCTTTCCAATCTGACCACGCTTAGGGCACACGTACTGAACAAACTTTAAGCGCAGAAATACACTTTGGATGAGGGAATCTTTCCAAGTCTGACCACGCTTAAGGCACACATACTGAACAAACTGTATGCTCTAAAATACACTTTGGATGAGGGACTCTTTCCGAGTCTGACCACGCTTAAGGCACACATACTGAACAAACTGTAAGCGCTAAAATACACTTTGGATGAGGGAATCTTTCCGAGTCTGACCACGCTTAAGGCACACATACTGAACAAACTGTAAGCTCTAAAATACACTTTGGATAAGGGAATCTTTCCGAGTCTGACCACACTTAGGGCACACATACTGAACAAACTGTAAGCTCTAAAATACACTTTGGATAGGGGAATCTTTCCGAGTCTAACCACGCTTAAGGCACACATACTGAACAAACTGTAAGCGCTAAAATACACTTTGGATGAGGGAATCTTTCCGAGTCTGACCACGCTTAAGGGCACACATACTGAACAAACTGTCAGCGCAGAAATACACTCTGGATGAGGGAATCTTTCCGAGTCTGACCACGCTTAGGGCACACATACTGAACAAACTGTTAGCGCTGAAATACACTTGGGATGAGGGAATCTTTCCGAGTCTGACCACGCTTAAGGCACACATACTGAACAAACTGTCAGCGCAGAAATACACTCTGGATGAGGGAATCTTTCCGAATCTGACCACGCTTAAGGCACACATACTGAACAAACTGTTAGCGCTGAAATACACTTTGAATGAGGGAATCTTTCCGAGTCTGATTACGCTTAGGGCACACATACTGAACAAACTGTAAGCGCTAAAATACACTTTGAATGAGGGAATCTTTCCGAGTCTGATTACGCTAAGGGCACACATACTGAACAAACTGTAAGCGCTGAAATACACTTTGGATGAGGGAATCTTTCTGAGTCTGACCACGCTTAAGGCACACATACTGAACAAACTGTAAGCACTAAAATACACTTTGGATGAGGGAATGCCTTGTTGATTCCTCAGCAATACAATAAATTAGCAAAAAATTAAATATTTCTAGATTTAAGATTTTTTTTCAAATCATGATTTACGTTTAGACTCATGATCCTAAATTCTCCTAAGCTTTCTGATCTTAGTCTTAAAATTTTCCAATTTTCTTGGCTCAAATATCAGAAAGCAAAATAAAAATTAAGTCAAAAACACGTTCTAATCTTCCACACTTTTTAGCTGTTTTGTTGGCAACATTGGAATTGGAGAAAGACGAATTCAGGGGAAAAATTGTTTTTGTGTCGAGCATAGTAAGGCCAAATCAATCCAAACTTTAATCCAGATGCCTCATGGGTAGGCTGTTAAATGCCCTTCCTGAAGGAGATGTTTCGCACACAAAATGAGCATGTTCACCCAGAGGTGTGTTTGTAAAAGGGCACTATACAACACAGTGCATTGACCTACTGTACTGTATCAGGGTGAGAAGGGTGTGAATGGGTAGCCTAGAACAGCTCATTGATCCCCTGATGGAGGTGTGCTGTATCAGGGTGAAAAGGGTGTAAATGGGTAGCCTAGAACAGCTCATTGATCCCCTGGGGGAGAGGGGGGGTATAAATCAGTCGAAACAAACTTGTTACATTTTTTGGCCTTTGCAAAAGATGTCTCATGAATGTTTACAAGTAGTATTTTATACTTTCAGAGTCAATCACGCTGAGGGCAAACATGGTGAATGAACTGCAAACCTTTGATGTAAAATATGGATAAGGGATTGCTTGATTGATTCCTCAGTGATACATAAAGTCTCAAAATCAGAATAAAATGTTATATTTTAGGATTATAGTTTTGCATATTTTTTCCTAATTTCCCTTATTTTTCTGAATCCTAGGCATTTTATTAAAATGTTCTAATTTTCTTGGCCCAAATATCAGAAAGCAAAACAACAAAAAATTGTCATTGTCCATTTTTTGATCAAGTTTGTTGACCCCACTGGAATAGCAAATTGGAGAAAGACAAAATTCAGGGAAAAAGTTATTTTCGTGTCAAGCGTCTTAAGGCCAAACCAATCCAGGTACTTTATAGGTAGGCTGTTAAATGCTCTTCCCGTGATTTTGCAGACAAATGAGCATGTTCACCCAAGGTGTACTTAATATGGGAAAGTGCACTATACAAGAGGTACTGTGGCTCAGTGGTCATGGAGTCATGCTCGTATTCGAGAGGTTCCGAGTTCGATTCCTGCGTGAGCGCTGCATTGTGTCCTTGAGCACTACACTTTACTTTACTTGCTTCAATCCACTCAGTTGTAAAATGAGTACCAGCACTGCTGGGGAGTTAATCTGTGATGGACTGGTGTCCCGCCCAGGGGGAGTCATGTACTCTCATCCACTCGCGCCATGGAAACCTGGGATAAGCACTGGCTCAATGAGCCTAATGGCTTGGATGGATTTAGCTTTTTCGCTAGCAATATACAACATTGATAATTTCAGTGGCAGTGGGGGTGTATGGGTGGCTGTGGGGGTGTATGGGTGGCTGCCAATGGGGTGTGTGTTTATGGGTAGCCAATAACATAACCTTGATCCCCTGGGAGAGGGGGGAGATTTTTTGGGGGGGCCACAACCAATATAGCAATGGGGCAACTTAAGTGAGGCAAACAAACCTCAAATCCGCAATCATGCATGACCAATGCATTGACATTTAGATGTTCATGTGGCCCGCCGCAAGTTTTGATCTATCTATGGCACTTCTCCGGATCTTTAGAATTATCAGCAAAAGAATAAACAAAATTCCCTTTGCTTACAGTTCTGGGTGATGGGAATCAGATTTACAAAGTCTGTAGCAGGCCAGTGGGTGCAATTTTTGTTCACTATCTTGTTGTCACTCAGTCTGTGTGTGCAGTAAATTGCATTGACTGCATGAGCATAATCACCCAAAGGTGTTTAAAGGAAAGTGCAATAAATAACAGTGCATTGACCTAGCATAGTATCAGGGTGCACATGTGTGTGTGTGTGTGTGTGTAAGCATGGAGAACGACTCATTGATCCCCTGGGGAGGTTTTATTTTGTTACGTATCAGTGGAACAAACTTATTACAGCTTTTGAGGCCTTTGTAAAAAGTGTTCCACGATATTTTAATAGTAGTATATCCTACTTTTTGAGTCTGACCACGCTTAAGGCAAACATACTGAACAAACTGTAAGAACTAAAATACGCTTTGGATAAGGGAATGCTTAATTGATTCCATCTACCAGTACCGCGTAGGATTTTTGCCCCACTTCCTTACGCAAATTTTGTTACTAGGCAAATTCGTGCAATGATTGGTTAAAAAAACTGTCAATCAACTAACTGAGAGAGGTTAATTTCTTTCTTCTGGCCTGGAGAGATAAAATTGGGAAACTATTAACACAATAAGGAAAAGAAAGGATTTTTGGTCAAATTAAAGAAAAATTTGGTAAGACTTGAAAAAATCATAGTGAAATTGAAAAAATTCAAAAGAAATTTCCTGATTTCCAAATGGGTAGCAATATTTACAGTTTGATGGAAACTCACAGTATTTTACCACTGCAATATACATTTTTATAACACAACATTTTTGAGTTTCTTGTCTAACTGCCCCCTCACACCACCACCCACCTAAGAGGTGGCCCTTACTAGGCCTGTGACTGCCTACAGCTAGTAATATTGCTGTTTAAACAAAATGTAGAATTGTTAGTATATATGAAATTAGTGTCTAAACAAACACTTTTGAGTGATGTTTCGTTGATGCTCTGTAAGTCGCATAAGTAGCCCAAAGGATTAGTTCAGGGGTCAGGCAAGTCAATCTTATATGAAAGAGGACTTCAAAAGAAACAAAATAGAAAAGAAAATTGACAAAAATCTTATTTCATTAAGGAGATATCTAAGTTTAAAATTTGGTATCATTTGTGTAGAAACGACTGAAATCAGACTAGATGTGATGTCATAGCCTCAGACTCCTCAGTCTTATGTAGTTCTATCATAATTTGTCCTGCCATTTTGTAGCTTAAAAACCACGGGATGTGAAAAAAGTAGTAAAGTTGTATCTGGATATTTATAATATACCACCTGAAGAAAGTTTGAGAAAAAATGATTTAAATAGTGAAATAATTCAATAAACTTTCTATAAAATACATTAACAATTGTTACGAATGTGAGGATGAAGACGCCAACATTCCATACTAGACTTACTACACCAGTCATTTCTATGTTTTAAACTTGAATATCTCCTTAACGGAATACAATTTTTAAACGCTTTCTTCACCATTTTCTTTCTTTTGAAGTCCTCTTTCGTATAAGATGGACATGCTTGACCACTGAAGTAATCCTTTAAGAATATTTTTTACGCTTTAAACTTTAATATCTCCTTAACAGAATAAGAATTTTGAATGCTTTCTTCACCATTTTTTTTCTTTTGAAGTCTCTTTCATATAAGATGGACATGCTTGACCACTAACCTAATCCTTTAGAAATATTTTCTTCTTTTTTATAACACTGTACCTGCTTGTTTATTTCTATGTACATGGCCTCCTGTAAAAGCGATAATATAGCAAAATAAATAACCAAAATTCTCAGCATACACAAAATATTCTTTTAAATCATATCGCTTGAAGTAACTTAAAAATACTTATATTTTATATTTTGTCGTATATTTCTATGTAAACGACCTCATGTTAGAGTATACAAGTACTGTACTATTAACACAGCAATATGAATTTTAACGAAAACTCAACTTTTACAAAATAAACACCCCAAAACAGATATGTGGGCAAAAACAGATACTCTTTAAATCATATCTCTGTAAGTGAGCTCGCATGATCTGCCATCGTGTGTACGTAACGGAATCGGCAAGATCTGATGTAAGCCTCAGACATGTTAAGAGTAGCCAAGTACTATTAATAGCGATAAGAAATTTAACAAAATGATTACTCTAATTTTACAAAATGATCACCCACAATCCTGAGGTATGTCAGCAAAAACATATTTTTAAAATCATATCTCTCTTAGTCACTTTAAGTTCTTTCACTTCTATGTACATAGCCTCATGGCAGATTATATAAAATATTTTTAATAGCGATATGAAATTTAACAAACGAATACTCAAATTTTACAAAATGATCACCAAAAAACAAGAGATATATGAGCAAAAACATATCTCTATAAGTGAGCACACGTGATCCGCTATCCTGTGTACATAACAGCCAAAAGATGCATTGTTATGTAATGGATGTGACAGCATCTCACAGGGGCATGCACAATAATTACCCTCACGCACCAGAGGCGACTTAATCCCTTCCAACGCAAGCTCAAATCAAACCCGTAACAGCCTCCCACGGATGTGCGTGCCAATATTCATTACGACCTGCAGCAGATTCCTCATTGAAGGAAATTAACAATTTGCTGGATAATTTTGAACATCGATGAGTTAAGAAAACATTTATGTCTCATATAGACATGAACACAAAATGGGTCAAGACATTTTTTTTAATGTTACAGGCATAAGCAGCTGTAAGAGATTTTGTTGGATGGACAAAACATGATTATGATTGGTGGGAAAAAAAGAATCCTTTAAATACATCAGATTAAAGCATTTGTATTCTTTATTACAAAAAAATAATGATTAGCTAATCTTTGGGGTGAGGTGCACCCAGTGGCATGACCACTTTTTTGTAGGGGGGTCAAATCATTCCCCTCCCCATTACTGAAAATTGTAAGGGAAAATTCTGCAATTTTGAGGAAAAACATTGAATATTTTGAGCAATTTTGAGAAAGTCAGGTAATTTGAGGAAACACTTTAGATTTTTTTGGGAAATACTTTAGAAATTTTGAGCAAAACCATCAAAAATATTGAACAAGTTCGAAAATATTGAAAAACTTCAGAAATTTTGGGAAAATGTCAGATATTTTGAGGAAAAAATCAAGATAATTTGTGGAAATTTGCTCTAAATAGATGGTTGGTATACAACTGAACTAATATAGTAGAAGACCAACCACTTTCATCAGGCATGTCAGGGTTACCAAAACAATTAAACATAATGAATTTTTATTGTGCAAATTTCCCGACTTTTTGAAATTTCTGGCCGGAGGGAATTCCCCCCCCCCTAACCCCCTATGCTACAATTGCACTCCTTGCCCCTATGACGAGCTACTCATGGTTACATGTGTTAAAGATTTAAAATCTGTTGTATTTGATAATCTACCATTAATCTACCATTCTATTGTCAAAATGGACTGGAATAAAAGCCTTCAAATTACCATTATACTCCTTCTTCGGTACTTAAAAAAACTCTGTACCAGAATAGCTGACAAAATTCTTGTTTGCTATTCAGGTACTGTACATAGTTTATAAAGTAACAAGAAAGGAGTAAAATGGTAATGTGAAGGCTTTTATTCAGTCCATTTTGACAATGGAAATCCATTTTGAAAACAGAAGCTGTTATTAAAAGATTTTCTTTAAATATTGAAGATAATATATTAAAGTTTGAGAGTAAGGGCGGATCAAAGTTTGTGAATATTTCTTTCTTAATCTGTCAAACTTGGTGACTTATGAAAAAGCTCCAAATCTAATGTAGGACTTCATATTTCTTTCCATTAATTAAACAATTTAAGAATGTTACATCTATAACAATTTTAATTTAGGGGTAGGGTTACTATCAAAAAATGGTTTTCCAGAATCCACTGCATTCCTTCAAAGAATTTGTGGAAAATGGCTACAAATTATCAAAGAAGTTTAACACACGAAAGATTTTGGTCTTCCCCCTACTCATTAATATACTTATTGCAAACCTACACCTCAACAAATCTTCAATCTTTGAACCTTGAAACTAACAATTTCCCGAAGTTGTGGAAATTGTTCTGTTGTTCTATCATAAAGCCCCTAAGTATGTGATGTTTCATACTGTAGACTTTATTGCTTTTCTCCTTATTTATGTTTCTTAAAATATATTAAAACAAATTAGCAAAAATACATTCAAATGAACTTGGTTCTCCCTTTAACTCAATTATTTAAAGTGGTCCTGCCATAATGGTTGGAACTTACGTTAAATATGTTAATTGGGTTAATCAATTTGCAAAAATATAACTTTTTCTGCACAAAACCTAATCAAATGCGGGAAAATCGCAAAAGAAAAATGCATTTTCCATCACCTTGTTTGTTTGTTTGAAAACGACTACGAGGGTCAAATTGTGCCTGAGAGGTTAGATCATTTAGAGGTAGGAAGGAAAGAAAACAGGGGGAGATTGAGAGAAACACAAGAACTAAAAGCCAGAAAGCTGGGATCGAGAGATGAGGTGCAAGGGTGAAAAAAACTACAGTATAGAGTGGGAGAGGAGAACTAAATATGATTGTAGAGGGAAGCATGAAGAAAGAAGGAGATCATTTTAACCAGAGAGTTTTTCTGGAAGAACTCAGCAATTGAGTTGTGGGGAGCAAGGGAAGCTCTGGGAAGGTCGTACAGGGGGCAAGCACCTTGACAAAAACAAAACAGAATGAAGCTCATTACGCAATGACGTCATTTTGGAAACGCCTGTATGTAAACAATGCATCGATGCCACGTATAAAGTGTGTCCGCCATTGAAATTTCACAACTAGTATTGATAGCATCTCTGTTTGTTCTTCTAAAATGTTACATTTTCCAAGCAGATATTAAAGAAATGCTGCAGCATTGTGTAGTTGGAGGATGCAGTGATATAAATTCTCAAACTAAAACAACGAGACAATTCTGAAAGTGTTTTGTTCACTTGACATGAACCGAGTTTTGGGGATTACCGGGTCATCTAAATGACAACTCCCTGGTTATATTCAGCTCACACCAGATTGTTACCCCTATTCTGTTTGATTTAAACAGTAGCTTGGCCGCATCGTCTCTGACATAAAAATTTTACTGTTTTGCGAGTAATAAAGATTCAAATTAAAAAAACAAGAGGAAGAAAAGAAAAATTAGACTCAGTGAGATTCGAACTCATAACCTCTCGCTGAAAAGACGAAGCCGTAACCGACTGGGCTGCTCCATCAGATTAAAATTTTAGTATATTTTTCATTTCATTCATATATTGTGTGGAATATGATTGAAGGAAGAAAAATCAATAAAATAGAACTGAATTGTAATTATTGTGTACACATACTGTATGCCAAGCCGTTAAAAAAGAAAACTTATAAACGTTTTCACAATTTCTTCAAAAACTTTCAATTCAAGTGCAAAAATGCAAACGGATTGCTTGAATGAACTATTCAGTTCACGTAGACCTGTTCACTAAACGTCAAGCGACAGAGACTTGAAGATTGATAAATAAAACTTTATATTTCAATTAGACGTAAGAAAAAAAGGAGTAGATGTTGTTGCAAACACTTCAATTTGATTATGTTTAACAAAATATTACTTGCGAAACAGTAAGAATTTCATGCCAACTACGCAAGCTTTGTACTATAGGACAAACATGTAAGGGCCTGTGTAAGGGTTGTAAGGCTGATCCTTGTTTCTTGTCTGCAAATGGTTCAAATTCAAAAGGAACGACATCCCTTCATTATGAATGTTTTTCATTTATTTATTTTCCAAATCATTTTTATCATAACTTGAACTTGAAGATGACAAATTAAGACCTAAACAGACCAAAAAAATTCGCAATCAGATGCTATTTGTATGTGGTTAGTATGTGTGTGATGCATTGTTTATGATCAGCAGTCCCTGAAATTACGTAGCAAACTGTTATGACGTCACAAATCCCTTTCAACTTTTTTCGGAGCAAGTAATATATGATCAATTTCTAAGTCCTTTTTCATCATGAAAATAAACTTATTTCCAGGCTTTCTTTACAGATTATTGATTTTAGGGATATGAAAAACCTATATCAGGTTCAATCTCATTTGTTTAGAAGGCATGGCAGGACCACTTTAAGTCATCACATTCCAGTAAATAAATATTTAAACTTTGCTCTACAGTACTTTAAGTTTGAAATGAAGATTTTGTTATTTCTATATTCCTAAACAAGAATATGAACCTCTATTTGATGACAACAAAAACTCAATTTCATATTTTATAGACAATAAACATTTTTTTTTTTCCCTTTTTTTTTTAAATCTATTCAAATACAAGAGAGATTGAAATAAAATAATTCCTTACTTTTCAACCACAATAATTCAAAAGTTAATCTTGCACACATTCTAGCAAATAACTATCCAAGCGGAGAAAGACCCCAATTATTAACCAATCGGAAGCTAATACACATTTGAGTGGACCATTGATCTGTCTAGACAATCACAAAGAGAATGACCTATGACCCCATCATCCAGGTAAGTCATGTTGAAGTCTTGATTTAACCTTTTGACCCCAATATGTTTCCAGCTGGAAGCTCTTGGCAATGAGTTGCAACATGTTGTGTTATACCATACTGCAAAAACCATTGTGTTTGTCATTACAATATGGTTCCATCATTTGACAAAATAAAGCAACAGTGCTATTTTTATATTTCTTTAAAGTAACATACAGTACTGTATGTGAGTACAGCATAAACAACAAAACAAATTGTTTGCTATTCTGGTACAAAGTTTATTAAGTACCAAAAAAAGAGTATAATGCTAATGTAAAGGCTTTATTCATTCCAGTCAATTTTGACAATAGAAATCCATTTTGACAATAGAAATCTATTTTGACTTTAGAAATCCATTTTGACAATAGAAATCCATTTTGACAATAGGAATCCATTTTGACAATAGGAATCTATTTTGACAATAGAAATCCATTTTGACAATAGAAATCCATTTTGACAATAGAAATTCATTTTGACAATAGAAATCCATTTTAACAATAGAAATCCATTTTGACAATAGAAATCCATTTTGAAAATAGAAGTTGTTTATACATGCATTTCACATAGATCTCTATTTTCTTAGGTGATTTAGGGGAAATACCTTTCCACTATCCACTTATATGTACACATCAAAAACGGTATTTAGTATTTAAGCATAGAAATATCTAGAATTTTTAAGCTAGGTATGTCTCCTGCTTCAAGTTTGTAAATTTGCCTCATTTTTAGGAGAATTTTTCCATGTTCGAACATTTTCTGATACATTTGTAAATTTTACAACATTTCAAATTTGACCAAAATTTCCAATAACTTTATCAATTTTTCCTTCAAGCAATAACAAACTTTATGTTATTTCCAATTTTACCTCTCAAATGGAAGAATGCATGTAACGGGCAGGGCAGGCAAAGTACGCCCTCTGCCAGGGTTGGAAAAATACAAAAAAAGTCACTCGCCAAACTTGGCAAGGCTCAACTAAGTGTGGCAAGTACCACACTATATTACAATATTTCTAAACGCTACAATTTTTTTTTTGCTTGACAATGGCGGGCAGGAGAGTGGTTTTTTCAACCCTGCCCCGTGCTTCACAATTCCTAACCCCTATAATCTACCCCTATAATCTACCCCTATAATCTAAATTTTCCAAAACAAAAGGCAAGAAACTATAACAATTCACACCTTCAATTTCAGCTGTCCCCTGGTTCTAAAAACCAATTTAAGGATACAACAAAAATGAAGGCAATTATTTGCCTTTTACTTCCAAACACGATTTCTGCTGTAATGGCCTTGAATGTTTTGCTTAACCCAATTCCAACATTTAGGCATACCTTATTTGAAGTGGATTAGTAAACACGAGTTTGAAACAAAAAAAGATAGATTGCCCAACATACAGGGAGGTTATGAAGCCTAACCCTAAACCTACCTGTTAAAAACACAAAAAAAATGAGGAGGATTGTGCCTAAAAGAAATTGCTGTTCTTTTGTAATTGTTTTTTCTTCAACCTCCTAATTTATCTTGGAACGTGTTCTTAATTGTCTCCGAATCACAATCCCCTGATGATAACCTTGATCAATGATTGTAGGAAAAACAATGTCATGGGCTCTCATCCGATTATAACCTTGATCAATGATTGTAGGAAAAATGACATGGGTTCTCATTTGGTCAGACTTCACGTACTGCAGGGGATCTGATTGCCAAGCACAAGCAAGCTGCAAATTATCTACCAATTTCAAAGTTACTGATTTGCTTTCACACACGTTATTTGAGAATCCCAGATCATGATCCTATCCTCGAATAGGATCAAGATCAAGTGACTGCGCAATCAGATCTGGTAAAAATTTGCGGATCAGATTGCCTGCAGCGGGTCTGATCATGAGCTCGTTCTCAGGTGAGAACACACTCGGGGCAATCTCTAAGGCTGTGTTCTCACTTGCAGTATCTCCAGATCATGATCCCCTGAACATAGACGAGCTTGATGATTGTAGAAAAACAATGCCATGCGTTTCTTGAATGTTGGCTAATGGTCAGACCCACTGCAAGTGATCTGACTGCGAAGTTGAAAGGTGGGTTATTGGAAAATCTGCTAGCAGGCTAAGTGTCCACGCAAAATAAACAAAGATATCACGTAATTAATGTGATCGTACTGTAGGTCACGGTTTTTGAGAATCTCCGCCGTGGATCTGATCGCCTGCTCCAGATCATGATTCTACCCTCGCCTAGGATCAAGATCAAGCGACTGCGATCAGATCTGATGAGTGTTCTCATGGTAAAAAATTGGTGGATCTGATCGCCTGCAGTGGATCTGATCCGCAAGCTGTGTTCTCTTGGGTGCCATCTCATGATCAGACCCAAAGACTGTAGGCGAGCGATCTGATGGTGGGACATGAGTGAACTGGAAGTCCAAAGGTGGTTCATTGAAAAATCTTTGAGCAGGTTTAACTGTTTTCGTGAAATAAACAAGCTACAGTACAACAGGATAGTGGGTGGTCGTAGGTCATTGATCTGCCTTCACACAGGTTTCTTGGAGAATCTCATTATGGATCAGATCACCTGCTGCGGATCATGATCCTAACCTCAGCTAGGATCAGGATCCCGTGACTGCAACCTCTAAACTAAGAATGGAAGTATCAAATTGTAAGTATACCACCCTTACAGAAATATTAACTTGCAGGAAGTTTGCAGCATGCTTGCAACAAGCTAACAGCGCAGCAAGCGTGTTGCAAGCTTGTATTTGGAACAAATAGCTTGCGCAAGCAAGCAAAAACTTTCTACAAGCTTGCACAAGCTAACACAAATTTAATGCTAGCTTGCACAAGCTAATGTTAGCTTGAGCAAACGTAGTATTTGTTCTAAATACTAGCTTGCAGCACGCTTGCAGCATGCTTGCTGTAAGCTTGCAGCATGCTTGCACAAGCTACAAATTTTAGCTTGTCGCAAAGTTAGCTTGTCTCAGCTTCAATTGATTCTCATGTTAAACAGTTCCCACTAGAGTGAGAACAAGCTCGTACTTTGACTTCCCACCACATATGGAGGATGACAATCTATGACTTTCCTGGAGTGGGGGAGATGCATGTATAGAACTCCACATTACCAAGAAGTAGACAGAGCTATGTCAGACAGCGGCACCTGGCAGGATGTTATCAATTGCATCTCTGCTAAGGCTGAAAATATTAAGGATGATGATCAAAATTTCAAAATGCTGTTACACAATTACTATTAGTTTTGATGGTTTTTTGTGGTTTTTTCCATGGTTTGTAATAGATTTTTAAAGCAATTTAGCTACTGTTGCTTCTACATAACCATATACTGTACCTTAAAAGTTGTGTCCAATATTTCCTGTTTTGTGCACAGCACTTGACAAAATCTCTTACGGACAAAAAAGTTCTTGTTTGAACCCTGTTGTATGTAAATACATCTATATGAAAATTCTCATAGAAATACCAAGGAATATTCCCATTAATTTTCTGTTTCATGATAGAGGAATACTATACTATTATACAAACAAATTGGTGTACAAACCATATGTACAAATTGGTGTACAAAGCATGTGTACAAATTGGTGTACAAATCATGTTGATATCTTATTCTGTTTTGGATTTTAAAGATTTCACCAGTGTGTTGAAAAAAAAGTACTTCTATTTTTTGAGTTTCAGTATGTTTGTAAAATAAATTTTAAGTAATTTAGTTAGCTAGTGTTGCCTCCACACGCCCATATGCCTTTAATACAATTTTGCATACGTTGTATAATGCATAGACTTTCATAGGATGTACTGTATGTATACAGAAAAACGTCTGGACCTTGCACACCTTTCGTTTACATTATTTATGTAAAACACAGCACGCTTCATAAATGCTAAAGTCATCCACTTCAATAGAATTACAGTACCACGGGTTCATCATGACCAAAGTGCAGGCTGAAAGTCATCCACGAACTGTCCAGCACAAATTGTGACTGCAGGGTCTAACGGTTAACAGCTAATACCAGACACTGCCAAAATACAGTACCTCTTTCCCAGGTTCCACTATTTACTGTCAACAATATTTGCACTATTCAGTTACAAATACTTTTAATAATAGCTATATGTATGATATGAATTGGAAAATATGGGCCAATTTTGAATAACACTGTGCCAGACATATTATCCTGTATTTGACAAACTGTCTTTATAAATTGAATCGAGGAAAGAATCTGTGTAAACTGTACATTGCATTCGGCTTGTTCACAATCTTCAGTTAGCATGGAACGGTCATCTTTTTTTCAAAGACTTCTTGTTATAAAAGTAGGAAAAACATTTTGTATGCTTGTCACCTGGCACCCAACTCCTTTAAGCAGACCCCTAGCTTTGCTGTTTCACAGGGGTGGCCCGCCCTGCCCCCATGGGGGATGCCCTCATGAGAAAAAAATGTTGATTTAATTTATTTTATTTTATTCATTTTTTTTACTTAATAATCTGAATTAGCCTCATAAATGAAATACTTTACATGGATACAGAACCCAGAATGATAGACTGTTCCTTATCAGTCAGAATAGCTTCATTCCCAGTTGTATAATTCAAGCTAAAATCCCAAAGCTTCCTCACTAGGGGATTGAGCCTTAAGGGTGCCCCTGGACTCCATGTTGAAAAGACGCAGCGTTTCGCGCGCATTAATGTGCCCCTCAACAAGTCTAGCACCCTGCATCTTTTTAAATCAAGCTAGGTGTATGTTAAGTTATGAGTTTGGTTGTCAAAGAAGTTTAAGATACTGTACAACTTGTAACACTTTTTCCATTATAACTTTTTGTGGGAATTTAAAGAATTAGTTCAGTGGTCAAGCAAGCTCAAATTAAATGTGTATAAAAGAAGACTTCCAATGAAATAAAATGTTAAAGAAAGCATCTAAATATATTATTCTGTTAAGGAAATATTTAATTTTAAAGTTCTGAACAATTTGGGTACAAACAACTGAAATCAGATCAGGTTAAAACTGTGATTCCTCAGTCTTTATGTATTCTATCATATATTTTATTCCTCAGTCTTTATGTATTCTATCATATATTTTATTCCTCAGTCTTTATGTATTCTATCATATATTTTATTCCTCAGTCTTTATGTATTCTATCATATATTTTATTCCTCAGTCTTTATGTATTCTATCAATATTTTATTCCTCAGTCTTTATGTATTCTATCATAGTTTTTATTCCTCAGTCTTTATGTTTTTATCATATATTTTATTCCTCAGTCTTTATGCATTCTATCATATATTTTCCCTGTGATTTTGTTCAGTTTGGTTTGTTGATGTTTAACGGCACCGCGACAGTCAAAGTTAAATGTGCCAAGAGGGTGTTAAAAAATAAGCTCTTTGAGTTAGGACAGAGAGGAAAGAGTGGGAAAGAGGGAAGGAGGGAGAGAAGGTGAATAAAGGAAAGAAGTTAAGGTAATAAAAGGAAGGTAAGGGAGAAGGTGAGGCAGAGAAGGGAAGGAAAGGGAGGTTTAGATCAGGTGGAATAAATTGCTGTTGCGGAGAAAGGTGATAAAGTTGGAGGTAGGATTATTCTTGAAAAGATTGGAAATTAAGATGGAGGGGAGAGGTGTGATCTGGAGTTCAGGTATATGGGACAGGTTAAGAGGATATGCTTGATTGAGAGATCGGTGTTGCTTGCAGGGCAGAGAGGAGCAGGGGAGCCAGAAAGTAAGTGAGAGTGGGTGAGAAAGGTGTGGCACAGGGGGATGCTGTGATTTTGTGGCTTAAAACGTTTGGAAATGTCATGAAAGTTGTAAAACAGATTTTAGAAATGGTAATTACAATTTACAACCTAAAGAAATTTTGAGGGAAAATAATTAAAATACTGAAAAAGTTCAATAAATTTTTCTTAAAATACAATAAGTGAGAATGTGAGGATGAGGGTGCCAACCCTTCACAGAAAACTGACTACACCAGTAATTTCTACACACATAAGACAAAGAGCGTTTAATTGAAACCAACAGAATAAGATATTGGGAAGTAGTTTCTTCCCCATTTTGCTTCTCTTAAAAGTCCTCTTTCACATAAACTATTTTAAGATAACTACTGAGTATAAACATTGATGTTAGACAATTTGTTGCTCTTCATTTGGGTCAAACAACTGTGCTGAATATTGCCAAGTCTCTAGAAAATTATACCCACAATTTTGGTCAAATGTCCCTTTAACCCTTAAACGCCCAATTGGTTGTGGCACAACCGGGTTGGACATGAACTTTTCAAAAAATGATTTTGCTTCGTCAAATAAGCACACAGCAGTGATCCTGGATAGGCCCACAGCAGTGATCCTAGATAGGCCCACAGCAGTGATCCTGGATAGGCCCACAGCAGTGATCCTGGATAGGCCCACAGCAGTGATCCTAGATAGGCCCACAGCAGTGATCCTGGATAGGCCCACAGCAGTGATCCTGGATAGGCCCACAGCAGTGATCCTGTATAGGCCCACAGCAGTGATCCTGGATAGGCCCACAGCAGTGATCCTGTATAGGCCCACAGCAGTGATCCTGGATAGGCCAACAGCAGTGATCCTAGATAGGCCCACAGCAGTGATCCTGGTATCATTTGAAAGAGCTCGAATGGTTCTTTCAGAAAATGTAACTTTTTGATGGGGGTTATGTTGAAGAATTTTGAGAACCAGAAGGAGAAATCCCACATGGTTTTGATGCTAACTTGGATTAGAAGCAATTTTTTTTTTTTATTAAATATCTTTAAATGTTATGTTCTTACACGTGTAGTTTATTTATCATACTGGAACATGTAAATTGTGTATATTTTGTTGCTTGTTTAAGAGTTAATGTTTTTGCCTTTTAGCTATATGCCACAACCACAACAATCAATTGTATTTGGCTCTGCCTGACATGAATAATGATGAAGTCAACAACTCAACATTCTATTCCTTGTTAAGTTTAACCAAACTTTGGTGAATTGGTGGTGCTCATCCATTTTAGCTATGTTGATAGTCCCTTTGGACACAAAATGACCACGCCCTGTGGATACAAAATGGCCACACCCTGTCCGTTAGCATATATACCATACTGTACCTGGCCTGGGACAAAAACATAATTTTGCACTGGCCTGAATATCGCAGACGGCACGTTGAAAATGGTAGTCCCATTGTCAAGTCATTTAATATGATTGTACAACAAAATTTTGTAATCCGACATTCAAATACTCTCACAAAATGTCATTCACGTCCTCAAATAAATGCTATTAACGTACATAAAATTTGACTGTATAACTGATAAGAAACTTGAAATATGCTTGACCAAAGAATGTAGTCACATGACTGGATCCTTGGTAAGATCACAATATGTTCTCCGGAACTCTGTTCCCAAGAACATAATTATTTAGACCAATATAATTATATTCAATTGTTCTGATACAAACAAAATACTCTTCAAAATATACCACTGAAGGCTGAAGAATAAAAGGGTTTGTGCAAATTCTACATAACGGGTAGAGTTTAATAGCCTCATGCCAAAAGATCGTTGTAGTGACGTGTGCACCACTTTTGATTGTTTGTTTGTTTGATGGGAGTTTAACGGCACCACAACAACAAGGGTCAAATTGTGCCTGAGAGGTTAGATCATTCCAGAGGTACATGTAGAAAGGAGAGTAAACAAGGGGAGATTGGGAGAAACACTAGAATTAAAGGCCAGAAAACTGGGATCGATAGAGGTGTGTGGGTGAGAAAAAATTGTAGAGAGAGGGGGTGGGGAAGGAGGACTAAATAATTTCATTTTTGACAAGATGAGACTGAGTCAGGCACTTTGGTCACAACAAAATCAAGCAAAGATAATTCACTCATTCTCAAATAATTATAAGCAAAATTTTGGCACGGTTATGTTTGTGGTAGTGTCAGTCAAATATTAACAGTATTTTAGTCTATGAATATGTAGCAATTTCTATATTGGTTCCTGTTTCTTTCCATCCTGTTTCTTTCATGCAAGAAGCCAATTGTTTTGATTTTGTTTGATACCAGAAACCAGTTGATCTGATTTTCTTAGGGTCCAGAAAATTAGTTTTTTTTTTTTTAGGGCATGAATTCATTATTTAGGACATTCCATTGAAATCCATTGAAAAGTTTTAACTATATAAGTCTTCACAGATCTCATCCTAAAACATCCCCACCCCTCAATTTCTGCCCTTCTTATGTTCCAATAAATTCCAAATTTTAATCACTTCTTCCTGATACAGTAACACAACCACACACCAAATTTAATCAAATCCAATCATCAGTTATTGAGATATATCTTGATGATAAACAAACAGACAAACACACAATTTGTGACACAAACAGACAAACAAAGTGAGGCGAAAACATAACCTCTGTCCAACTTTGTTGGCGGAGGTAATAAGTACATCACCATCAAAGAAGTTCATTATAAACAAAAGTACAAAATAGTTCTTTCCGGCACTTGCTGTACTGGATTCGGGCTTCTTATTTCACTCACAACCTGGCCTCTATCAATTGTAAGGGCTCTTGCAGAAGGCATACTTTATACTGGTTTCATAACGCCAGCTAGAAAAAGCACCCAATATGTTCGTGGAAAGGATTGCAATACTTTCCAACCCTACAAACTTGGAAGCACTTGTTACAGGGCCATTCTCTGGTACGCTACGTGTGGTATCAGAATAGGAGCATTATCATCATCACTATCAGAGGTTGCGTTAAAAAAAATTGTCTGCCGTATTTGGTTACGACAAGCCCTTGATTTTCGGCGATTTTGTCAATTTGCCATCATATGTACAGGGCACTGCATAATGTACAGGGCACTGTGTGCTAGTAAAGCTTGCAAGTATTGTTAACACACATACTGTACACTTGATGTAGGCCTGCCTCACTAAAGTGATTGAGTAGAATCCTAGCTAATGATATTGTTGACAATTGACAGCCTGCATTCAAAACAACATCAAAACTTTCACGTACAGTGTATGTACATGTATGTACACTGACTAGGCCCCTACAGTATATGTGTTTATGTACAGTACTTGTACGGACAAGTTGAATCATTTGACCGTCAGTCTCGTTATTTTTCTTTTATTTCTGAGTATTTCAAAATCATTTTTGTGTGAGATGAAACTTTCAATTGCATCAAAGAGGTAAGATGTTCATGATTTTCATTTAAGTTGATAAAAAACACTGGCATAAAATTTCACATGCTATATCTAAATTTTATTTCGCAGGTACAACATGTGTCGTAAGAAATTTCAGCCATAGCGCAATATACGACAAACCCTGATCACTATACCTATGCGGTAACAGACAAAATCTACCTTTGGAGCAAATTTAACTAAGTTCCTGATGCCCCACTAATTTTCTATGTTTTTTTTATGCGTGGGACCAGCCAGAAAATGGCCCCAGTATGTGTGACTGGCCCGAGAATGGCCCTACAGAGGAAATCAAATGACAACATTACTACCTTTGTTGTGTATTTGAAGTAACTAGGTTTTAAGTAACTCAATACAAAACTATTTTAGGAGACAAAGTCCAATTTTCTAGCTTGATATATAATAGACAAAAATCATCTTATTTCAATCTCAAGTTATCCAAGTTTGAAGTTGTTACATGAACGCTGCCATTTTGTCTAAATTCAAGCTGAAATCATGCCAATGATGACATAATTTGTCCTACTGTATGTAGCATTTGAATCTCTTCAATTTTCTTTCCAAAATGTTTGACATGCAGTTCTAAGGACAAGTTGAATCATTAATATCATATACAGATACAAATTCATAGACCCATGCAAAGGGGGAAAAATTCTTAAAAGTTAAAAATTTGGAATATAGATTATAAAGAAATACATTAATATTCTAATTTCTACTGGGTGTATAACATTATTTTCTAGAGGGCAACATTATAACCAAATTGCTGCTCCCATGTAAGATTATTTTGACAGAATTAATGTTTTATTAAATTATGCTAAATATATGCCAATTTGTTTTGTATGATGTGAAATTTCTTCAAATGACTTATAATTGTTATATCATACTTGGCCTAAATGAAGAAAAAGCCAGAATTCCATGTCTCCTGCAAGTTTGGTAATGTCCCATGCATCTAGCACACACTGTACAACATGTAGGCTTAGCTGAAGATCTAGCATGGGACCAGTTCAATCAGTGTACTTCCCAAATTATGTAAAATCACACATTCCTTACAAACATGCTGCAAGCTACTGTGGAATTGGGAACAAGTACTACTGTGTAGCTTGCTAGCATAAAATATCTGTTAGCTTGCGCACAAGCTTGCAGAAAGCCTTTGCTAGCTTTTGCAAGCTTGCAGAAACTTTTTACTAGCTTGTGCAAGCTATTTGTTACAAATACTACAGTAGCTTGCAGCAAGCTTGCAGCAAGCTTGCAGCATGTTTGCACAAGCTAAAAATTGTTAGCTTGTCGCAAGCTTGCTGTAAGCTAATATTTGCGTAAGGGTAAAAAAATGAGCAATAAATAATTACAACCAAGCATGACCAAAAGTCAATTCTCCATCAGGGAGTACCACTGACTTCCCGCAAGGGATTACCGCCAACTTCCCGCAAGTAGACAGGTAGCTCAGTCGGTTGAGCATCCAACTGACATGCTGGAGGTCCCAGGTTCGAGTCCAAATGTGATTTTTCCACTGATATGCAGAACGATTTATGCTGACAAAGAGTGCAGAGGTTTGTCTTTTGCATCACAGCTTCTCCCCCAGACCTCCACCCAGCCTTTGGAAAAGTGCCCAATGGTTGGAGTTCCTCACCCCCTGCCTGGTTCTCTGATCACTTCTTGAAAAGAGTAGGGTAAAAACCTGTTGTTCATCCACTTCCTTACCAGTCAAAAATCCATGTTCATTCATGACTCGTGCAGATGCTGAACAGGTTTTGACAAGTATCTACATAAAAGTAGAAATAGGGAGTACTGCGGAGTTCCCACAAGGGAGTACGGCTGAGTTCCCGCAAGGCAGTAACGCCGAGTTTGAACTGCAAGGGATAATCATGTAACCAAACAAACAAAAAAACATAAAATACAATACTTATACTGTAGAAATTATCAAGCACAAAAGGTCATCCTAGGTCAACAAACTCAAATTAAAGGAAATACTTGTAGGCATTTACAGTACTAGTTATTATACACATCCCTCAGTACGGGTTGACATCGGGATTGCCATACGAGGGTTGTTATAGATGAGGTGCACTTACAGTACTAGTTATTATACACATCCCTTAGTACGGGTTGACATTGCGGGGGTTGCCGTTACAGTAGGTGCACTTACAGGGTTGTTATAGACATTGGGATTAGGGTTGTTATAGATTAGGTACAATTCCTGTTGTTTTTTTATTCACACTTTGTAAAAATTGAAGATTGAAAATTAATTTTCTTTTTGGATATTCTTATATCAAGTAGTCTAATAAAACACTTTTCCAAAAAACTTTTCCTTAATCTTTATCTATTTAGCGCCACTTTGGAATAAAGATCTCCGAGATTCATATATTGGTTACCATTTTCTTAGTCAACACAGGTTTGTAATTAATTATTTAACGTCAGCAAATAAGTTTTAGGATGTTCCACTAAACTGCAGCTTGATTTTTCGCTGACATTTTTTTTGTTCATATAATTCTATCAGAGGCGTAGCCAGAAGGGGGGTGAGTGGGGCCATTGTCCCCCTTCCAATGTTTTAATCTGTCAGTTTAGATTTTAATCCGTCGGTTCAGATTGGTGCAGTCGGTTCAACAAGCTTTGACATTCCAGGTGCTTATTATCTTTTTAGATTTCAAAAGGGCACTTTCTCAGAAAAAGGTTCTTTGGTAATGATATATTAAACATTTGTGCGATTTTGTATTTAAATACATAAACTAAGACACAGAGAGAGGGGGAGAGAAATAGGGAGAGTGGGTGTCGGAGTGCACGTGATACAGAACAGGCTCATTTAAAAGTTTGACAAACATTTACACAAGTTTGTAGGAAATTATTGAAAACCTTTCTTTTAGACAACCCATATTTTTCAAGAGTGACAATAAACCTAACCATGTACAAACGTAAACAATAAAATAGATTTCCACATTATACGTTTTCATGATTTTGTGTTTTGTATATGGTGTATTATAGCTCTCTTTGACATGAATTTGGACTTGTATAATACACCTTCTTACTATGCGTTGTGACATACGTTTTTGCCCTTGAAATGTCAATTTTGCTAGAGCTTCCGGGCACTTCGCCCCCTCAACCCCTACCAGGGCTCACCCCTCGACCCCACCAGGGGCCCTCAGGCGGGCCCCTGGACCCCACGCCTATAAGTCAAGCGCTTTTATTTTCTGTTTTGTATTTGGTGTATCATACCCCTCTTTGACATGAATTTGACTTGTATAACACACCATCTTACTATGCGTTGTGACATACTTTTTTGCCCTTGAAATGTCAATTTTGCAAGAGCTTTCAAGGGCTTCGCCCCCTGGACCCCTTCCAGGGCTTCACCCCTGGACCCCACCAGGTGTCACCTCAACTACACCACTAAATATCGTGTCCAATTAATTCAATTCCCCGTCCCCCATATAAAAATCGTGGCTACGCCACTGAACTCTATTAAATAGTTTTGGTAAAAAAACTGTCAGCGAACACAAATAAATAAAACATCAAGAATGTTTAGATTTTATAGTTGTACTTTATAAGTATTATCTTAATTTTTTCCTCAAATAATATAAAACATTACCCCCGCTAAAATGTTATAGCCCGGATGGCAGTTTTGAACTTTAACCACACTTTGGAGAGTTCGACAGACAATTTTTACGAAAGAAAAGTAGTCCAAAATACTTTGATAAAAGTAAATAAATTCACCTTAAAAACAGTTTTTGAAGAAATGGATGGGTTTCAAACATCAATTCTAGTCTTGTGAGCAAAAAAGGTAAAATGGTTTCGTTTTCTTAAAGATCTTAAAACTGAGATTTTCCTATACTTTTAACACCTCGCTTAAAAACAGTACAGGTGGATATAGGATTTTATAGTACCCTCAGGACAGCCAGCCATCACTAATGGCAGCCATACTAACACGGATGGCATCAGTCCGACATTACTACAGGGAGTACTAGGCACTTACCTGCCATCTTTCAATGCATAAGAGGAAGGCTTTCTTCACACCAGACAACTAAACCGTAGGGCAGTTACTATAAGTTTCCTCCAAAATTATCTCCTAATTCAATCGCTGGTGTTTAGGATCCTTGAATTCCTACAGAAAAAAAATGCTTCAATTTAATTTTCTGCAAATTTAAACATTAGGTCAATAGCCAGCCAATTCAAAAGAAAATGACATTTATCAATTAATGTGTCATCCTACACTACAGTACCCAACATCATTTGCAATCAAACATTCCATTCCATTCCAATGGTGCTATATAGTGCAGTGATTATATTCCATTTCTAAACCACTTTCTAAACCTTAGGTTACTGTAATTTGACATAGGCCTACTTCTAAACACAATAGCACACTATTCTCATGGCCATCTATGGTTGCAATAATGACAACTATGACCATGGCCTGAGAATAGATTAAGTTCAAGGCCTGCTGACCGACTTAAGTCTGGCCTTGGAATTCTGCGGTGAGATGGACATTGACATAGCTCACTGACCAATGATGTTGGCTATGTTACCCACGATGAACTGTAATAAGGCAGTGCTCACCTGCAGTGTTGTGTATGTACACAGTACAGTAACTTGGTAAGTGCAAGCTGCATTGATTTTTGTGCGATGCCAATACTGGCAATAGCATTGAAATTGACTTACGAAGTTACGTACAGTTAGTCCTAGATCTGATTTTCGACCGCAAAAACGCAGTTTGAGGTAAAATCTTACCTATTTTTTAGTCCCTTCTCGAAAGGAGCATCTCTTTTAAGCCAGCTGGGTCCTACCTATACATGTAAAAGGTTGCATTTTCCGTTTAAATAGCTGATTTCCGGCTTTAAAGACTTATTTTCACTGCCCAATTCGAAGTCCACATTAACCTGCATGACGGATGAACTGATTAGCATAATAGATATGATGTGTGGAACAGACCATTTATTTGTAGGAATTGATTATATTCATTTAGTACTTTTGAGCTCTTTTATTGAATTTTTTGGATATATCTTAAACTAAAACTGTCTTATTTCTAATTTAGTGTAATTTTCATGATAATTTATTTCTATCAAATGGAAAATATTGATCCTTTTTTATATTTCTTATTCAAATGCAATGGCGGTAAAGAATGGTCAAGTCTAAATTGATCTTGCTCCCTTTGCATTTATTCAACGTGATAAAAAAAAAAAAACTGAAAAGAAGATGTTATTTTTTTCTTCATAAATTCAAATTTGTTAGCATCAAAACTTTATGTGTTTAGAATTTAGAGGAAGCGAACGTAAATCTTGTTTTTAAAACTATCGTACCTTTGAATGGATGCCATTTTGAGGAATAAATTTTCATCAAAGCACGTAGGATGGTTTCGTGAAGTTGATTGATTGCATGTAATTAAGTACCCTTTCCGTGACCTCAAGTTGAGGACATGATAATGTAAACAAACTCAAGCTTGGCAAAGAAAGATGTCTAGTAAGACTCGGGATACGTGGAGAACAATTAAGGATGGGACGATTCCTACTTGTGCTCACCAACAGACACTTCAGTGGCGTAGCCAGACCTAGAAATTAGAGAGAAGGGGGGGGGGGTGGGGGTGGGGCGGGGGGAATTGGGGCCTTGTAAAATTTTAGGGGGTGCAAATTTGGCGAAAGACTTGTCTTTTTAATCATTAAACAATATGAACCACAGGTTCACATTGACATTTTCAGTGCCTATGGACGGTATTTGTCATTGACGGGGCTAAAATTTGCTGACGTTTACCGCACGTTACCTTAGCGCTATCTGAGATTTCCAGCGCGGGGTCCATGAGCCTGCTTAAAGGGACTTAAAGGGGTCCAGGATTGCAAAGCCCCAAAACTGATCTAAAATGATCTAACTTCGGCCCATTTGAAGGAGTAGTGAAACATAACTTTTTAAGGAATTTTCAGTGATGGGTCATTGATGGCCCTTTAAGATTGTAAAAATCGATCTAAACTGGTACATTTTAACCCTTTTGAGAGTCTAAAATGATCTAACTTCAGCATAGAGGACTTTTCAAGGAATTTTTATTGGTGGGGCATGGCAAAAATGGCACGATAGACCATGAATTCCCAAAAGAGAAGCAGCACCAGCATGACGAGAGGAGGGTAACCACCGTATTAGCCCGGGAGAGATGGGTCCTCCACATTAAGAAAATAAAGACACACGCATTATATAAAAGTACCCCTTGAATGTAATTTTTCCCTCCAAATCATAGCTAATGATTCTTATTTAGGGCCTATTTTTCATTTTGTTCGTCAGCCTGGTCCCCAAATATTATGCAGGTTGGCTCACCAGTAGGTCAATAGGCTCACCAGTAGGCCAATAGACTCACCAGTAGGCCTATAGGCTCACCAGTAGGCCTATATACATATGTGAAAAAGGCTTGTAATGAGATGATACCACTGGGGATATATAATTTTACGGGAACCCCTAACTGAATTTTAGAGCATACTGTTGAAATTATTATAAAAAAAAATTATTAGTCCGAATATTGCTAGTGACGGCGGCCTGTCTTTAGTTTGAAAATTGGAAAATTTTAGATTATGATCCCGTTGTATCGGGAGATTTACGACCAAAATTCGAAACAGTTGGAAAGTTTTAGAACAATATGCAGTGAAATTGGGGCATTTAGGACCAAAGTTAGGAGAATTTATATTAAATTTGAATAATCAAAATGTCTTGAAGAAAACGCTTGTGAATTTCTTTTATTCTCTTTCACAATTTGGGACATATATTTTCTCGAGGCCAGAATTCTATTTTTTTAGGAGAGGGGAAGGCAAATTTTATTTTTTTAAATTTTGTTTTTAAAAATCGTTCTGATAAGAACACGTGCCCATTTTAAATTAAGGGGAAAGGGCAGGGGTGTGGCTACGCCCATTCAATAAGCCATGCATACATACAATATCGTTTTTGCATAAGGTTGGCCACTTTGAAAACTTTTTAAGCGAGCTATTTTTATATGTTAAAAATTTGAATAGCTGAAAACAGCATCGTCGGATTTGGATGTTTTATAAATATGAACCAGGGTGGTAATTCTCTAAAATAGGTGAATTCCCACTCCCGTAATAAGGAGGGATTCTAAAAATTAAAGTATAGATTTTTGAAGAGAAATCATTTTCTCGCCTTTAAATTCTTGGACACGTAGGCTTGCTTCACAACGTTTGACCTTTCACCCCCACCCCCTTCCCCTCCCCGCCTAACAAACACACACTCTTTTTGGAGAAGAATTACATCCTGCATATAACTACTTGGGACTTCTTGTTCTCCCCGGTCTTCTGCTACATGGACTGTTCTGGGTTTGGATCGATTTTGAGTCCTTACGTTATCACACTGTCTTTCTGAAATTATCTCGATCAGGTGCATATAACCCTCAATTTCTGTATCTCCTTTATATTCAAAGCTCTTTCAGTGGCAAAGCTGGAATTTTTGCAGGGAAAGCAATAATCCCCCTCTCTCTCTCTCTCCCTCCCTTCCGTAACAAAACAAATTTGAGTGGAAAAGTCTGATATTTTGAGAAGAAATATCGGAAATTTTGAGAAAAGTAAGATATTTTGAGGGAAAACATTCGAAATTTTGAGGGAAATGTCGGACGTTTTGAGAAAAAATTCTTAAATTTTGAGAAGTTGGATAATTTGACGAAAAGCATTACAAATTTTAAGGAAAAGTTTGAAGACAATTTTCGAAAATTTAAAAAAGAAGAGTAAGAAATTAGGCACAATTTTTGGAAATTTTGTGATCTTTTTCATGGCTGGTAAACTGAACTTCAATACCAATTGCTTTCATTGGGAATACGAAAAATCTGAGTTTCTATTGTGCAAATTAGAATCTGTGTACGTTTTCTCTGGGGAAATTGCCACCCGGTTCCCCTTCTTAGCGACGGTACTGATCTCCCATTTAACGACGGTATTGAGCTCACATTTAATACCCCTGTTTGGTGATCACGGGTTAAAATAATTTTAATAATTTTGTAATTCTTGTTTTTTGATGATACAGCTCAAAAATTTTTAAAAATATTTTGCGTTATTTCCAGGATTTTAAACGAGAAGACATCATACATTTGCGTATAATTAACGTTTTAAGATCTATAGCTGAAAAAAATATATTTGAAAAAAGTCTATAAACAAAATTATACTAAATTGAATTATATATCTCTTACTTTTAGGAACACCTGAAAAACAGAACAAAATTTTTAGGAAAAACTGAAATCAATAACATAGGCATATGTATACTAAAATCTGTTGACCTGTTGACATGGCACTAGATCTAGGGGTGCAAGGGGCGACCGGACACTGTAAAAATCATTAAGAAAGAAATCAGGACTAACCATTTTAAATGTTTTGGCAGCAAACTATGAAGAAAAAATCGCATAACTGCTTAAGGCCTATCGGGAGCCTATCACAAATTATTAAAGGATTAGTTCAGAGATCGACACAAGTTCATCTTACTAATATAAATGAAAAAGACCTTAAAAAGAAACAAAATGCTGAAGAAATCATTAAAAAACCTTATTCCATTAAGGAAATATTCAAGTTTAACAGTTTAAAGTTGTATATATTTCATTCGTGTTAGAGGCGGCGGAACTCGGGCACACTTTTCTCAAAAGTTTAAGAAGTGTCATGGGCCAAGCAGGGCAAAACCTACTGTTTGGACCCGGGCCATTGTCATGACATAAAGTGACGTGCCTTTCCATCTTCTATGTAAAGGTTAAAAGGTACCTTCTATACATAGATAAAAAAAAATGTGCTATCTAAATCTGAAAAAAAATAATAACACAAACATCAAGCAAAATACCCCAAATATCACTCGCCGAGCGCCGTTGATTTGCACCATTATTGGCTGCACTAGGGCAGCAAGACGACGATCCCGTTTATTATAGTCCGCGGGGACTTTAGAACGTCTTCTTGGTTTGTGTGGGTGGTTGGCTTCTTTGTAGAGGCGGCGGAAGGTGTTTGAATGGAGGTGGGTGCACAGGATCTAAGGGTCACTCTCCAAATGTCATATTTTGAAAGCCTGTATCACAGCATGCGGAATAGCTTTATAGGGTCAACCCCCCCCCCCCCTCTAAAATAATGTGAAAAGCAAATAAGGGGTCCTTGAAATATTAATCAGGAGATCATCGTTAAGTTTTCTTGCTGAGAATGAATATAACTCAGTATACTGGTATATCAGTATAACCAGATGGCCTAAATTTACACTCCGTGTTCAGTGAATCAGTGGCAGAACTCACACTAAAGGCGCTTCACCAGTGAAATTTGTGGTATTTTGCTTGATGTTTGTGTTACTTTCTCTGTTTCTTCATTATCTGTTAATAACAAATCAATCGAATAAGGGGAATTAAATATATTTCAATGTTTTAAATAACACTTTTTCTTTATCTCTGTAAGGGCGCACCTTTTAATCTTTACGAAGAAGATGGGAGAGGGCATGTCAGTTTATGTCATGGCAGCGTGCCCGGGTCCAAATAGTAAGTTTTACCCTGCATGGCTCATTTTAAAGATGCCCAACTAATGAAAATTAGAATGGCTCGCAATAAAAAACCTATTTTAAAGAGTTGAGAAAAACAAAGGTAGGCAGAAATAAAGGCCTTTTAAGTATATATAAAAGTCCAATATGTAGGGCTGTTTGGCCATAAATTTGTCTTTAGTGGAAGTTGATAATAGTGTATGCGCGCGAAGCGCGTGAAATTTCACACCTTTAAGGCCGTAACACACCGAACGCGACGCGGCGAGCGATTTTTTAGATAATCATACAGGAAACAAATATTATAAGATTCTTTTGACTTTTTGCTTACACACGATGAAGTTTACAATTAAGGCTTTCTGATGATACTGGAAAATTTGTTAGAAAACTTTTTTGTTCAAACTGTGAAAAAATTTGCTTTATTGAGGGCGCGATTTTCCGTCGCAACGTGAATTTTGCTTTAATGGGCGTAGAAACGCCCTTTCAATCAATTTTCAGTTATCATCTAAATAGCCATGCGATGATGATGCTTCTCTAAAAACAAGAGGTCAAAATATTTCTTTTTCTTTGTTTTATTCAATTTTGTTTAAAAAATCGCTCGCCGCGTCGCGTTTGGTGTGTCACGGCCTTTAGTTCTAAAGGGTGGTTACTATCTTTAATCAGTTAACTGGTTAATGAAAAGATTATATGTATATATATTTTTTTTTTAATGTTTGAAAGGACACTGGTTCCATCTTTAAACAGGGCACTTGTCCTCTTTGAAAGGGCACTTTACTCCCTGAAAAAACCCGACACTTTTCCTCTCTGAAAAAGGGCACTTTTGAACAAAATTGAGAAAGTGTGGGTACGTTGACTCTCCCTGTGCCCCGGTTCCGCCGCCTATGCTTCTTTGTAAAACGCTTTGAGAAGGTTGTGGCTTGCAATTTAAGCGCTATATAAATACCTCGCATTATCATGATTATCACTAACCATCAATCATGTCCAGTGACCAGTCATTTCTAAACAGATAAGACAGAACAAGATCAACTTGAATATCTCCTGAAAGGAATAAATTAATGAAGTTCTTTCTGCACCATTCATTTATGATAAACTTACTTGACCACTGAATTAACCTTTAAAAATATCTGTTTGAATGTTTTAACAGGCATTGACGCGAAATAAATCAGAATCAACTAGTGGCGTCATAGCAAGGGGTATAATTTAAATCAATTTTGTATCATTTTCATTGATTACAGAGAACACTTTATGTAAGTCTCTTTGAGTCCAGAAAATGTATTGTTTGGATCTTCATTCAGAGCACAAAGTTATTGTTTAGCACATTCCATTAAAAGCTTTTAACTTAGTCTTGACAACTTAATCTTGAAAGATCTCATCTTAAAACATCCACACCCCTCGATTTCTGCCCTTTTTATGATTCAATTAGTCCCAAATTTCAATTACTTCATCATGAAACAGTAACAGAACCACATATCAAATTTAATCTAAATCCAATGATCAGTTCTGGAGATATCTTGATGACAGACAAACTCACCTTAACATGTCCCACCCCTCCATTTTCACTCTTCCTCTGTTCCAATGTGTCTCAAATTCTAATCACTTCTTCCTTAAGCAGTAACAAAACCACACAACAAATTTGATTCAAGTCCAATCATTAATCTGGAGATAGGTTGATGACAGACAAACAAACAGAGGCAAAATCATGCCCCCTCCCCCATTTTCACCCTTCCCCTGTTCTAATATGTCTCAAATTGTTATCACTTTTTCCTTAAGCAAACCACACACCAAATTTGATCAACATCCAGTCATCAGTTCTTGAGATATCTTGATGACAAACAAATAAGCAAACAAACAGACAAACAAACAAACGAACAAACAAATTTACACAGGCGAAAACATAACCTTCCGCCCAACTTCGTTGGCGGTAACTACTGAAACAGTCACTGACGTTAAAATTAGATAGAATCAACATTCCATTATACTCACTGTAAACAAATGGGGGTTACGACCTCTTAGGGGAGCTTCCCAAGTCATAGGCATATGTTTTCTCCTTTCCGTACTATCATTTCTAGAGAGGGGCTTGTGTCCAATGAGTACATGGACAGATGGGACTGACAATAGTCGCCAGTTTCCTATTATTGGGTCAGCAATCCAGGGGAATTTCATTTAGATGCACTTTGATTTTTGTAATATATATAAATATATATATATATATATATATATATATATATATATATATATATATATATATATATATATATATATATATATATATATATATATATATATATATATATATATATATATATATATATATATATATATATATATATATATATATATATATATATATATATATATATATATATATATATATATATATATATATATATATATATATATATATATATATATATATATATATATATATATATATATATATATATATATATATATATATTTAATTATATATATATATATATATATATATATATATATATATATATATATATATATATATATATATATATATATATATATATATATATATATATATATATATATATATATATATATATATATATATATATATATATATATATATATATATATATATATATATATATATATTTAATTGTGATAGTCTGATCAAGGAGGTGGTATGATCATAGGTGACACACATTAAGTCTTGCAATGTGCTGCTGTAGCGTATGTAAAGGATTAGTTCAGTGGTCAGCCAGTTGATCGTCTATGAAGGAGGACATTAAAATAAACACAATGGTGAAGAAAGCTTTCCAAAATCTTATTATGTTAAGGAGATATTCAAGTTTAAAGCTCTCCCTTATCTGTGTAGAAATGACTGGTCAAGCAAGTCTACTAGTAACTTAGTGTACTATCAGACTATATTAAGAATTGTTATTGTATTTAAAAGAAAATTTATTTAACTTGTATTACTTTCCTGACATTTCATATGGCTTTTAAGCCACAAATTCGCAGCACAAAATATGATAGAATACATAACAACTTTGAGGAACCTGGGCTGTGATGTCACAACTAGTCTGATTTCAGTCGTTTCACAAATGATTCCAAACCTCAAAATTAAATATCTCCTTTAACGGAATAAGATTTTTGAATGCTTTCTTTACCATTTTGTTTCTTTCGAATATGGACTTTAAATGGTTTATAAAAAGTGGCATTGCTCTTCATTATTCGCCCAGCCATTTCCACGTGCTTGCAATCTGGATAGCTTCTCATTATGCTTATACTAAAGTGACGTCATAGTACGTGCCCAGTCATGAGTTTCGCCTTTGCTCTTTTTGTGTACAGGCATCCCTGCCCTCAACACACTCATGGCATCACCTCTGTACCATTCAGCGGCGTAAGAAGATATTTCACAATTGGGGAAGGGGAAGCAAATTTGCTTTTTGTTCCAACAGACATGTAAATAAGCCTCTTATGTCCCAAAACTATTTGTAATATTGAGGACGGGGTGAGAGGAGAGGGGGGGGGGGGGGGTGGGTGGCAGGAAGAAGTTTTCGTTCAGTTATTGGAAATTGTGGAGAGAAAAAAATCCGAAAATTGAAGATATTTTTCCGAAAAAGAAAGAAATGTTTTGGAAATTTAAAAAATATTTTCCACGAAAATTAGAACAATTTTTACGAATTTGCAGACGCAACTTTCCCGAAAATTATCTCTTTGGAATAAGCAGATAAGACAAGATGTAAAGGGAATTTGACTCCTCAAAATCAATTTGTCAGACTTTCATTATTGGGGCCAAAATGGTACTTTGCCCCCCTGGCCCCGGTTCCTACGCACCTGCCTGAGGCACTCATATCCAACACGCCGCACATTATGACCATTCAGCTACCTGATTAACAATTACGTTCTTCAGTTCTGATGTAGGCAGTATGGAGGATACATATACATACGTCATGGAAAATATGGATAAGAGAAGTATAGTTTATTTTCAATATATATATATATATATATATATATATATATATATATATATATATATATATATATATATATATATATATATATATATATATATATATATATATATATATATATATATATATATATATATATATATATATATATATATATATATATATATATATATATATATATATATATATATATATATATATATATATATATATATATATATATATATATATATATATATATATTTATACATATATATATATATATATATATATAAATATATATATATATATATATATATATATATATATTTATACATATATATATATATATATATATATATATATATATATATATAAATATATATATATATATATATATATATATATATATATATATTTATACATATATATATATATATATATAAATATATATATATATATATATATATATATATATATATATATATATATATATATATATATATATATATATATATATATATATATATATATATATATATATATATATATATATATATATATATATATATATATATACATAAATATATATTTGCATTGTTGAAACACTATAAAACATCACAAACTAATCAGTCCATTATTTCATGCAACCGAGGAGGCACGTTCCAGTAGAACCAACCTCGTGAACAGAAGAAAGTGTATATTTATTCAAACTTTGAAGAAATATTGACTTAAGGTCAAGAATGTAAGTGGATGGTATGATGGTATATACAGAACTAAGTCGCGTTTTATTTGTACCTCTGTTCTAGAGTGGAACATAATTGTGCAGAGCACGTTTTTGATACTCAGTCACATAAACGAAACATTTGATTGAAAAGTTTATCGGTCAAAGGTCGTGGAAATTGCCGTATGTTCCATCTTGCAAGCAGAGATAACATCATGAACCATGCATACAAGGCGCGGGTCCACACAAGGATGTAACTTGACTTCGAGCGCTGGCGAGGGGTGCGGGCGAGGGGTTGGGTTGGAAGTGGGGGGAGGGGGGGGGGGACACAAAGTTGTGCGGAGAAAATTTGCATTTGCAAGACTTTTCTATAAACGATATACATGTGTCTATCAATCACACAGTATAAAACAATTGGGAACATACCTCCCTCTCCCCTCTCCGACTTGTGATATCGCCAGATATTTGTTTGGGAAAACAGTACTCTCAGTGCCAGATGTGGCACTGCGGAACAGCGTGTATCCGTTTGAGCCTTGTATAGAGGTCCAAAGATCTGACGGTTTCTTGATTTCAATGCCTCAAACATGTCAAAATGACTGTACGAATTTTCCCCTAAAAATTGAGAAAGTTTGGGTAAAATTGTGGGACTCATGGACGAAGCCTTGGTATGAAACCAAGAGGCGAAGCCCACAGAAGCTCTGAGTTTTTGTTGTTTTTGATGCCCTAAAATGACCCACTTGATAGGGGCTCATGGATGTTAAACATGTGTTGGCGGGATACATTTACATATAATTATGTTCCAGTTGCCCAAACCGAGAAACAGTATCGATTCGGGCAGAACTCCCATAAATCTCTGATATAAATAGTATATCAGACCTCACCTACTTTTTTATATATATAAATAACGTTATCAAGGTCTCGCGTCGCCCCCCCTCTCCCCCTATTTTGAACGTTGACATAAACTTGTCAATATCAATGGTCTCCCCGACCACATACACACACACACACACATACACACACACTTTTGGGCTAAAGGGTGCCATATTAAGATTGATGACCTATAAATTATGTTGTCAGCATTATGCCGAGTCGGGAGGACAAAATTTTGATATCTCCGGGTGGGGCACGATTCAGATGTCTCTTAAACAGTTAAACAGTGCATCCGACATGTTACATCTCTGCCCGACTAAGAACGGTGTCCAAGTATGGTGTTGTCAAGTCGAGTCGGGAAGACATGGATTCTGATATCTTGCCCATTCGGGCATGATTCAGAAATATCTATCATTTAAACAGTGCATCCGACATTTCTATGCCCGACTAACATTGGTGCCTACCTCGCCCTATGATATTTTCCAACACATTTTCAAAAGCATTTTGTTTTTTTGCGAAGATACAAAAATGTAACATGAGTAAAACCATATCAATTTTACTACCATGCATTTCTCTTCACTACCATGTTTTTGCCGACAAAATAGTCAAAATTTGAAAATATTTTCTAGGAGCTGTAACACCGCCACACCCCCCATCACTGGCGTAATGAGGCCGGTGCAGTCACACCCCTGCCAGGGCCCGGTGATAATCCACTGAAGCCGACGAAGCGCCTTGTAGTGAAATAAAAGGCACATACAGTAACCAAACAGGACCCGTGTATCCTTTAGGGTCCATATGTATATCCAGTATGGACCTGCCTTTCTAACCCTCTTAATCTCATGACGAGCCCTCCAATTATAAGTCGGACCCACCAAAACGATAGAAAAGTAGACCGCTTCTTTCCGTCCTATAATCATGATGGGGCCTCTTCAGTCATAATTATGTCGGGCTCACTAAAAAGATCAATGTACTGGGCCTTTCTTTTTGTTTTCTTGTTATAATGATGGGCCCTTCAATCATTAGTTGGCCCACTGAAAACTATAAGATAGATGGATAAATAAATATAAAAAAATATACAAATACAAATATATTTGTTTAAAAGCCATGCAGGATTTTGGCATTGGGGCAAGAGAGGACAAATTTTGCCTCATTGGGGTGGGTGAAAAAGCCGATAAATCGGACAAAATATGTCACTTTACAAAAAAAATTGGGGGGAAAGTGGGGAGAAAATCGATATCGGAGGGGGGGGGAGAATTCCCCCATGCCCCCGTAGCGCCGCCACTTCCCATAAAGTTACACCCCTGTGTATGTAGCTCAGGCCAGATTAATGACCCCAGCGGTTCCTGGTGAGAAACCCGGTTAAGATTAGAGAACCATATTTACAACAACTTTCCCATATTGGGATGACTGAGCCATACACCCAGTACAAAATAGAATATTACGCTACATTCATCCGAGCCATTACAGATTAGGCTCAGAGGGCCGGTGCATATGCCCGGTTTCCATGGCGCTAGCGGATGAGAGTACATAACTTCACCTGGATAGGACGCCAGACCATCGCAGGTCAACTACCTAGCAGTCCTGGTACGCATTTACAGCTAAGTGGATTGGAGCTAGTTCAGGTGCCTTGCTGAAGGCCACAATGGAGCGCTAGCTGCAGGAATCGAGCCGAATGCAAGCATGACTCCTTAACCACTGAGCCACTGTACTTAAGAATGTTAATTTATTTCTTTATATTTCAAATATTTCTAATTTTCTAACTTCTAAGAATTAATTTTTCCTTTGCATGTTTTTTTTTTATATATATATATATTTGTAATTGTATACGATATTAATGATACATTCACATATTAATATTACCCTCCCCATCTTCATTCTGCCCCTCCTCATCTTCATTCTGCCCCTCCTCATCTTCATTCTGCTCCTCCCCCACCTTCATTCTGCCCTCCCTATCTTCATTCTGCCCTCCCTATCTTCATTCTGCCCCCCATCTTCATTCTGCCCCTCCCCGTCTTCATTCTGTCCCTCCCCATCTTCATTCTGTCCCTCCCCATCTTCATTCTGTCCCTCCCCATCTTCATTCTGTCCCCCCATCTTCATTCTGCCCCTCCCCATCTTCATTCTGTCCCTCCCCATCTTCATTCTGTCCCTCCCCACCTTCATTCTGCCCCTCCCATCTTCATTCTGCCCCTCCCCATCTTCATTCTGTCCCTCCCCATCTTCATTCTGCCGTCCCTATCTTCATTCTGCCCCTCCCCATCTTCATTCTGCTTCTCCCCATCTTCATTCTGTCCCTCCCCATCTTCATTCTGCCCCTTCCCATCTTCATTCTGCTCCTCCCTTATCTTTATTCTTCCCCTCCTCATCTTCATTCTGCCGTCCCTATCTTCATTCTGCCCCTCCCCACCTACATTCTGCTTCTCCCCATCTTCATTCTGCCCCTCCCATCTTCATTCTGCCCCTCCCATCTTCATTCTGCCCCTCCCCATCTTCATTCTGTCCCTCCCCATCTTCATTCTGCCGTCCCTATCTTCATTCTGCCCCTCCCCACCTACATTCTGCTTCTCCCCATCTTCATTCTGCCCCTCCCCATCTTCATTCTGCCCCTCCCATCTTCATTCTGCCCCTCCCCATCTTCATTCTGTCCCTCCCCATCTTCATTCTGCCGTCCCTATCTTCATTCTGCCCCTCCCATCTTCATTCTGCCGTCCCTATCTTCATTCTGCCCCTCCCCACCTACATTCTGCTTCTCCCCATCTTCATTCTGCCCCTCCCCATCTTCATTCTGCCCCTCCCATCTTCATTCTGCCCCTTCCCATCTTCATTCTGCTTCTCCCCATCTTCATTCTGCCCCCCCCATCTTCATTCTTCCCCTTCCTGCATCTTCATTCTGCCCCTCCCCATCTTTCTGCCCCTCCCATCTTCATTCTGCCCCTCCCCATCTTCATTCTGTCCCTCCCCATCTTCATTCTGCCGTCCCTATCTTCATTCTGCCCCTCCCCATCTTCATTCTGCCCTCCCATCTTCATTCTGCCCCTCCCCATCTTCATTCTGCTTCTCCCCATCTTCATTCTGTCCCTCCCCATCTTCATTCTGCCCCTTCCCATCTTCATTCTGCCGTCCCTATCTTCATTCTGCCCCTCCCCATCTTCATTCTTCCCCTTCCCATCTTCATTCTGCCCTTCCCATCTTCATTCTGCTCCTCCTCATTTTCATTCTGCTCCTCCCCATCTTCACTCTTCCCCTCCTCATCTCATTCTGTCCCTTCCCATCTTCATTCTGCTCCTCCCCCATCTTCACTCTTCCCCTCCTCATCTCATTCTGTCCCTCCCCATCTTCATTCTTCCCCTCCCCATCTTTATTCTGCCCCTCCCTATCTTCATTCTGCCGTCCCTATCTTCATTCTGCCCCTCCCCACCTACATTCTGCTTCTCCCCATCTTCATTCTGCCCCTCCCCATCTTCATTCTGCCCCTCCCCATCTTCATTCTGCCCCTCCCCATCTTTATTCTGCTCCCCATCTTCATTTTGCCCCTCCCCATCTTCATTCTGCCCCTTCCATCTTCATTCCGCCCCTCCCCATCTTCATTCTGCCGCTCCCCATCTTCATTCTACCCCTCTTTTCAACCTTCATACCCCTCCTGCCACACCTCATTTCGCCCCTTACGAAATCATTATATACTTAAAACGTCTTAACCTTTTTACCATGTAAAATACAGTTATACACTAGACAAGAGAGGGTTTTTCCACCTAGAAGAAACATAAAATAAGACCAGTTTTGAGATGATTCAATCGCAATAAAGGAGGGCGCTAAACAGGATTTTTTGATTTTTTTTAAGATATAACCGAGATATATTTTAAGATAAAACTGGTTATCAAAGTACATATTATGTTGTCCGTGTGGTGCCATAAATAGTCCAAAGAAATTCAGATATTATAATAGAGCTCCTATAAACCCCTCAATTTTCAGATTCATGGCCTAACTTCCGATTAGCTAGACGGCCCAACTGGCAGCTAAGACCCTCGTCAGGCAAATTATGACGCCCACCCCTATATGGACCATCAACTTTAGGTTATACGTTTTGACTTCTTAACGGAATCTCACAATTTACACTGTAAAGTTGTTGAAGGTACTCGAATTTTTGTTTGGGACATTTTTCATGAATCTGAATCTGAATCTGAATCGGTCAAGTCGGAAAAAATCCTTCAAGAGGACATGAACGCCAACCGAGCGTAAAAAGTATGAGTAACAAATAATGGGAGCCCTGTAGGCAGTTGTTGGAAATATGGCTCTGCCATACCCGACCCGACCTCAGTTGTCATGGACCTGACGTAATGTTACGGATATAAATCACCTTGCCAACGTAAAACAGTTAATGAGTATGACCATGGGCGGCATGCCCCGTTTCGAGAAAAGAAAAAAATCGAAAAAAGATTTTTTTTTGCAGCAGCGTTTTTCGGGCAGAAGATTGATGGAAAAAAAAAAAAAGACCCCAAAAAAGTTGAAAGTCTGATCATTTTGTTGTTGTTCAGGTCAAAATCTGAGGAAGAACATTTGCTTGTATAAAATATAATTTGCTTCTAAAGGGTGGCACATTGTGACGTCATTCCTAGCTATGACATTGTCCACTACCAATGCGTTGTATACAATTGTTTCAATGCAGTTCCAGAACTCATCGATTTGGTGTTCTACATTTTCAAAATTTCTTATTCGTTCTAAATTTGAGCAATTTAACCCATCCAAAAGTTCGGGAAATCGCTTTATTTTTCGGGCAAAAGTCGTCTCCCCCACCTCTATATAGGCACGTGCCCATATGCCTATGTGTAATATCTGAACTCAAAGTAGGAGACCTGCAGCCAGCTTCAACCTATCAATTATTGTTAGGGGTTCTCATTGAAAACACATTGAGAAATGAGAGCGATGGACTCAAACATGTCAAAGACGAGTGTTGTTCGTTGAAAATAGGGTCTTATATAATTTGTATACAAAGTAACAACAGTCCAGATAGCACACACCGTTGGTCAAAGGTTTATGTTATAAGTATACGTTCACCATGTAATTGGGTTGGTATGCTAACGTTGATTCAATGTTGGTCCAGCGTATATAACCAACAATTGGCTATACACGTTATGCTTGGCTGTCCATCGCAACATCAACATACCTTCAGACAACATTTGCCAACTTTTTTCCAAAGTCTGGAAACGTCAAACATAACAAAAAAATATCAAATTCATCAAAATACCCCCCCAAAATTATAAAGGTTAAAGGAATATTCCCATGGATTTAAGGAATATTCCCATGGATTTAAGGAATATTCCCATGAATTTAAGGAATATTCCCATGGATTCAAGGAATATTCCCATAGATTTAAGGAATATTCCCATGGATTTAAGGAATATTCCTATAGATTTAAGGAATATTCCCATGGATTTAAGGAATATTCCCATGGATTTTCATTTTTCATATATGATAGAGAATTTTTCTAGAAACAAAGTGGTGAAAAAACTATGTTAATATCTTATTCCGTTTAGAAGTTACGAAATGTTCAAGTATTTTTAAATTTAAAGGCTGATAGGCAACATCTGTGATGTCATAGGGACAATTTCAACGAAACATCTTTTGCATTTCTTTAAAAATGATTTGGATTTTTTTTTACCATTGTAAATGTGATGTACACCAAAAAAAAAAAAAAAGTTTTCTTGTAAGTTATATATTCCACCATATCTCTATAATGAACCAAAAATGCTGTTTGATAATGTTAACAAATTGTGATTAAATTGATAAGAAATACATAAGAACTGTGCTGGAATTGCCTTGATGACATCAACAAGCTAAAGGACATACACTGTACGAGGTGTTTTTAAGAACAATTTTCACTCTTTACATTGTTATAACTTCTAAACTGAATAAGATATTCACATAGTTTTTCACCACTTTGTTTCTATAAGTTTTCTCTATCATATATAAAAAATGAAATCCATGAGAATGTTCCTTTTAAAAAGTCCAAGAAAAGAAATACCAACAAGCATGGTTACACTGGTTTTGATTGAAACAGCATGTACGAGAGACGTATAGGAAACTATCATATGGCCAACAACACTTCTACGATAAGAGTGCATTTAATATTTTATATCCAGATTTATACATAGTAAATAGGATTTCCCCTTCATTTTCGCTATGGTTTCCCATTGATTAGGAATACAAATTATATTTGGAAAAAGCGTCCTATAGCTTTCCATGAATGTAAAGATTTAATAAACAAATTTAAGTAGACCCAAAGTGAGGGCGTCAACAATAACGAGGGCGTCATCTTGGTGAAATTTTCAAATAGTCATTGACCTGTTTTTGCCTGCTAAAGTGATTATATTTTACTGTGTATTAATCTTAGATAATTATCCGGTATAAATATTGATGCTAGAGGAGTCTTGCTGAATATTTTAGAGTATCTCACAGATATATTATATATCTTTGGAGTCTCTAGAAAATTGCGCCCTAAGTTTTTGGTCTAGTGCCCTTTAATTCTAAACTTGACTGGCTTTAACACTATGTCCTTATGTTCTCACCTGTTTTTCCCCTCTGGGTCATCATGAGCTGTAAAGTTTGTCAGTGGCGTTGTTACGCGTGGGGCGGGCAATTCTCTCACGACAATGTGTGCACCACTCCAGTCTCCTTATTTTACTCACTGGCCAAACTATTATGGCTATTCCACTGCACTCAATGTCAGTAACGAGTCTGTAACGTCAACATTCTGGAGGAGTTATGGGTAAGAGGTCAGACCCCGTCAGGGGCGCAACTTGACTACGAGCGTTGAGGGAGGGGAGGGGGGTGGGTGTCCCACAAATTTGCCCGACGAAAACCACATTTGCCCGACTTATTTATTAATATTACTATGTCATATACAATCATACAATATAGAACATTGGGATCGTACCCTCGTACCCTCCCCCTCTCCCACCAGTGACGTCCCAGAGATTTTCGCTTGGGAACACAGATCAAGTACCAAATGCGGCACTGCGGAACAGGCTGTGTCCGCTTAAGTTTCTTGTGTTTAATGCCTCCAAAAAGTTAAATAGATTTATTGATGAAATGTTAGATAATTTTAAATCATCTTGTTATAATCTACTAGATCGACATTTGAGTCACCATTTTGAAACAGGCAGACAGACAGAGAAGAAATTTTTTCTGAAAATTGAGAAAAGTCGAACAAAATTGTGGGGTTGGTTGGTGAAGCCCTTGTATGGATCCAAAGGGCTTCACCCTGAAGCTCTGAAGATTTCTTCTTCTTTTTTGACCGTGACTGTTTAATGCCTCAAAATCTACTCTACACAAAGTTTGGAATGTAATTGATGAAAAGAAGACATTTGTAAGTATTTGGGTTACTGTTTCTAAACTGCTTAAACAGGCAGAATAAAATGTCCCCAAAAATTGAGAAATATCGGGAAAAGTTGTGCGATTCATGTGCGAAGCACCCATACCAGAGTATGGGTATAGGTGCAGGGGGCGAAGCCCGGAAGCCCCAATCATGCAGGTCTCCAGCATGCAGGTCCACCGGAAGCGCGATTTCTTGATTTTGATGCCATAAAGTGGCTGAAATTCAACACATAGTTCGAAAATTTAATTGATCAAACGAAGACATTTTCAAATTCCCATTTTAAATCTACTCAGATAAGCATTTGGGTTACCGTTTCTCAAGTTAACAGGCAGACAGGAAGAGGAGAATATTCCCCTGAAAATTTGCGACCGCCTGTAGTGAAGAAATTTAACCTCAAACTTTGCAGGGTAACTAGACAATGTACATAACATAACATGATGTAACAAGATGACGGGCTAAAAGGGTAAAACACCCCATAAAAAACCCAAACTAACACCACCACGACCACACAAAAATAGAATAAATCAATAAAAACAAATAAATAAAAGGTGCCCAGAGTTAGTAAAGAACTGATCAATGTTGACTTTAAAATTGTGAACAGAATTTGAGCTAACTACCAACTACTACTTATATTTGGACAAACTAGGAAACAATTTTGGTTCTGTTTCTAAAAATAATTTTTGTATAATAAGTGCTAAAATGATGATGGAATCACGAATGCTCGAGACTATAGACAATTTTTCGTTTCCAAAAGAGTGTTTTAGAAATAGGGGCGTCGTGGACATGCATGGTAAAATGACTGAACCTTTTCCTTTTTAAGGAAAGTCTTGGCCACTGACCTGATTTCTGTTAATTTAAGGAGAGAATAAAAAATACCCACTACTGTTTTCATCCTAAAACCACCCTACTCGATGTGTGTTTATGTATGTTTTTATGTGTGTTAAGTGGGAGGGGAGGTATTGTATCTACAAATGATATATTTGTGTTATAACCCCACCAAACAAATATGAATATTCATTTTGCAAGTTTTTGCATATAGTCAATTTATCTTTAGCCGAAAGAAACACACCCAATTTTCCCAAAACATTGATCGCTGGATGTGCGAAGGATTACGTTCGTAATATTGGTATTTCAAGAACACTGAACCTAGTCACTTATTGTAAGTATTATATTTCTTAAATTCGGATAGATGAAATGTGCAACCAGTGTCATATTTTAATTTAATGTTTGGAACTCGGCGATTTGAGGGTCTGAGTTGTTAAGTTTGCCTGGAATGTTGAATGTTGTGCGCATCGTTAGCTTTATGGGTGCAATGTTAGCTAGACTAGAAACACGAAATAAACTATGACTTTAATTTTCATTGTGTATGTATTTGATTGTTTATTTATTTATTTGTTAAATAAAATGGCGTACATCAAAATGCAAAAATAAAACATAATATTAAAAGAAAACAATCCATGGTGTTGCTGATCTCAATAATTTTCAATTTACGGAGACGATCCCGAATCAAATGATGGGAAGCTTAGCGTTAGGCCTAATTTAGTACACAGGTATTCGTAGCGTTATGGCAACCTATACTCAGGCCTAATACATATATATTTAAAGGTAAGTCACTTTCTAATGCGACTTTCGAACGTATATAAAAATTCCTTTCTTTGACCACTTGCGAACCTTAATTACATTTTTTCACACTAGGCCTACTCACATTTGCTAGAGACTCCCTTCTTCGTTTATAACCCATAATAATATAAGCCACAGTATTTGTTGTTATTTTCTGATTAGATGTACAAATGATGGATTTTCTACTGACATTACAGTCATGACAAAGTAAAAGCCCAACAATTTGCTTCAAACCAATTTAAGTGCTACTTCTTCATGACATCATCCCAACGTTTCTTTGGTTTGCAGCAAACTGTTGGGCTTTCACACTGTCGTGACAGTAATGGGGTAGAAAATTCATTGTTTGTACATCTCATCAGAAAAGAAAACAAATACTGTGGCTTATAAATAAAGAAGGGAGCCTCCAGCAAATGTGAGTAGAGTAAAAAAATGTAATTAAGATTCGCGAGTGGTCAAAAAAAGGAATTTTTATATACGATTCGAAAGTCGCGTTAGAAAGTGACTTACCTTTTTATATAAATGTATTAAGTATAAGTCTTTAGGTTGCCATAATGCTAGGAACACCTGTGATTTAGTACTCCCCATAGTACCATCGGACTGATGCCCGCTGTGTTAGTATGGCTGCCGTTGGTGATGGCTGGCCGTCCGAGGGATACAAAATCCTATATCCCCCTGTACTGTTTTAAGCGAGGTGTTAAAAGTATAGGAAAATCTTTTTGAAAACAAAACCATTTTACCACTTTTTGCCCAAAATGATTAGAATTAATGTTTAAAGCCCACCCATGTCTTCAAAAACTGTTTTTTAGGTGATTTTAGTTACTTTTATCAAATTATTTGGACTACTTTTCTTTCCGTAAAATTTGTGTGTCGAGCTCTCCAAAGTACGGGCCAAGTTTAAAACAGTGCCATCAAGTTATAACATTTTAGTGAGGGTAATATGTTAGATTATTTGAGAAAAAAATTAAGATAGTGCTTATAAAGTACAATTATATAATCTAAGCAATTGTTGATGTTTTATTTATTTGTTTTCGTATACAGTGTTTTTTTTAAAAGTATTTTATTCAAATTTTATGAACAAAAAAAAATGTTGTCAGCGAAAAATCAACTTGCAGCCTAGTGGAACATTTTAAAAATTATTTGTGGACATTGAATAATTAATCACAAAAGTGACTAAGAAAATGGAGACCAAAATATGAATCTCGGAGAACTTTATCCCATCATGGTGCTAAATAGGTAAATATTTAGGATTTTTTTTGTGCAAAAGTGTATTATTTAGACTAAATGATATAAGAATAACCAAAAAGTAAGTTATTTTTCAATCATCAATTTTTTACAATGCATGAATTTTAAAAAACATAGGAATTGTACCTAATCTATAACAACCCTCATATGGCAATCCCAATGTCAACCCGTACTGAGGAGTGTGTATAATAACTAGGCCTAGTTATGGAATCATTTACCATCGTTTGGCCATAATTTCTTTCACTTTGAGCCGTTTCTGTGTGCTGACATTGTGTGATTGCTGCAGCCTCACGAAGGTTATGATTTTTTGCTATGCAAGCCATTGGAGATAAAAGACAAATTTTTTTGGATTTACGTTGTAAATTTACACAACTACCTAGAGAATATTCTTCACTAAAATATTAAAAAATCTTTTATCACTAGGTTCACAACAAATTTATTGTTTATCCACAAAATAATCCCGTTTGAAACTTACTTGGAAATGGCAGGATTTATCTATTTTCTGTGAGTCTTTTGTTTGCGTGGCGAACAACTATTCGGCCATTACTTTACGGGCAGAACTAAAGTTTGTTGATAATTTATGAGGTCAAAGTTCAATAAAAATTGTTTATTTGTTAGTTGAATCTAATTAAATGTGCATGAGTTGTTAGCCAATCAGCTGTACGGCAACCGTAGAATTGATATGACGTCAGCATTAACAGTCATGATTGACAGACACTTTGAAGGTCTGACTGGGGAAAACTTTATCCCCAAAACGAGTATAAAGGGTTTTCTTATTTTGTCTTTTTGAGCACTAAAACAACTTCAAAGAATTACATCTGAGAACTAAAGCAAGAAATGTACATAATATGGTAAGATAGCAAGTTTGGAGCAAATTTTGCCCCATTGACCATGGACCTAAGTTTGGTAGCCTAACATTCAACACACCTTCTACTTCATGTATGGAAACTGTAATAACCCACACGCCACCAGTATGTCAAAAAGTGTATTGTGGGATATGACTAATAGCTAGCCTGGGCCTATCACTGAGTATTAAAAACGTATTGCTAGAAATGTGTCAAAAAAGTTTTGGCTTTGTGGTTTTTTTATATTGTAAAAACAAAAACAAATTCTTTATAAGACCCAGCTTTCCATGAATTCACACTTGAAGTAAAGGTATATTGACAGGTAGAGAATTTTTACCCAGATTAGGGGCAGAACAAACATAGTTTGTAAAATATAATAGCATGCATACATAAAAGTCATGTATGAACAGGAATCTTGATCAAGGTTATAATCATATCCAATTTCCTGTTCGTTATAGCAACTTTCCCCATTCAAATTAGTTTGGGGAAAGACCAACAAAAAGTAAGTTAACGTGAACCATTTTCTCTATTGTCCCCCTCTGAGGTCACAAAATATTGTGCAATTTATGCAAATTTTGTATTCAAGTTTTAAAATGCTATAAAATGGTCAATTTCTAACTGATTTGCTGTAGCTTGTAGTTTAGGTACTTTTTGAGTATAATTGCCTGATTAAAGTTTGAAGATTTGTTGTCATTGGACTCCCCATCCCACCCCCCCTTCCACAACGGCTACCAAAAGGTCCAGAAATTTTACTACATGTAACTGGTCCAGATTTTGAGACAATGACCTTTTTTGATTTATCAAAAATTCTTCAGTAAATTTAGCCTCTGAACAATTCAAAGCTACAGTATTTTGGCTTGATTTGGAAAGTGTTTTACCCCACCAGACCCTTTTTCAATGTATGACCCCTTACCCTACCCCCAACCAATCTGAAGGCTGGCTTCACACACCCTGTAGGTGCAAAGTTTGTGATACATAAATCAGAAGGGCTCTGGAAATCTTCAAATTAAAGGATTAGTTCAGTGGTCAAGCATGTTTATCTTACATAAAAGAGGACTTCAGAAGAAACAAAATGGTGAAGAAAGCATTCCAAAATCTTATTCCGTTAAGAAGATATTCAAGCATTAGTTCAGTGGTTAAGCAAGTTTATGTTATATGAAAGAAGACTTAAAAAGAAACAAAATGGTGATAAAGCATTCAAAATCTTATTCCATTAAGGAGATATTCAAGCTGAAAGTTTTTAGTGTTATTTATGTTGAAACGACTAAATAAGACTAGTTGTGACATCACATCCTCACAATCCTCAATGTCTGTTAAGTTTCTTCCTGAGATTTTGTGGCTATGTATGTCAGTAGTAAAACAGAATCTAGTAAGGTTCTTTAATTTGCCGCCCTAAGAAAGTAAGTGAAAAAAGTCAAAATTATTTTTTTGGAAATACTTTAATTGTTAAGGAAGTGAGGATGAGGGCACCAACCTTCTGCAGTAGATTTTCCATTCCAGGCATTTCTACCTCTGCAACATTGTTTTGCTGCTTCTAGCATTCTTCACATGTGTGATACAGTTTGCAATTAAACTGGCGAATCTTGAAGTCTTTTTCTGACTGTTAAATAATCAACCTTATGCAAATTGACTTAAAACCTCTAATTTATCTCTGTACATAGATTTGATTGTACATGTCAACATAAACTGCCACTTTGGTGTTTGTCCTAATTTATTTAGCAAGCAATTAATCCCAATTAATATCATGAATTGTGTTTGTTTTTGGTTCAGCAGCTTTGAAAACAGCTGTACAATTGATTTATTGAAATTATGATATCAGGAGATAAGATACCGTACTTACTGTTAAGCTACCTGGGAGGGTATGTATATTACCATCCTCCGAACCACCTTAAAGTTGTTGTACCTGCAAGGGTTATGTATCCTTCCACCCCCTGACAGTTTTGTGTGTTTGTTAGGGTTACTCAAGCACCCTCCCCACCCCATTATAGTTGTGTCTACCTCCCAGGGCTATGTACATGTATGGTTCATTCTCCAACCCCATAAGTGTACCTGTGAGGATTACGTACCATAGTCCACTCTGAATCCCATTATAGTCTTGTACAGGTATGTACATGTACCTACAGAACCATCTTCCCTAAAAGTCTGTGTACCTGTAAGGGTTATGTACCCTACCATCCTCAGAACCCCATGAAATTCTGTGTACCCATGAGGGATAGTGCCACTGCACCCTACCGCCCTCCCTTAATGTCTGTGTACCCTGCCATTCTCTGACCCCCTATAAAATTAAATAGCTTTAGATAAAAAAATTTTTATCAACTAATCAATTTTGTTGTTGCAGAATGCAAAATAAATCTCAGACAATCCCTACACTCTAGTTATTTAAGTGTTTAATGTCATTGTGTTCAAAAGAGGCTGCACACTAGTGCTGTATGACATGGCTCTATTACGTATCGACAATCGTGGAGAAAAATATTGCGATTTATTGGTATATCATGATATTTTTCAAGAAAACTGACTTACGACACAAATTGTCAATATCACTACTTATTTTATGTATTCATGAATGATGAACGCAAGAAAAAATGATTTCCAGATCTATCAGTCGACCGACATGATAGCTTGACTATTACAATTACGTTCTAGATTTCATCACGCATCACGCACATGTTTGGTAATTCAGCCAATGTGACCAGGAATCATCACAGTGAGAGGCATGTTTTGCCAGTTCTGGGCCAATTTTGCATTCTTTTTGCCAACTTACATCTTACCGTGCCAGTGCGGGGTGAAGGAGAACGATTTTAATTATTTTTTTCATGTTTCACAATATTTTTGCAAGTTTTTAAAGTTGATTCAGAAACGATCAAGGCCTAAACTTGACTAAGATTTACTACCGTGACGTTAGTACCATAATGTATAAAGTAGCTGAGCCTAGTTGCACAAAAATTTTGTAGCTCTGTATTAGTTTCTGGTATCGCGATATGTGTTAAGAGGCATATTTCATGTCGTAGGAAAAGATATATTGCGATAATCGACATATCATGTCAGCACTACTGTATACCCACCATATTTAAAACATTAAGTCCCAGCATCGCTTATACGCGCCCATATATTTTTCTTTTCATGTACCAGTATTGCGTATATGCGACGGATATCATAGCATCAATTACATGGAATTTATTTAAATTGGTGGGGTACTTCCTTTTTGTTTGTTATAAAATTAACTTAAATAAACATTTTGTCTACCTACCTATTTTCAAGTGTCATACTTCCTGTTTTTGTAAAAAGGGTGAAACACAGGACAAAATTTTGTGAACGAAGCAAGTGGAGATTTACATAGGCAATTTACACACAAAATGGCATTACTAGTTGGCCATCCTCTGCCATTAGATAGTGACGATGAGTCTGATTTGGAGCCAGATTTTGTGGATTTTGATTCGAACAGTGATAGCAAGAGTGATTTTGAAGAGGAATTGACTATAAATAATAAGTGATTTTTAGATCAACTTTGACATAGACAACGCAGATCAAAAAGCTAAGTGGAGCAATGATAAATTAGGAAAAACCTTTCGGGCCCTAAGGGAATTACACACTACAACCTTGTGGGACTCAATGTGTTAATTACATATTTCCTTCTGAAGTGCTATACCTTCTTACTGTATAACATGATTTACATGAAACGACCATTAGTCAGATTGTCCTATACTAATCACAACTATGAAAAAAGAGCGGCTCCAAAATATGACCTTCAACAAAGGTCAGTTCTAAATGTAGAGGATAAGTTCAGTGGTCAAGCAAGTCACATCTAATAAAAAACACCACAAAGGAAACAAAATAGGGAAGAAAACATTGAAAGGATTAGTTCAGTGGTCAAGCAAGTCCATCTTATATGAAAGATGACTTCAAAAGAAACAGAATGGTGAAGAAAGCATTCAAAAATCTTATTCCATTAAGGAGATATTCAAGTTTAAAGTTTGGTATCATTTCTGTAGAAATGACTGAAATCAGACTAGTTGTGATGTCATAGCCTCAGATTCCTCAAAGTCTTTATGTATTTTAAAGAAAGTTTATTGAATTTTTTCACTATTTAAATTATTTTTCCTGAAACTTTCTTCAGGTGGTATATTGTAAATGCCTTTCCTAGATTCAGTTATACTACTTTTTTGGACATATCCTATGGTTTTTAGGTCACAAAATCACAGGACAAAATATGATAGAATACATAAAGACATAAGGAATCTGAGGCTATGACATCACAACCAGTCTGATTTTAGTCGTTTTTACACAAACGATACCAAACTTTAAACTTAAATATCTCCTTAACGAAATAAGATGTTTGAACGCTTTCTCCACCATTTTGTTTCTTTTGAAGTCCCCTTTCATATAAAATAAACATGATTGACCAATATAAAATTTATGCAAATTAGTTCATTTATTATTCATATCCAGTGAAAAAACTGCCTAAATCTGTGTTTATGTACTCTCTTTATGGTAAGCAGTTGTGGCATTTTGAAAGATTTTATGAAATGTTGATGAAAAGTTCTTTTCAATAATATCACTCACAATTTTTTGGAAATAGGAACAATTGGAATATGCAAATTAGTTCATAATGTCACATTTTGACCTATATCATGACCCATTATTATCAATTTTTACATTATTGTGGAAAAGGTATGACCTGAAAAAGAAGTTTTCTTTTTTGTAGGCTCTTGAAAATGTTAAAATCAATTGTATGATATTCATAAGGTTGTTTATTATATTTTACATATTAATTGATATGTAAATTACCTCAAAATGAGGAATGATATAAGATATGAGAATGATTTCATGGTTGGGAAAATGCAAATATCACCCCAACTTTTACTTACAAAAGGGAGTTTCATGACCCAGATAAACTTTACATTCTGAAAAGTATATTCACCCAAGATGGGCGATTTATTTGTAAAATAAGTAAAACATACTCTATCATTTACTGTAGAAATGTATGAAATGCTGTGTTTGGTCATGATTTCGCACAACAGGTATACAGGATTTACACGTTCTGCTAATTAACAGGCCTGAAAAGGATATAAAAATGTACTGATTTACCGTTACTTGAGACTGCCTTCTTCAGTGTTCACCTCTTTCAAACTATTTTATCATATATCTTACATGTAGATCTTGAATTCCATTTTTTACAAGATTTTTTTTTAGTAAAAAAATGTCTCTTCACGGTAAAGTCTTCTCTGTCAACCAAAATCTTCAGAAAGTTGCTATGGTATTTTCTTTTGTTTTTGTGAGGGGGCTATGCATTAACATATCAGCTCATTTGGAAGCTGGCTTCAAGGTCTATAAGATGGCAGAAAACAACATTCTGTTCTGATTTTCCATTCAAGAGCTAGATTTTTTTTTTTTTATGTTTCAAAATGAACCCAAAACAGTAAATAACAGTGTAAAACGCCCCAAAATTTCAAATTTGTGATAGGTTTTGGCAAAATTTAATTAGAATTACAGTCTTTGATATTGATGAATAACTGATTAAAATTTTTTTTTTTTTAAGTTCATCCTGAATAATTGTTCATTTTTTGGGAAATTTGGGTGAAAATATGAACATGTTTGGTTCTATTTTACTCTGAAAATCTCAATAATAAGCCCTATCAAAATCGGCTGGAATATGAAAAAATCAAAGGAGTTCTTTCAAATTATACACAAATTACCTCCGTATCAGTTTGGTATGGTCCCGAAATTATTTATTGAAAATTGCACTTCCAAATCTAGAAAAATCATGTCAATCCTGCATTTAAGGGTTAAGCAGGTGGGTTATTAAACCATTTTGGCTGAGGTAGTGTAAAATATCAGATTTACTGACGGCCTGAAATTAGCATCCCACGAAGAAGAAAAAAACTGCTTCTCTGTAAAAAAGTTAATGATCAAAATTGGTAATTTTACCGACCTGATACCAGATGTACCGACTAATTTCAACATTACTGACGAGTCTTAACATTTAGGGGTGTGACACCCCCGCACCCAGTATTTACGCCCCTGCCTTTAAGGTACTGTACAGTCATTATAAAACAAATGTAACCCCTCAGGCACAATATGAGCTTCATTTTGGATGTGCCGACAAGTCTCTTGAATTAATCAATCAATCAATCACTTGTGACCTTTTCATATGTGTTTACTGTTCATTAATGAAGGAAAGTACAGCTGTGTGTGCATTATTGAAGTGAGATACATTTTTTTCACATCAATATCATGACAAGAGCATGATCATGAATACTGTATGTATGTTTGGAAAAGGCAGTTATTATACAGTAGGCTGTGTACAAGAGGCCTTTTGAAGTATGGAATGGCAAAGGACCACAAATATGATCAGATAAATGATTGCCAAGTAAAGAAATGATCATCACCAAAAAGGGCATGATTATATCCATCAGAATAGTCATGATCATGTTCGAAATCTATATGATCTTTATCAAAATAAATATACATAGATACTGTAGGTATAAAGTCATATTGTTGCTTGGTGTTTACACATGGAGGTGCAGTGGCTTGTATTCGAAAGGTACCGGGTTTGATTCCTGCTACGAGCGCTGCATTGTGTCCTTGAGCAAGGCAGTTTACTCTACTTGCTTCAGTCTAGTCAGCTGTGAAATGAGTACCAACACTGCTGGGGAGTTAATCTGTGATGTACTGGCATCCTATCCAGGGGGAGTCGTAATCGCTCACGAGCCTAATCGCCACGAGCCTAATCGCCACGAGCCTAATCGCCACGAGCCTAATCGCCACGAGCCTAATCGCCACGAGCCTAATCGCCACGAGCCTAATCGCCACGAGCCTAATCGCCACGAGCCTAATCGCCACGAGCCTAATCGCCACGAGCCTAATCGCCACGAGCCTAATCGCCACGCCCTAATCGCCACGAGCCTAATCGCCACGCAGCCTAATCGCCACGAGCCTAATCGCCACGAGCCTAATCGCCACGAGCCTAATCGCCACGAGCCTAATCGCCACGAGCCTAAGCGCCACGAGCCTAAGCGCTACGAGCCTAATCGCTACGAGCCTAATCGCTACAAGGCTAATCGCTCAGATGGATTTAGCTAGGTGTGCATGTTTCTTTTTATTATAGGAGGTTTGGTTTTACTGAATTTTCAAACCTCCTAGCTTGATCCAGAAAGGGGCAGGGTGCTAGTGAGTCACCATAAAAAGCACTTACAGGTAGCAAAGAGCATGCAAGAAGGTCACTGGGGTACTACTGTATTTTCAAACCCCCTAGCTTGATCCAGAAAGGGGCAGGGTGCCAGTGACCATAAAAAGCAGCACTTACAGGGTAGCAAAGTGCATGCAAGGTCACTGGGGTACTACAAATGTGAATACAGCAAGAGAGAAATCAGTACAACATACATGTACCTGCCTCCTTTTGTATTGGGGAACTGAAACACCATATTGGAAGGTGACATCATTTTTAAATTTAGGTTATTGTGTACAAAATGTAGAGGATTGAAGAAAAAGGACAAGATGGAGGAAAAGAGGGGCAGGGTGGAGGAAATGAAAGGCAGGGTGGAGGAAAAGGGGCAGGGTGGAGGAAAAGAGTGGCAGGGTGGAGGAAAAGAGAGACAGGGTGAAGGAAAAGAGGGGCAGGATGGAGGAAAGGAGGGGCAGGGTGGAGGAAAAGAGGGGCAGGGGAAAAGGGGCAGGGTGGAGGAAAGGAAAAGGGGGCAGGGTGGAGGAAAAGAGGGGCAGGGTGGAGGAAAAGAGGGGCAGGGTGGAGGAAAAGATGGGCATAATGGAGGAAAAGAGGGGCAGGATAGAGGAAAAGGGGCAGGGTGAAGGAAAAGGGGCAGGAAGGAAAAGGAAGGCAGGGTGGAGGAAAGGAAGGGCAGGGTGGAGGAAAGGAGGGGCAGGGTGGAGGAAAGGAGGGGCAGGGTGAAGGAAAAGAGAGGCAGGATGGAGGAAAGAAAGGGCAGGGTGGAGGAAAGGAGGGGTATGGTGGAGTACAGGAAAAGGGGCAGGCTGGAGGAAAATAAAGGCAGGGTGGAGCACCCCTCTGAAAAAGCTTAATTAAGGAGTCTCATTACCTTGTCAATAAAGTTGGACGGACTGCATTTGGATCAAATTTGGTGTGTGGTTTTGTTACTGCTAAAGAAAGAAGTGGTAACAATTTGAGGCATTGGAACAGGGGAAGGGTGCAAATGGGGGTGAGGAGATGTGTTTGCCCTGTTAGTCTGTCATCAAGATATCTCAAGAACTGATGATTGGATTTGGATTAAATTTGGTGTGTGGTTTTGTTACTGCTAAAGGAAGAAGTGATAACAATTTGAGGCATTGGAAGGAAGGGGACATGTTTTTGCCTCTGTTTGTTTGTCTGTCATCAAGATATCTCAAGAACTGATGATTGGATTTGAATTAAATTTGGTGTAGTTTTTTTACTGTTTCGTAGAGAAATAATTCAACTTTGGGACTAATTGGAATAGGGGCAGGGCAGAAGGTTAGCATGTTTTAGGATGAGATTCTCAAAACTAAGTTGTCAAGACTAAGTTGTCAAGACTAAGTTGTCAAGACTAAGTTGTCAAGACTAAGTTGTCAAGACTAAGTTGAAAATTTCCAAGTGTTCTGATTGCAAATGATCATTACAGATCAAAACGTGGGGATGAATCTTGGTGGGCCTAGGATTTCTGAGGTAGATTATAATGGGTATGGGGATCAAATGAAATCTAAAATTATTCTACGCATGTTGGAATTGCAACGGGGTGAGGTATGTGCTATAGAGAGTGCTAATATTCTACTTTTGCTATGTTTTAGTACAGCATGTTAGCTAACTACATTACAGTTGAGGCAGGTTGTCAATTTATAAGTTTTATACAGGATCAATTTGACAAAAACCCTTTTAAGTATTTGAAAATTTTCCCACAGATTTCCTGATTGCACATCTTGACAGCTTCTTTGTATTCATACGTGGACTTTGCGCACAAAGTGAAACATCATGGGTGGTAAAACGACGATAAAGGTGGAGAAGGAACTGGGATGTTGCGGCCATTTTGCAAAGGGATTACTCTACATCTTTAACGTTCTATTCTTGGTATGTATGCAGAGTTGAAAAAAAAACCTGTTCGCCATAGGGGAGCAAAAAAATTGAAAATTGTGGGAAGCAAAATATTATAATATACTGTGGTACTCGCCACACTAAAGCCTAGCTAAGTTTGGTGAGTGATTTTTTTTGCATTTTTCCAACCCTGTATGTATTATATTTTGATTGATTGATTATAAATATGATATTTTTATTGATTAGGAGTTCTGACAGTTTTCATTGTCGTACAATATTTAACGATTAATGATGAGGCATGGTGTTTATATGTGTATTTAATGCACCGGGCAAAGGACTTTGACACGAGTAGAATGGCCCGATATTAGGAGGGTCATTCAAGAGTGCCGCAAGTCCCTTTGCCCATATGCATGAAATCGCATATAAACACGATGCCAGAACATTAATCTTTTTGTATAATTTCTGTGTTAGATGTTTTAAATGCAAAAAAAAATGAAAAATGAGAAAAGTTTACATATTTTTTCGCTTTGATTAAAAATGCACTAAACTAAAATACTCAAGGTCGTGTACCAAAAGGACAAAAAAATGTATCTACAAAATGCAAAACAGGATTTGTAATAGTTTGTTTGAATAGGGGAGGGGATGGGAGTTTTTGGATAGGGGAGGGGATGGAGTTTTGGATAGGGGAGGGGATAGAGTGTTTGGATGGGGGGGGGGATGGGAGTGTTTGGATAGGGGAGGGGATGGGAGTGTTTGATAGGGGAGGGGGATGGGAGTGTTTGGATAGGGGAGGGGAGTGTTTGAATAGGGGAGGGGATGGGAGTGTTTGAATAGGTGAGGGGATGGGAGTGTTTGATAGGGAGGGGATGGGAGTTTTGGATGGGGAGGGGATAGTTTGAATAGGGAGGGGATGGGGGTGTTTGGATAGGGAAGGGGATGGGAGTGTTTGGATAGGGGAGGGGATGGGAGTGTTTTGGATAGGGGTGATGGAAGTGTTTGGATAGGGGAGGGGGATGGGAGTGTTTGGATAGGTGAGGGGATGGGAGTGTTTGGATAGGGGATGGTAGTGTTGGATAGGGAGGGGATGGGAGTTTTGGATAGTGGTGGTGGGATGGGAGTGTTTGGATAGGGGATGGGAGTGTTTGGATAGGGAGGGGATGGGAGTGTTTGGATAGGGAGGGGGATGGGAGTGTATGGATAGGGGAGGGGATGGGAGTGTTTGGATAGGGGAGGTGGGATGGGAGTGTTTGGATAGGGGATGGGAGTGTTTGGATAGGGGGGGATGGGAGTGTTTGGATAGGGGAGGTGGGATGGGAGTGTTTGGATAGGGGAGGTGGGAGTGTTTGGATAGGGGAGGTGGGAGTGTTTGGATAGGGGAGGGGGATGGGAGTGTTTGGATAGGGGAGGGGATGGGAGTGTTTGGATAGGGGAGGGGGATGGGAGTGTTTGGATAGGGGTGATGGGAGTGTTTGGATAGGGGTGATGGGAGTGTTTGGATAGGGGTGGGGATGGGAGTGTTTGGATAGGGAGGGGATGGGAGTGTTTGGACAGGGGAGGGGATGGGAGTGTTTGGATAGGGGTGATGGGAGTGTTTGGATAGGGAGGGGATGGAGTGTTTGGATAGGTGAGGGGATGGGAGTGTTTGGATAGGGGGATGGGAGTGTTTGGATAGGGGAGGGGGATGGGAGTGTTTGGATAGGGGAGGTGGGATGGGAGTGTTTGGATAGGGGATGGGAGTGTTTGGATAGGGGAGGGGATGGGAGTGTTTGGATAGGGGAGGGGATGGGAGTGTTTGGATAGGGGAGGGGGATGGGAGTGTTTGGATAGGGGATGGGAGTGTTTGGATAGGGGATGGGAGTGTTTGGATAGGGGAGGGGGGATGGGAGTGTTTGGATAGGGGATGGGAGTGTTTGGATGGGGATGGGAGTGTTTGGATAGGGGAGGGGGATGGGAGTGTTTGGATAGGGGATGGGAGTGTTTGGATAGTGGATGGGAGTGTTTGGGGGGGATGGGAGTGTTTGGATAGGGGAGGGGGATGGGAGTGTTTGGATAGGGGAGGGGATGGGAGTGTTTGGATAGGGGAGGGGGATGGGAGTGTTTGGATAGGGGAGGGGGATGGGAGTGTTTGGATAGGGGAGGTGGGATGGGAGTGTTTGGATAGGGGAGGGGGATGGGAGTGTTTGGATAGGGGAGGGGGATGGGAGTGTTTGGATAGGGGATGGGGATGGGAGTGTTTGGATAGGGGAGGGGATGGGAGTGTTTGGATAGGGGAGGGGGATGGGAGTGTTTGGATAGGGGAGGGGGATGGGAGTGTTTGGATAGGGAAGATGGGATGGGAGTGTTTGGATAGGGGAGGGGGATGGGAGTGTTTGGAGGGGGGGGACGGGAGTGTTTGGATAGGGGAGGGGGGGGGAGTGTTTGGATAGGGGAGGGGATGGGAGTGTTTGGATAGGGGAGGGGATGGGAGTGTTTGGATAGGGGAGGGAGGGGGATGGGAGTGTTTGGATAGGGGATGGGGGAGTGTTTGGATAGGGGATGGGAGTGTTTGGATAGGGGAGGGGGATGGGAGTGTTTGGATAGGGGAGGGGGATGGGAGTGTTTGGATAGGGGAGGGGGATGGGAGTGTTTGGACAGGGAGGGGGATGGGAGTGTTTGGATAGGGAAGGTTGGAGGGATAGGGGAGGTGGGATGGGAGTGTTTGGATAGGGAGGGGATGGGAGTGTTTGGATAGGGGAGGGGGGGATGGGAGTGTTTGGATAGGGGAGGGGGATGGGAGTGTTTGGATAGGGGAGGGGGTTTGGATGGGAGTGTTTGGATAGGGGAGGGGGATGGGAGTGTTTGGATAGGGGAGGTGGGATGGGAGTGTTTGGATAGGGGAGGGGGATAGGAGTGTTTGGATAGGGGAGGTGGGATGGGAGTGTTTGGATAGGGAGGGGAGGTGTTTGGATGGGGATGGGAGTGTTTGGATAGGGGAGGGGATGGGAGTGTTTGGATAGGGGAGGGGGATGGGAGTGTTTGGATAGGGGAGGGGGATGGGAGTGTTTGGATAGGGGAGGGGATGGGGAGTGTTTGGATAGGGGAGGGGGATGGGAGTGTTTGGATAGGGGAGGGGATGGGAGTGTTTGGATAGGGGGATGGGAGTGTTTGGATAGGGGAGGGGGATGGGAGTGTTTGGATAGGGAGGGGGATGGGAGTGTTTGGATAGGGGAGGGGGATGGGAGTGTTTGGATAGGGGAGGGGATGGGAGTGTTTGGATAGGGGAGGGGGATGGGAGTGTTTGGATAGGGGAGGATGGGATGGGAGTTTGGATAGGGGAGGGGGATGGGAGTGTTTGGATAGGGGGGGGGATGGGAGTGTTTGGATAGGGGAGGGGGATGGGAGTGTTTGGATAGGGGAGGGGGATGGGAGTGTTTGGATAGGGGGGGATGGGAGTGTTTGGATAGGGGAGGGGGATGGGAGTGTTTGGATAGGGGAGGGGGATGGGAGTGGGATTGTTTGATAGGGGAGGGGATGGGAGTGTTTGGATAGGGGGAGGGGATGGGGATGGGTGTTTGGATAGGGGAGGGGATGGGAGTGTTTGGATAGGGGAGGGGATGGGAGTGTTTGGATAGGGGAGGGGATGGGAGTGTTTGGATAGGGGAGGGGGATGGGAGTGTTTGAATAGGGGAGGGGATGGGAGTGTTTGGATAGGGGAGGGGATGGAGTGTTTGGATAGGGAGGTGGGATGGGAGTGTTTGGATAGGGGAGGGGGATGGGAGTGTTTGGATAGGGGAGGGGATGGGAGTGTTTGGATAGGGGAGGGGATGGGAGTGTTTGGATAGGGGAGGGGATGGGAGTGTTTGGATAGGGGAGGGGGGATGGGAGTGTTTGGATAGGGGAGGGGATGGGAGTGTTTGAATAGGGGAGGGGATGGGAGTGTTTGGATAGGGGAGGGGGATGGTGTTTGGATAGGGGAGGGGGATGGGAGTGTTTGGATAGGGGAGGTGGGATGGGAGTGTTTGGATAGGGGGATGGGAGTGTTTGAATAGGGGAGGGGATGGGAGTGTTTGGATAGGGGAGGGGGATGGGAGTGTTTGGATAGGGAGGTGGGATGGGAGTGTTTGGATAGGGAGGTGGGATGGGAGTGTTTGGATAGGGGAGGGGATGGAGTGTTTGGATAGGGGATGGGAGGTTTGAATAGGTGGGGGATGGGAGTGTTTGGGGGATAGGGGGGGGATGGAGTGTTTGGATAGGGGAGGGGGATGGGAGTGTTTGGATAGGGAGGTGGGATGGGAGTGTTTGGATAGGGGAGGTGGGATGGGAGTGTTTGGATAGGGGAGGTGGGAGGGAGTGTTTGGATAGGGAGGGGGATGGGAGTGTTTGGATAGGGATGGGGATGGAGTGTTTGGATAGGGGAGGGGGGATGGGAGTGTTTGTTTGATAGGGGAGGGGATGGGAGTGTTTGGATAGGGGAGGGGATGGGAGTGTTTGGATAGGGGAGGGGGGATGGGAGTGTTTGGATAGGGGAGGTGGGATGGGAGTGTTTGGATAGGGGAGGGGGATGGGAGTGTTTGGATAGGGGAGGGGATGGGAGTGTTTGGATAGGGGAGGGGATTGGGAGTGTTTGAATAGGGGAGGGGTGGGAGTGTTTGAATAGGGGGGGGGATAGGAGTGTTTGGATAGGGGATGGGGATGAGAGTGTTTGGATAGGGGAGGTGGGATGGGAGTGTTTGGATAGGGGAGGGGGGATGGGAGTGTTCGGATAGGGGAGGGGATGGGAGTGTTTGGATAGGGGGGGGGATGGGAGTGTTTGGATAGGGTAGGGGGATTGGAGTGTTCGAATAGGGGAGGGGGTGGGAGTGTTTGGATAGGGGAGGAGAGAGGAGTTTTGATGACCTTCTTTGTTACGGTCCTGTAGCAGTTAACTTTAGTGTTACTTTCTTCAATAAATAGAGAAATACAATTTTCCCACCATGAAAGTACCTGTACTGTATTTTTGCTTATTTAAATAATAAATATTTCCATTCTTCTGTTTGATTAGTTTAATAGTCATCTACATTGCTCTATTTAAATTGAATCTTTCTTGCTTTTTGACAATTCTGTTTTGTACTGCAGTATATTTGTCTTTCCTTTTGCATTTCCTGCTGGAAGTTGTTAATCATTTGTAGGAAATGTTAAGTGAAAGACAGTTAAGAGTTACTTGACAATGGTGATATATCAGAAGGATGATAGGTGTTGCATGTCATTTGCCAATTGTAAATAAGATTTGTAACTTCTGTTACAAGTAACATCTGTTTTGCATGTTCAGAAAGTGTTAGGGACCAGAGGCTTAACATCAAATTGAAAAAAAGTGTGACAAATTGAAGGAACATTTGGTAAAATTATTGGAAATTTTGGTTAAATTTGGCAAAAATTATGTTAAATCGAAAGAAAATTGGGTAAAATCATTGGAAATTTGAGTAAAATTTGTCAACATTTTCCCAAAAATGAAGGTTATAACCTGAAAATGAAGAAATTAAAAAAAGAATTGCCATTCAAAAATTGTGCAAGTGTGTTGAAAAGTGACTACACTGTGTACAGGGTGATGTCATAAAGGCAAATCCAAGAAAAAGATTTCTTTGAAAATTGATTGTCCCTTCTATATTGGAAGCATTTAAAAATATTTTTAAAAATTGAAATGGGATATAGCATACACTGTATAAGAACAAGTTTTGCCCATCTGCTCATGAACCTTACACCTTTAAGCAAAAGAAATTGTTGTTTTTGTTTTATAGAAATACAGTAGAATTGTCATGGATCTTCCTTCGTAACATCACATTTTACACTATGCGAGGTCGTTTTTCAACACACTCATGCAAATGTAACTCCCAAACGGAAAAAGATATCCACGTTTTTTTACACCAAATTGTTTCTTTAATAATCCACTAGTACACAATGAATATTCACAGGAATATTCCTTTAAGCCAGGTTTGATTGTTTCAACTGTTATTCAGACCAGGAATCACTTCTTTTGAAGCTACATGTAAATCCATCCGAGCCATTATTGGCTCATAAGGGCTGGTGCTTATCCCTGGTTTCCATGGCGCAAGTGGATGAGAGTACATAACTCCCCCTGGATGGGATGCCAGTCCATCGCAGATTAACTCCCCAGCAGTGCTGGTACTCATTTTTCTCAGCTGAGTGGACTAAAGGCAAGTAGAGTAAAGTGTCTTGCTGAAGGACACAATGCAGTGCTCACGACGGGAATCAAACCTGGTACCTTTTAAATACGAGCATGACTCCTGAGCTGCTGTTTTAATTTGTAGGTTTACCAAAGTTTATACATCCTGACAAAACTCCATTGGAAAATTTACTTCAAGACGGTTTTGACGTTTTTTTAAAGTGAGATATGAATTGCTATTTGAGAGCATAAATGATTGTTTCAGTTCTTTTAAAATAACAGATAAAATGACTTTTTTCAATGTTTACAACAAGTTTATCAAAAAATAATTTATCTTATTTTACCAAATTTCTCAGTAAGAAACGTTATTTGTGGCAAACTTTTTCTTCAGATATTTCAGATTTGTAAAATTGACGTTTGATTTTATGTAGATTTTAATTGTTTTTATTATTATTATCATTATACAGTAATGCTATCATTATTTTGAAAAGATTTTTCCAAAAGAATATATTGTCGTTACTTCTGATAGTGATCAGCAACTAGAAACTAACATTTAATCTTTTATTTTGGCTGCTGAGGTAATATCGTATCCTGCTGCAAACATTAGAAAATCTTGTGTCCATCTCCCAAACTAATTTCATCTGATATCTGACTGCATCACTGTGCAGTGGCATTTCTTCCAATTTTCTGTGCACGTAATCGGTAATATATTCTGCAACAGAAATCATTTTCGAACAAACAAACAAATTTGAACAGTGCAAACGGATATCCTAATATTTCTCATTACAGCTACTTCCGCAGAAAGTTTATTAAACCGTCTTTCTTCCACGTTTAATATATTTCGTCAAATACCAATTCTACTTTCACTTATTTACAAAATGTCTTCTGCTCGGACTATGACACTTAAGAAAGACCAAGTGGTTCCAGTGGGAGCTCTTTAAATTAGAATTAAATGAAAGTCTTTATTAAAATTTATCTTTTGTGTTTTGAAGAGAGATTGCATTGGAAGTCAACACTCTTTGTGTATGCATCCTACTGTGTTGGTTTCGCAGTGTGTCGTGTCTTTCTCTTATTGGTACAATATGAGATGAAGCTTTGTTTAAAATGCATTGATGGTCCATAAAAAAGAAAGAAAATATACTGTACAGCAGTAATAGGACAGTCTGTTAAGTATATCATGAGAAAGATGATGATAGTGGTGTATTGTATGATGTTGATGATGATTACTATTGTTTCAAATGATTACTATTGTTTAAAATGATTACTATTGTTTAAAATGATTACTATTGTTTAAAATGATGATGATTACTATTGTTTAAAATGATTACTATTGTTTAAAATGATTACTATTGTTTTAAATGATGATGATTACTATTGTTTAAAATGATGATTACTATTGTTTAGAATGATGATGATTGTGATGATGTTGGTCAGTTGGTGGTGTTGGTGGTGAATTTGATAATAGTGCATGTAATAGTGGTTAATCAATTATGTCATCTAGTGATAATTATGGTGATACTGATAATGATGATATTAGTCAGTTGGTGGTGTTGGTGAATTTGATAATGCTTGATAGTGAATGATTATGCCATCTAGTGATAATGGTGATGATGATGATGATGGTTGGTGATGATGATGGTGGTAGTGGGTAGTGATGTAGATGATGATGATGGTGGTGGTAGTGGGTAGTGATGATGATGATGATGGTGGTAGTAGTGGGTAGTGATGTTGATGATGATGATGATGGTGGTGGTGGTAGTGGGTAGTGATGATGATGATGGTGGTAGTGGTAGTGGGTAGTAATGATGATGATGATGATGGTGGTAGTGGGTAGTGGTGATGATGGTGGTGGTGGTGGTAGTGGGTAGTGATGATGATGGTGGTGGTGGTAGTGATTTTGATGATGATGATGATGGTGGTGGTAGTGGCTTGTGATGATGATGATGGTGGTGGTAGTAGGTAGTGATGATGATGGTGGTGGTGGTAGTGGGTAGTGATGTTGATGATGATGATGATGGTGATGGTAGTGGTAGTGGGTAGTGATGATGATGATGGTGGTGGTAGTAGTGGGTAGTGATGATGATGATGATGGTGGTGGTGGTGGTAGTGGTAGTGGGTAGTGATGATGATGATGATGATGATGGTGGTAGTAGTGGGTAGTGATGATGATGATGATGATGATGATGATGATGGTGGTGGTGGTGGTGGTGGTGGGTAGTAATGATGATGATGATGATGATGGTGGTAGTGGGTAGTGGTGATGATGGTGGTGGTGGTGGTAGTGGGTAGTGATGATGATGATGGTGGTGGTGGTGGTAGTGATGTTGATGATGATGATGATGGTGGTGGTAGTGGGTAGTAATGATGATGATGATGATGGTGGTAGTGGGTAGTGGTGATGATGATGATGGTGGTGGTGGTGGTAGTGGGTAGTGATGATGATGATGGTGGTGGTGGTGGTGGTAGTGATGTTGATGATGATGGTGGTGGTAGTGGGTAGTAATGATGATGATGATGGTGGTAGTGGGTAGTGGTGATGATGATGATGGTGGTGGTAGTGGGTAGTGATGATGATGATGGTGGTGGTGGTGGTAGTGATGTTGATGATGATGATGATGGTGGTGGTAGTGGGTAGTGATGATGATGATGATGATGGTGGTGGTAGTGGGTAGTGATGATGATGATGATGATGGTGGTGGTAGTGGGTAGTGATGTTGATGATGTTGATGGTGGTGGTGGTAGTGGGTAGTGATGATGATGGTGATGGTTATGGTTATGGTGATGATATACATGTAGTGATGATGATCATCATACTGATAATGATATCAATATACAGTACATGCAAATTTCTGATGATTTCTTCGTTTTTGTTTTTGAATAGCTGAGTGGTATTCTTCTGATCGTGATGGGTCTATGGGTGGCACTATCCAAGACGAGCAACCACATTGCAGATATCATAGAAACATCACTATACCAGGCAGCAGCGTACGTTCTCTTCGTTGCCGGCGCCTGTGTTCTGGTTGTTGCTGCGTTTGGATGTTGTGGGGCAAAGTTTGAAAACAGATGTTTACTTCTTTCTGTGAGTAATTAAAAAAATCAATTTCATGGGCATGTCTAGATTTGAATTTTTTGAGAGGGTTGGGGTGGGCAGGATGGCAGGTGAGGGCGGTTAAGCTCCCTATTTACCCAAACCAAGTTGAAATGTTCATCTTTTCCCTCTCTGTGTTGAACTTCCCATGTCTACCTCACTTTTCATTTGTGAGGAGGGGTTAGACACCATTTGGGAGCTCAGCCCAAGCTGCCGCCTCTCCAAAAAATAAAAAAAATAAAATAAAAAAATCCTGACCTAGTCAAACCCAACCCCCACCACTTCCGACAACACCTATGAATAGGGCTCATTTTTGCTTATATTTGCATGTATATAAGTTGTTGGATAAAACTTCATGTCAGATATTTAGGTGGAAAATTTTCCTCCTTTTTGTGAGTGGGGTGGGAGTGGGGAGGGGACATATAAACGTCAGAACAGCAAGCGTTTTGGGCTGTTACAGCAATAAGTAGTAGTGCTGTCGTTTATAATTCTTCTGTTTTTCTCTTTCTAGTACTTTGTATTCCTGATGTTCATCTTCATCTTTGAACTTGTGGCTGGGATCATTGCCCTGGCATGCTACACACAGGTAAAGTTAAATGTCTCTTTGTTCAGTAGGGAAAGCAAGTTCATAAAAGAAACAAAATTGGGGACAAAAGTTGTGTAAAATTACTAAATTTAAACTATTTTAGATTAGTTTCTAACATTCCTCACAAGTCAAAGTTCATCATAAATGAAAGAAGAAATTTAATGGAACTAAAGGATAAAGAAGCATTCAAGAATTGTATTCTACTAATGTTATGGTTTCTGTCTCATTTGTGTAAAATGACTGAAATCAAAACTATTGTAGATCAAATCAAAAACTTGATCAATCAATCAATTAACTTGATCAATCAATCAATTAACTTGATCAATTAATTAATCAACTTGATCAATCAATCAATTAATCAACTTGATCAATCAATCAACTTGATCAATCAATCAATCAATTAATTGACTTGATCAATCAATCAACTTGATCAATCAATCAATCAACTTGATCAATCAATCAATCAACTTGATCAATCAATCGATCAATCAATCAATCAACTTGATCAATCAATCATCAACTTGATCAATCATGTTCCTGATGATCATTTTCATCTTTGAATTTGTGACTCAGAATATTGACCTGTCGTGCTACACCCAGGTAAAGTAAAATACAGCTTCGTTCATTAGGGCAAAGCAAGTTCCATCTTGTGAGGGCATTGAAAGGAAATTGTGGAGAAAAAGTTGAAAATCTTGTTCTTCTTGCACTAATGTTTAAAGGACTATGGACATTTAGAGGCAACATGGGCTTAATTGGTTTAAAATATGATCTAAACCATTAAAACAGCAAAATATTTCATTAAAATTGGTTAAAAGTTGACTAATTTACAGCATTTTTAATTTTTAGCTCAACAAAGTTGAGGTTATAAAATGGGCACTTTTCTAGGGATGTAACCGAACGCCAGTGTACCACAACTGGTTATCAAAGGCCGTGGACATTGACTTGGTTGTCGATGTTATGTCTGTCCGTACGTCATACCTGTGTTCTCGTCCAAGTCGCATTAAGCGTTTCGTGATAGCATTGTTACTATCATAACCGAATACGCAGGCGACGACCCGTCATTGTAATTGTGTGTTCACTCGTCGTCGGGATGTGACCATTTACCGATTATTGTGTACACGATCGAAAACATTGTGTACCATTTACTAAATTAATACATCGTTTACACGGAAAAATCACCCAGAAAGTGCCTCTATCAATTTCCCAACAATACCTTGCATTCAAAATCAATATTCATTCACACCACAGACAAAACTTTCAATCAATGATCTTACAATTTAAACTTAATGAACGATCAATGAAGGATTTGGATTTAATCCTTTTTAATGCGGGAGCTAAATTTGCACAAAGCTTTCACTTTGATTCGCCAAATTTAGAGCCACTTTATGTAGGCTTACGCCTGATTAACAATACAGGCTTAAATCTGAAGTAGGTTAACACCCGTTTTACAAGCTGTTAATGAACCCAGAAATACACGGACAAAAAAACATTGATTGTTATTTTCACCACAAATAAATGTAAAGAGTGATGAGTTAAATAAATTGTGCAAAAAAGAAAGAAAAAAGATTGCGAAAACAAACGAACAAAAATGTTTAGGAGTTGTTGAGATTTCAACGATGTTTTGTATGTATCAGCACCATTTTGGCAAGAGGGTTGCATAAAATACAGTACAGTTGGGAATGACACTGGATAGGAATATTTTTTTATACAGTACGCTAGTTGCAAGCTAGTGGCAAACTTTTAAATCTTGTATGGTGATATGTGTTGAAAACATATCAAAATGCTTGCAAGACATGTCAATTTGTTTGCCAATATTTCATTTCTGCATCATTTTAAAGCGCGTTAAAACCATGGATCATTATTTTTAACAACCTTTTTTTAGCCTTACTGGTAATTTGAAGACTTAAAATAGCCCCTTATTGTTTTTGGTGAGATATAATGTTAAAGTTTTGTCAATGATACTTTTCCTGAAGACAGATTGAAATTCCTCAAAAACTAGTTTCAGAGTTCCTAAAAAAGTTAAAAGTCTACAAAAAGGTTGGAATTTCCTTACATTTGATATGTTTTTTTCTTAAAAGTTTAGAAGATAGCTGTAAGATGATAAAATTTTCCAATATTCTTCAGAGATCCTCAAGTGTGTCTCTCTCATAAAACTGGGGATTTAAATTCCTTAAAATTCTTCAAAATATTTGGGCACCAACGGTTGTATTAGGCATGATTATTAAAGTCCACCTTTATTATTGTGGTCATTTGCATAAAGTTGCTACAGTATATGAACTGACCAGACTTTTTAATTTAATGTGACAGGATGTGACTGCATATGGACAAACTAGAACATTAATGATGTAGTAGCTCAACAATATCATTTTGTCTTGTCAATATGTCAAGACAAAAATTTATCAAAAAGGGCCATTTTGTGTATTGGCACTCCCTCCCCCCCCCCCCTTACTCTTCCCCACCCCACCACTAAGATTTTCTTTAAAAAGGCACTGGATTTATGCATTATTAAGTTACAGTAATAGTCTGTAGCCTTGCAAACAAAAAACAAGTTATTGTGGATAAGATTACTGCAAACCAGGTCATGCATCTAATGCGAGAGGGACCTATGCTAATTTTCAAAGGTGTGTTTTATCAGTGAGTTATAAACACTTTGGTGATTGTACAGCCAGAGATAAAATAACCTATTTAAGCTATGTAGCCATTCTTAAGCTTGTAATAGTTTTTTTTTTTTTTTTTTTAAACCTAATTTATAGCCCAAATGAGCTATCAACTACAAAAGTTATACCCCAATTAGACTACACATTGGAAGAAATGCCAAACGGGATATCAAGTTCGATTAGCATATGTGGTAGATGGTATTTTGACGCTCCGGCCTATGAAAATATAGCTTTATTTCATTCGGAGATATTCGGTGGTATTTACTGAGCCAATGTTATTGTATATGTTAAATTAATTTTGATTGCAGTGAGTGAAATCAAGGTATTTAAAACATTTTAGTGAAGTTTGGAATGCAGAATTTGTTAAACTACGCATAAGCTTAAATCCCGGAAAGTGGGGATTCTTAATATGCGGCCTGTGGGCCAAATCTGGCCCGCTAGACAATCCAATCTGGCCCGTGAACAAGTCATTATATAATGCAATACATTGCATTGAATTGCAATACATTACATTATGTTGCATGTAAGATCAATCTGAATGAGAACGGTAAAAATACCCGTTTATTTTAAGGGGTTTTTCCTAGGCGGATCAGCTCACTAAAACATCGTGGCTTATCAAATAAAATGTTATCTTTAATTCCGCTATAAATTGGGCTCGCGGCTTGTCAAAGGAAGGTGGATAAGAGAACCCCGACATCTGGCATACATGCTAATTGCACATGCTCTCAACTTGTTTGTATTCAGGGATTGTTTTGACGGGTTTTGTTTGTCACATGACACTGGTTTTGCCACGCGATTGGCCCACAGCCTGAAGCTGTTGTGAAATGATGGCCCTTCAAAAAATTTAAGTTAGAACCCTTGCCTTAACCCTTACTCTACCAGGGCTTTAAAAATAGCGACCCCAATTTTCCTTATTTTCTTTTTATATGCATTTTTGACAACTTTCCTTTCGTTTTCTTTCCTTACAAGTTTGGTTGGAGTAGATGCTAAGATATTTATCTTTTGAGTAATTGAAACCAATTTAGGAAATATTGGACAAAATTATGCAAATTAAGCAATTTTAAACTAAATTTGATCAACAAATGGTCAATCTTTGCAGAAGTATAATTTCTTGTCAGTATTGAAAATAGAGATTTGTGTTACATATTTAGATTGTTTTTGAAATTTCCTTTCCAATGATACTAATCTATAATTTTTAGAAAGAAAGGAAAGATGAAAACACATCAAAAATGATAAAAGTCAAACGTCCCCTAAAAGCTGCAGCAGAAAAATAATTACGCAGTGGTCACGGCGAGACTCGAACCTGGAGCGCCCGCACGCTAGTCGCGTACATTTCCTTTGCACCACGTAGTCGTTCAAATTAGAGTGGTGTAATTTTATTCTTATAGGATAGGTTCTAAATAGAGGGGGTATGCCTTTATTTATATATCAAAGGAAAGAAAATTTTAAGCGCTATCGAATGGCGGTTCAACAAAGCATGGGTGATGTACGGTTTGGGTAACACGATTTTTTGAAAAAAACGGGTCAAAAATGGCAGAAATTCATGAAATTTTGAAGAAATTTCTCCAGAACAAAAGATTGGACGTAGGGATTATAAAAATTATACCAGAAACCAATACTATTATGTCTTAGGACTTGCGTGTTTGATTTTAAAGCAAAAATGTGATCTTGAAATTATTGTAAGATGTAAAGAGAAAAATAAAAAATTGAATTTTTTTAGCAATTATTGAGTTTTACCCTTTTTCGAAGTACTTTTTCTAAAAATTATGTAATATGACCCCTATGAAAAAGGTTTCATTTTATGAAAGAAATATCCGAGTACTTTAAAATGATACCAAGATTACTCTTATAGGACTGTGGTAAAGTCCTGATTTTATTTTTAGAAAAAGGTGATTTGAAAACGGCGATACTATAGCCGCGTGGTAGAGTAAGAGTTAAAGGGATGTTAAGCTAAAAATGCATTGATTTATGAAACTTTTTTGCTTTTTAAATTGAAATTTTAATTTAAGTGCTGTAATCTTCTAAAAAATGTTGGGAATAAAGCTTCTATCTCCTGGTAATCCCCCTCCCCAAAAAAAAAAAAAAAAAAAATATATATATATATATATATATAATAATAAGAATAAGAATAAAAATAAATAAATAAAATAATAGATTAATGAATTAATAAATTAATTGTTGCCTCAAGTGTACTTTCTTGGATTCCATTGGGAAAGTCCCCTGGAGTTCTATGGATTTGTCCCTTTCTTAAGGAAAGCAAACTGCTTTTAGCCAACAAAAATAAGAAAGTATGAAAGATTTAAATATTGTTTTCTCTGAAAAAGTGTTGCGAGGGGGATGAAGTATACTTCCTGCGAATCCAGGGGGACAATCCCCCAATTACACAGGTTTCTCCTTTTATGGAGGGAATTTATTATTTATGAAGGGAATTTCTTATTTTTAGCTAACATGTATAGACAGAGTAAATTGAATCTCCAAACAGCTTTGGTTTTGACATCAGCTGCCTCCAGCTGAATTCACACATTTTAAAATTTTTAAATTTTTGCAAAACTTGACTTGAAAATGGCAGCTCCCCATTCCATCTTCCTTTGATATCATCTTTACTACTCTTTTGAACATTTTTGTGATAAAGTTAAGCTTCAGCATCATTGATGTTCTGGTTAGCTGTTATTGCACAATAATGTGCAACATCAGTAGGTAAGGATTCGTCATTACCTTTTGTAAAACCTTTGTGTTTTATTCCTCTGTCAATGTTGTCTGAAATACAGAATTAAACTATGGGCAAAATTTGATGGAACTTTGTCACACCCCGAATCATAATGTATCTAGAAAAGACATTCTGAAATTCACAAGTAGCTGAATTTGAAGAACAGAATTAAAAGAATTATATAAAGATTTGTAGATGTGTTCCTCTTAGTGTATCACAAATTCTGGACAAATTAACAAATCATGATGAAACTTTGTTTAGTCATAACCTGAAAACTACAAAAGCTTTTTACAAATTAAAAAAAATATTCTACTCAGAATTCCACGCTCTTTCACATTTCTTAAATCTGCTTCATGTCCATAGTCCTTTTAAAGTCTTTATTTGTCTCCCTGTTTTCATGTCATGACCTTTATCTAACCAACAGTGTTTTATGTCATAACCTTTATCTAACCAACAGTGTTTTATGTCATGACCTTTATCTAACCAACAGTGTTTTATGTCATGACCTTTATCTAACCAACAGTGTTTTATGTCATGACCTTTATCTAACCAACAGTGTTTTATGTCATGACCTTTATCTAACCAACAGTGTTTTATGTCATGACCTTTATCTAACCAACAGTTTTTTATGTCATGACCTTTATCTAACCAACAGTTTTTTATGTCATGACCTTTATCTAACCAACAGTGTTTTATGTCATGACCTTTGTCTAACCAACAGTGTTTTATGTCATGACCTTTATCTAACCAACAGTGTTTTATGTCATGACCTTTATCTAACCAACAGTGTTTTATGTCATGACCTTTGTCTAACCAACAGTGTTTTATGTCATGACCTTTATCTAACCAACAGTGTTTTATGTCATGACCTTTATCTAACCAACAGTGTTTTATGTCATGACCTTTCTTCTCTTTAAGGCTGAAGCATTTATTGAGGACAGTCTAACAAAGTCACTGAAGACGAAGTACGGAGAGGTTGAGGGTCCTAAACAGAATGTTACACAAGGCTGGGACTGGGTGCAAGAAAGTGTAAGATGATTAATCTTTTATTTCTAAATTAAATGTAGTTTTATTTCTAAATTAGATGAGGTTAATGGAATATTCATGAAAAGGTTTTTTTTATGTTTTATTTCTGCAATCTGATAGGTGGTCTTGAGTACATTCGAGACCAGCAAGAGGCATGTTAGGAGAACGATGGAGAGCAACAATTTTCAGATGTCAACATACCTCTCAAATGATTAGTTCAGGGGTCAAGCAAATCTACCTTATATGAACGAAGACCTCAAAAGAAACAAAATAGTGAAGAAAGCATTTAAAAAATCTTATTCCGTTAGGGAGATATCTAAGTTGAAAGCCGGTATCATTTGTGTAGAAATGACTGAAATCAGACTAGTTGTGATGTCATAGCCTCAGATTCATCAAAGTCTTTATGTATTCAATCTTATTTTGTCCTGCGATTTTGTAGCTTAAAAAACCATGGGATATCAAAACAGTAGTCAAACTTTAGTTTAGGAAGAGTATTTGTCATTTAGCACCTGAAGAAAGTTTGAGGAAAAATTATTTAAATAGTGAAAAAATTAAGTAAACTTTCTTTAAAATACATTAACAATGTGAGGATGAAGACTCCAACTTTCCATAGTAGACTTACTATACCGGTCATTTCTACACAGATAAGACAGAGCTTTAAACTTGGATATCTCTTTAATGGAATAATATTTTTGAACGCTTTCTTCACCATTTTATTTCTTTTGAAGTCCTCTTTGACATGTTTGACCACTAGATTAATACTTTAAGCAAAAATAGGGATGTCATCTTTAGTCATGCCATCCTTTGTCTCAGGTGGCATTTGACACTGGTCACCTTGCATTATCCCTTAATAAATACTTATGGTCAGGTCTACTCTTCCTGCCATAGTTTGGACCAAATCTTATGTAGTGTGAGCCAAATGGATTTGTTTTAGGATTCAACTTTGCAAACTATTTCTTACTGTTACCCATTTAAATTCTATTCCTTGTCCATCATTTCTTATCTTTTCTCTTGTCCCTCATTTCCCATTGTCCCTCACATATTTGTTGCTCATTTTTTGTAACTTCTTGTCCCTCACAGTCTTGCTTATGCATGAAGCAATATCTTCCCTAGGAGAAATGGTCCATCAATCACTCACAATAAATGCACATTATTACCTCAGGCATTATGATACACAGCTATTTTTATCACCAGTTTGAAAACAAACTTCTCCCACTAGGAAACTTAACACTGATGAGTGATTTCAGTCACAAAAGTGCCCTGATTATACAGCTCTGGCTTTGTGTAATCTTATACACACAAATAGCCTTGGGCTACTTGGCTGTGATGTGCTTGGAAATGGCAGATACACAATCATTGTTTGGAGTGGAAACAATACACTGAACACGAAGTCGGGTTAGTAATTGCCGTACCGGAGTTTTCAGGATTAACTCAGGTGTCAGGTGCGGGTCGGCTTAAAGAGAAACTTTTCGGCATGTACAACATCCCCCTAACATCTCAAAGGTCACGAGCAAGAGAGATTACATTAAATTTACTTGTAACAAGATAAACAACCTGCATAAAACAGATGACCATCAACTGCTAAGTCCAGACTGAAGGGAAATGGTTCAAACTTGGAAAACTACGTCTGTCTCAATCAAAATTAGTTTTATACATGAATTTGTGAACTAATTAAGGTACACATTTTGTTAATTAATCTCACATAGGAAAATAAGAACTTTCCTACACTTGTGACCAGATTGTCCACGGATTCATGCCCAGCTAAGTTTGTCATCTGCAGTGTGATTGGATGAGAGCAGAGTCGGACTGGTATGCTTTAAGGGCCCTGATAAATGGAGCCATGAAATAGCTGGAAAGGGCTCGTGGATGCTACAGTAGAGAGGGAAAAGCAAGGAGCCTTTGTGTCATTGGCACACCGGCCTGCCCAACCCTGGATGAGAGGGGACACACCTGCTTGCCCAACCCTGGATGAGAGGGGACACACCGGCCTGTCCAACCCTGGATGAGAGGGGACACAATGACCTGCCCAACTCTGGATTAGAGGGGACAAACCAGCCTGCCCTACCCTGGATGAGAGGGGACACACCGGCCTGCCCAACCCTGGATGAGAGGGGACACACCGGCTTGCCCAACCCTGGATGAGAGGGGACACACCGGCTTGCCCAATCCTGGATGAGAGGGGACACACCGGCCTGCCCAACCCTGGATGAGAGGGGACACATCGACCTGCCCAACCCTGGATGAGAGGAGACACACCGGCCTTTCCAACCCTGGATGAGAGGGGACACAGCGACCTGCCCAACCCTGGATGAGAGGGGACACACCGGCCTGCCCAACCCTGGATGAGAGGGGACACACCGGCTTGCCCAACCCTGGATGAGAGGGGACACACCGGCCTGTCCAACCCTGGATGAGAGGGGACACACCGACCTGCCCAACCCTGGATGAGAGGGGACACACTACTAAATTGCATCATACATTATCACATGACATTGTGATATGAATCCATCATAGAAGGTGATGCTAACAAAACAAAAAAATGATACGCCACCAAAATGTAAACTGAGAATATTCTTTATAATTCTTTTGTAACATTGGTCAAGCTATTGCATGAGTGATGCCCTTGTATTTTTTATATTGTAGTTTCAGTGCTGTGGTGTATCCGGAAATGCTTCTGAGGCCATCGAGCTTTACAACACTTCTGATTGGTATAAAAACTCTACTGGTCATCAGAGAGTCCCGGTCAGCTGTTGCAGTATGATTAATGGTAAAGTGATCAACCAAGAGGACTGTGTGAATCCTAGCCTATCACTGCTGGAACTGCAATACATTAACAGCAATGTAAGTGCAATACATTAACAGCAATGTTAGTGGCAATACATTAACAGCAATGTAAGTGCAATACATCAACAACAATGTAAGTGCAATACACTAACAGCAATGTAAGTGCAATACATTAACAGCATTGTAAGTGCAATACATTAACAGCATTGTAAGTGCAATACATTAACAGCAATGTAAGTGCAATACACTAATAGCAATGTAAGTGCAATACATTAACAGCAATGTAAGTGCAATACATTAACAGCAATGTTAGTGGCAATACATTAACAGCAATGTAAGTGCAATACATTAACAGCAATGTAAGTGCAATACATTAACAGCAATGTAAGTGCAATACATTAACAGCAATGTAAGTTGTGAGCATTTAAGGAACACTGAGCCAACAAAAGGACATCAATTTTTGCAAATTTCCATTACAGTATAACCTTGGGATACAAATGTCCTTAAAATTGAAGGAAATTTGTGTAAAATTCCCTAAAAATTGAAGATAATTTTCCAAGATTGAAGGAAATTTCCTGATGAACAATATTTGATGGAAATCAATTTTATAATTTAATTTTTCTTTGCTTGTAACTGGCAAGTATTGGGGGATCTTTTCTTCTGGCTAGTGGCTACTAGTTAAAGGAATATCCCCAAGAATTTCATTTTCACATATACATATATATATATATATATATATATATGTATATATGTATGTATGTATGTATGTATGTATGTATGTATGTATGTATGTATGTATGTATGTATGTATGTATGTATATATATATATATTATATATATATATATATATATATATATATATATATATATATATATATATATATATATATATATATATATATATATATATATATATATATATATATATATATATATATATATATATATATATATATATATATATATATATATATATATATATATATATATATATATATATATATATATATATATATATATATATATATATATATATATATATATATATATATATATATATATATATATATATATATATATATATATATATATATATATATATATATATATATATATATATATATATATATATATATATATATATATATATATATATATATATATATATATATATATATATATATATATATATATATATATATATATATATATATATATATATATATATATATATATATATATATATATATATATATATATATATATATATATATATATATATATATATATATATATATATATATATATATATATATATATATATATATATATATATATATATATATATATATATATATATATATATATATATATATATATATATATATATATATATATATATATATATATATATATATATATATATATATATATATATATATATATATATATATATATATATATATATATATATATATATATATATATATATATATATATATATATATATATATATATATATATATATATATATATATATATATATATATATATATATATATATATATATATATATATATATATATATATATATATATATATATATATATATATATATATATATATATATATATATATATATATATATATATATATATATATATATATATATATATATATATATATATATATATATATATATATATATATATATATATATATATATATATATATATATATATATATATATATATATATATATATATATATATATATATATATATATATATATATATATATATATATATATATATATATATA
>JAIGNY010000980.1:590000-697500 GCA_020152595.1 Chiridota heheva | reverse complement strand
GGCCCCCGTATCCTACCGGATATCGGAAGAGGTCCTCTTCCGCCACCCCCCCCACTCTCCCCGGTGGACCCCTTTTTACAAGGGGAGTGGGTCGCCCAGCTCTTGGATTTCCTTGAACGGGAAATCAAACTGGAGTCTAATCGAGGCGGGTCCGCGGTCTCAGCGTAGACTGCTCAGCTCAGCTCCAAGGGATGCTACGCCAACGGCTAAGAATTTCCCCATTAATGCCTCCCTGGTGTACAGGATTAGGCATTGGGCTAGGGTCCCGGACAGGGACTGGTCAGTCTACACCTGGGACGTTGATCAGGCCACACATGGCCAGCCAACTGATTTTCGGCGCTCATACAGCCCCCCCGAATCCGGACGGAGTGTGGCAACTCCTCCGCCAACCGGCGAGCGGCACCGCAGCTGTGTCTAGCTCCGTGGGTAGGGCTCCGAAATTTCATGATCCTGCGGTCCAGCCGAGGGAAGATTCCCTAGTAACTGTCGACCGGGCCGTACGACGGGGTTATAAATACCAGGCCCTTGCCGTATGGGTAACAAAGGGCTTAGACTCGGTCTTGCGCAGGCATCTCCCGGCCGACGTCCTTACACAAACCCTGCATCTGTTAACTGGACTCTCGGATTTGCTCGACGCGACAGTCGACCAACTTGCCCGAGCCTCCATTAAGACGGTCCAGGAGAGACGCGAGGATATTCTCCCTTTCTTGGACTCTCTGCCGTCACTCAGGCGGATCTTCGGCGGTTGCCAACTGAGGGTCCGGACCTATTTGCTGGTCACTTCCGAGATGTTCTGTCCCACCAAGCTGGCCGCCAAGACGATCTTCGGAAGACTCAGAAACTGTTAGCGAAGACGAAGTCCTTCTCTTCTCTTCCCGCTTGTTGCCACCCTTCAACCCCTGTTAAGCGGGGCCGGGTTGCGTCTAACCAGCGACGTTTTCCAACGTCGCCGTGACACTGTCACGGGGCCCTCTTCAGCTTCTCCTTTCGCCAGGAGTCCACTTCGTGGACCAGCAGAGAGGCCGGGGTGGGGACCAGTCAGCGCTCCTTTCCCACTGCACGCAGAGCGGTTACCTCTTTCCGAGGGTAAGGGAAGGCCAGGGGACGGCGTTTTTGACCCACCCCCGACCCACCCGTTGAACGGGGTTCCAGTCGGGTCGTCTACAGGAATTTTCAGAGGCTTGGGAGAGAATCACTACAGACAAGTGGGTGCTCCGAACCATTCGGCAGGGTTACTGTCTAGAGTTCACGTCTCCCCCGCCTCAGGGATGGGTCTTTCGACCCACTCCCACGCCTCGTCGGGGCAACCACACTGAGTTGTTGAGGTCAGAAATTGGGGAGTTGCTTGCGAAGAACGCCATCACCTTCATCCCGAACCCTCCCAGGAACCTCGTAATGTCCACGTTTTTTCTGGCTCCCAAGAAGGGGAACAAGTGGCGCCCGATAATCAATCAATCTAAGACCGCTCAACAGGTTCATCCGACCGTTAAAGTTCAAGATGGAGACTCTTCGCTCCATCCTTTCTCAGTTGACGAGGGGCCTGTGGGCCACCTCCGTCGATTTCACGGACGCATATCTCCATGTGCCGATGTTCGAGGAACACAGGCGTTTTCTGGCGTTCCAATTCGAGGTGTTACATACACGTTCAGGGCGTTACCCTTCGGGCTTTCAACTGCCCCCAAGTCTTCAGATTACAAGAGTTCTATAGGCCTTCTTACGAAGGCAGGGCATCAGAATCTTTATGTACCTCGACGACTGGCTGATTGTTGCAGTAGACGCAGCCACCGTCGCGAGACACACGAACGTGGTCATACGGGTGGCACAGGACTTAGGGTGGGTGATCAACCTCGCCAAGTCCAACCTAGTTCCGTCTCAGACTCCCACCTTTCTGGGGACGGTCCTGGATTTTCCTCACGGTCGTATACGACCGACGGAGGAACGGATCCTTGCCGTGAGGGCGGGAGCCGTCGTCCTTCTCTCGCTACCGGCATCGCCGGCGAAAGCCTGGCCGGTGTTCTTGGGGTACCTAGCCAGCCTCGTAGATGTAGTCCCCATGTGCAGGTTTTACATGCGGGATCTACAATTTCATCTACTGAGTCATTTCATACCATCCAGGAGAGACCTCGGCATCCTCGTTCCCCGTACGCGGGCGGTGGTCCCCCACATTTGGTGGTGGTGGTCCACTCTCACCTGTCACAGGGAGCGATTTTTCCGCCTGTCAGACCCTCGGTATCGGTGGTGACCGATGCGTCTTTGAAGGGGTGGGGAGCGCATTTAGCGTGGTCCCAAGTCGCGGGATTTTGGACGGACGCTTGGTGCGATCAGCACATCAATCTGTTGGAACTAGAGGCGGTACGCCGGGCTCTTCACTTCCTACCTCAGGTCCGGAACAAGACTGTTCTCATACGCACAGACAACACCACGGTAGTGGCGTTTATCAACAGACAGGGAGGCACGAGATCCAGAAGCCTTTGGATCTTAGCCAGGTCCCTTCTGTCTTGGTGCATCTTGAACAAGGTTACGCTCCAGGCGGTCTACCTGCCATCTGTTGCGGATCTGTTGTCCCGCCTCCGGGGAGCCCCCACAGAGTGGGCCCTTCTCCCGCGGGTGGCCGAAGCGATCTGGTTAACCTTCGGTCTCTTGGACATGGATCTGTTCGCGTCAGTGGACAACCACAAGCTACCAATTTTTTGTGCTCACACCCGACTCGAGAGTCTGGGTGGTCGACGCGTTCACGATCAGGTGGGCCCACTTCGTGGCTACGCCTTCCCGCCATTCGCTCTCGTGCCGAGAGTACTGAACAAGGTGGTGTCCGATCAGTGTTCCATCTTTCTTCTGGTAGCTCCTAATTGGCCCGGCCAACTGTGGTTCCCTCAGCTGCTCAATCTTATTACAGGTTTCCCGTACGAACTTCTGGTCATGGACAAGTTAGTCTCCATCCGGGCTCCGGCAAACTGTACCACAATCCAAGAGCACTCCATTTGACTGTGTGGCCTCTATCCACGAATCCCTTGTGTCGCAAGGTCTTTCGGAGGCAGCTGCCTAAATGGCGGCCTGTAGCCGGAGATCTTCCACTTTAGGCATGTATGCTTTCAGGCTCGGAATGTTCCGAGACTGGTGCCGAGATAGATCGGTTTCTCCGCATACGGCGCCTCTTGGTGACGTGGGGATTTCTTGTTGGTCCAGTTTAATCTGAATAAATCCATCAATACGGTCAAGGGGTTCAGGACAGCCATTGACGTCACCGCTCTTTTCGTGTCCTTCCAACAGCCGCATCAAGCTGTCTCGCGTGATCCAATTTTACGTTGGATTGTTCAGGCGATCACGTATAATAGGTCCGCGTTGTTCGTGGAATGTCGGTTCAGGCCCACCAGGTAAGAGGCATAGCTGCGTCAATTGCGCTTTTTGGTGGGGTTCCCTTCACGAGATCCTTCGTGCTGCAGTGTGGAAAACGCCAGCCACGTTCGTCTCAGCTCATCTGGTGGATATTCCGGACTATCAGGGCGGAGTTGCACGGGCCTTTCTCTCTGGAAGAGGACCACAACCTTCTTGAAGTGAATATTCTTTACTTATTCCCGTTCTCCCGAAGTTGTTTATGTTATTTTTCTTAACGTTTTCTCATTCCTTAATTTTCACTAACGTATAATTTCGGCAGTTGTTCGGGCTCTAGTTATTTCGTTTGTTTATTCTAACGAAACTTTGCCGTTGTTTTGGCAATTGTTCTTTCGTTCTTTCCCTATGGAATTTTTGGTGCATTTCATTTCGTTTAAGTTTGACTAACGCGGTTCTGGTGTTTTGTACTTAGTTTACCTTTACAGACGGTTTGTTCACTTCATGCTTTCTGACCCGCTCCGGTGGTCTGACGAACTTGGTGAGTTTTCGTCGTGCCGTTTCGAGCGTAGTTTACAGTTTGTTTCTGTTCACTAACGGTTTGCGTTTGCGTGTTTTCACGTATGATTCACCGTTGTTCTATAGACGTTTTACCTCAATTATTCTCCGCAGAGTGTTCTCTGTTTTTCTTGCCATAACTTGTAGTGGGTTGCTATTTCTGATAGTTCCTATTCGGAGGTCTTTCGTCCTTAAGAGGAGAAGGTTTTTTGTCCCTCAAAGGGGTTTTTGACTAGTGCGAGTTTAGTACCAGCCATTAAAAAAAAAAAAAAATGTGCTTCGGTCTGAACTCCCTTCCTTCCTATCCTCGGTTGCAATCTGATTGCATATTAATAGCATGGAAGGTAAGGTGTTAGATCTGCCTTTATGCATCATTTAAACTATAATAACACACTCATATAAGATGTATATATATATATATATATATATATATATATATATATATATATATATATATATATATATATATATATATATATATATATATATATATATATATATTATATATATATATATATATATATATATATATATATATATATATATATATATATATATATATATATATATATATATATATATATATATATATATATATATATATATATATATATATATATATATATATATATATATATATATATATATATATATATATATATATATATATATATATATATATATATATATATATATATATATATATATATATATATATATATATATATATATATATATATATATATATATATATATATATATATATATATATATATATATATATATATATATATATATATATATATATATATATATATATATATATATATATATATATATATATATATATATATATATATATATATATATATATATATATATATATATATATATATATATATATATATATATATATATATATATATATATATAGTAATACTATTATATATATTTCTGCATTGTTAAGTTAAGAGCTTTTTAGATATAATTTGTTGGGGTCTCGTTTAAGAATACAACAAACAAACTCTCCTGACACTAGTTAATAATTACACAGAAAATATGTGTTTATTTAATAGATAACAGACAAATGAGGTGGCACCACCATTGCAGAACCAACTACTGAAGGATTCCGAATAATACTTTGGGATAACTGCCATCATTCAGGGAAGGTTGGTTTTACTTTATAGTAAATTCCTGACCTGTTTTCATTCAAATGGTGAAAATACAATATTGTTCCCCCTCTCTAGTTTTTCCATCAACAATCACACCAGGTTACATACCTCCTTTGCTTGTTTGATGCCTCTCTCCCAGACAGACTCCTTCCGTGGCTCCTCTGGGGGTGGTGGAAAGTGTTCTTGAGGGTATGGATCTGGGTAAGGCTCAGGCTAAAAAATATAACAAAATTCATATCTGATTTGTTGGGAGGACTCCTTATACAGATCACATATAATAGTGCTTCAAATACAAATTACACATAATTATTCAAATGTTATGTTGTGCCTAGAGCTGTGACCATTTAGCATGTACACGCTACACGCTCGCCAATTTTGTAAACGTTTACTAAATACTTCATTGCGAGTAATTGTTTTTCATAGTCAGTCTTGCCGTTGAAAATCAATGTTCATTTATGATTCAAATCACACACACATTTGGCTGACAAAATTTCAATCAATGACACTGTAAACCCGATCAGCATAATCCGTTTTAAATGTGCGAATCACAAATGCGCAGTAATCACCAATGAATGGGGATATTATGCACTTTAATTTCGCCCGAAATCTGAGTAATCTAACTTGTAAAATGCACCGCGAATGTGCAGCAGTAAACAGTGAAACTAACAATAGGCTTAACGTTAGGCCATAATGGCATAAAGCTTTAAATCCCACGCAATCAAGGCCCGTTTTACAAGCTGTTAAATCGACCAGAAAACACTTGAATCGTGACAATCAGTACATTTACATGTAAATATTACCTGATGAGTCAACTAATTTTTACAAGAAAGAAAAATTATTGCATAATAAACAAACAGAAAAAGGTTTTAACAGAGCTGAAATTTTGCATGCATCGAAAAGATGGCGGCCATTTTTTCAAGAAGATTGATATTTCAGAACTTCCTGGTGGTGGTGGCGTAGTTTTGAAATGTTTTACAGCGAGGTATATCATAGACCTAGTATGCAAGATTTTCACAGAAGAACTTTGAAAGTCGTAGCGAATAGGGAAAACAAGTTACGCAATGTTAAGTTTGAATGACATTGAAAGGAAGTTATCTGTTCTTTCTAAAGTAAATTTCCATGCACATTTTCGATAAAAATGATGATTTATACTGTAGAAGTAAACTTTTTACAATTTGGAAAGCAAAACTCAGCGTCTATTTGGGCAATAGAGTCAGTACTTTTGCCATACTGGTTGCGCGAATTTTTTTTCTTTGCCTTGTAGTTTTGGAGCAATTTTGGTGTATTTCCGAGAATTACGGTACTAAACGCGTAAACACGATACACGCTCGCTTTTTTGGGCGTGTACACGTTTACTAAAATCCCTAAACGTTCACAGCTCTAGTCCCAGGGTGTTACACACAGGTGCGAGACAAGGTCATCCAGTACGCCACCATCCTTGCTGGAATCGGAATCGTGGTATCAGTAATTCAAATCTTTGGGATGATATTTGCCTGCTGTATGTTTAGACAGCTCATATAAGCAGAATCTGCCTCCATTTTTACTTTCCATCAGCAGTACCTTTTTTAAAGATTTTATGGATCTTTTAAGAAATTTTTAGGATCTTTTAAGGAATTTTAAGGATTTTGGAAGGATCTTTTATGGAACTTTAAGGATCTTTTAAGGAAGTTTAAGGATTTTTTAAAGGATAAGAAATCTAATCTATATGAAAGAGGACTTTAAAGGAAGCAGAATGATGGAAAAAGCATTCAAAAATATTATTCCGTTAAGGAGATATTTAGGTTTAAAATTCTGCATCATTTGTTTAGAAATGACTGAAATCAGACTAGTTGTGACATCATATCCTTAGAATCCTTTAATGCTGTATGTATTCTTTCACATATTTTCCTGCGATATTGTGGCTTAAAAACCATCAAATATGTCAGGAAAGTAGTAAACAGATTCTAGTCAGGGTAATTAAAATTTACTACCTAAAGAGAGTTTGAGGAAAAACAATTCAAATAGTAAAAAAAGGTAAATAAATTTTCTTTGAAATCCACAAACAATTGTTAAGAATGTAGGGATGAGGGCACTAGTCATTTCTACACAGATAAGACAGGGCTTTAATATCTCCTTAACAGACTTATAGAGTAATTAAACTTTCATTAAAATACATAAAGACTTTGAGGAATCTGAGGCTGTGACATCACAACTAGTCTGATTTCAGTCATTTGTACAGAAATGATACCAAACCTTAAACTTGAATATCTCCTTAGCGGAATAAGTTTTTTGAATGTTTTCTTCACCATTTTCTTTCTTGTAAAGTCCTCTTTCATATGAGATGAACTTGTTTGACCACTGAAGTAATCCTTGAAGATTTTACAAAAGTTCTAAAGAAGTTATTGCAAGGTATTAATTTTATGAAGGTAAAGGTATATTGTGACACTTGATGTATTACATAACCCCCAACAGTTTTGCGTCCCTTTTTGGATTTTGGATAATTCAAAGAGACACTTTGGAGAGCCTGAAATGGGGTTCGGGGAAATTGTCATTTTTACTGCCAGTAAAATAGAGGTTTCATATTGTATGTATTCATGGCTACTTGACCTGGGGCGTTACAGAAAAAGACGAGCACTTCTGTTTACTTTAACCTGTTATACTGTTTCTTATGACTATCTAATAGATAGTTATAAGGAACATTTATAAGAAATAGGGCTAGGAACTTTATCATTGATGTTGGATATAAGAATATTTCTCAATGCTACGTGGGTATTAAAAGGAAATTTCAGGAAAATCAGGACAAAATTTGATATGCTTATGCCCATTACAATGTGGGTGATTGCATAAGGAGAAAATGTATCAGGAAAAAATTGGGATGAGGAATTTTTCAGGACTTTATGATATATGGCTATTTCTCAATGAAATGTGGGTGGGTGGGATAAGGAAAATACAGGAATTGATACAGGGTAGTTATCATTGTCATTAATGCAGGGTAGTTATCATTCATGCTCAATATAATGGGGGGAAATTGCATCAGGAAATTGCAGGAATAAAGAAGACGGAAGTTATGCCTTTTAATTTTTCATAGTTTGCAGGAAAATGTTATTTTTTCTACGTTCTTTTGGAGAGTAGTATATTAACAACTTGTTGAATTTGGCACTTGTCTTTTTTTTTTCCTCAGAAAAAAGTGATCCCCCAGAATCTGCTTAATTCAATTCTTTTTTTGACGTAATCCTATCAATATGGCTGGTGCTACAGTAGCTCTAGTGACAAATTTGTTGGCACAATTTCCTTAGATAATGAATTGATCTTAAGCATGAATACAGCAATTCTTTGCTGCGAAGTACATTTCCCACCATTTGCATAACTTTTTACAATATATATTATGTAAGACTTTTTCATGTATTTTTTTTTTTTTTTTTGTAGCTCCAAATTATTCTGCTGGCATCAGATATTTGTTAATTAAAATTTTGGTGTTTTTGATATTTGATTTAATTGGTGGTTTTTGATATTTGATTTAATTGGTGGTTTTTCGTATAGATTGCTGAGTGTGTTTTTTTCCACAGCAGGCCTGTAGCCAGGACTTTTCACAAGGGGAGGGGGAACAAGCACTCCCAAGGGGAGGGGACCTTGGACAGATTTTCCATGTACCTTGGTTATATTTTTGGTTCCGATGCTAATAGCCTAAGGAACCTATGCAGTCTTGCTAGCGTGTGTATGTATGTATGTATGTATGGGTGTGTATGTATGTATGTATGTATGTATGTATGTATGTATGTATGTATGTATGTATGTGTGTATGTATGGGTGTGTGTGTGTGACAGCAAGCTCGTAAGAACGATATCTCAAGAACGATACACCGATATGTAGTACACAGATAGCCTATGTGCCCTATTGTTTTGGTGGGGATGTCATGCATATTAATGAGTAATGTAAAATCTTGAAATGCTCATATTTTAACAATCACATGTCTGTTTTGTTTCATATGTACTATAAATATGTTGTTAGATTGTGTGTACATGTCCATGGTACAAAAATGTTGAAATTCATTAGTATGCATGGTGGGTGTAGGGCTTAACACGATTTTGTTGTCTTGTAATCGATATCTCGAGAACAGTAAACTCGATTCATGTCATATTTAGTACAGAGGTAGCCCATGATCTGTAGATGTGCCCTATTGTTTTTGGTGGTTATGTCATGCATATTAATAAATAGGTAGGGCTTTGTGTAAAAATCTTGAAATGCTCATATTTTAACAACACAACTGCATGTCTGTTTTGTTTCATATTCAGTACAGTTATGTTGTTTGCTAGTGTATATGTGTGCATTGTATAAAACCGTTGAATTTCATTTATATGCGTAGCAGGCGGGGCTTAATGTGATTTTGCTGGAAAGAGCTTGTAAGCACAATATCTCAAGAACAATAAACTTACTTGGTGTATTTATGATGTTAGCTAATTTGTACATGTTCATTGTTTAAAAACATTGAATTTCATTAATATGTATAGTGGGTGGGGCTTAATATGGTTTTGCTGAAAGACCTTGTAAACACTGTATCTCAAGAAGGACATACTGAATTCATGGTATGTGCTGTACACAGATAGCTCATGGTCTGTAGATGTGCCCTATTGTTTTCGGTGGTGATGTCATGCATATTAATGAGTAGGCGGGGCTTAATGTAAAAATCTTGAAATGCTCGTATTTTAACAATGACATGTCTGTTTTGTTTCATATTTACTATGATTCTGATGCTAGCTAGTTTTTACATGTTCATTTGATAAAAACATTGAATATCATTAATATACCTAGTGGGCGGGGCTTAATATGATTTTGCTGGAAAGCTTGTAAATACTGTTTCTGAAGAATTAATATTTCATATTCATATTTCATGATATGCAATGACATTAACAGTTAATACAAAATTAATCAGCATGAAAAAAAAGCATTGGAACCACAAAACCTTTTTGTTCTGGTTTTATTTGATTTTATGCAAGGGGGTACATACTTTTACAATGAGGACCCCCTCCCCACATATTCACTGTCTTATATTTCTTGTTTGAATTTATTTAAAGGGGAACATAGCTTTGCAAGGGGGACGAACTCCCTCCCTCGTACTCTATGCTGGCTATGGGCCAAGTCCACAATCATAGAGGAGTTGTGAGTATGTGCTTTCTGGTGTTTGTGAAAAAAAAATTTTTAAAGATTGCATAAATATTTATAATTTCTGTGACACTGAAGAGGTTTGAATTGGGGCTGCCATGATATCGTCCATCAGCATATTGATATCGTCTATCAGCCTATCGATATCGTCCATCAGCCTATCGATATCGTCCATCAGCATATTGAAATTGCCCATCTGCATATCGTTATCACCACAGTTATGCGTGATGATATCCAGATATCATAAACAATTTATTTTATACTGTAGTAAATATCATCAAGGGAAACCTTATTCTGATGATTATTGGATTAAATACCTCTTTTTTGTTGTTTTCTACTTTTATTAAGATTTTGATTTGAAAATAATTACTCTTTTATAAATCCTAATTTACTTCAGGTTGCATTTAAAGTTGCAAAAATTTAAAAAACTTGAATTTTTGAAATGATATTGGTGTCTTTAAAAAATATGGTAAATGAAATGATATCCGTCTTTAAATAAAATGATATCTGTGAAATAATGTGATATCCGTGGTGTCTTTAAATAAAATGATATCCGTGGTGTCTTTAAATGAAATAATATCCATGGTTTCTTTAAATGAAATCTGTGGTGTCTTTAAATGAAATGATATCTGTGGTGTCTTTAAATGAAATGATATCCGTGGTGTCTTTAAATAAAGGCACATACGACTTATACTGTTAAAGTGCCGTTAAACAAACATATAATGAAGATAATGTCATCAAATAAAAGCTTCCATGACGCGATGATGTCATGGCAGCCTTAGTCTGAATTATTGTGAATCAGTTGACTATGTAGATCTTATCTGTAGTTTGACATCACCAAGTGGATATTAGATGTAGTTAGATAGTTATTGTTTTATTGAAATTTGAAAATTATATAATTTGTTCATGTTTTTTTTTATTTTATAGTTTACTGGAGGCTTAACACTATGAGGCATAACATATTTATATTGTTGGATAGACTATGATTTCTGACATTATTTAGAATTTAAGGAATATACATATTTGTTTTCATTTAGAAAAATGAAAATCAACATTGCTATTACAATCTTTTGTACAACGCTCATTTCAGGCCTAAAAACTAAGCAACTAACTCCTGCATACATCATGCCCAGAGACCGCTTAAGGTCCTGGGTCCGATTTCCTGTGAGTCTTCATTCCCCTGTGCTTCACATCTGGATTATCAAATGGTCATGGGCATTTCTAAATAGCCTTAGCTATTGGAAAGGGATATAAAATACGCACTCTAGGGGAGGGGGATAGGGGCTATAAGTAATATCTCTTAAACCTGCCCTTTCCTTTTAGTTATAAAGTTCTACAACAAATAAGCAAGAGTTACAAATTTGCACATTTACTAGAGGCTGAATATTACTTAAAGTATTATGGCTTGAATGATGAGGCTGTACATTTTATGAATGAAATATTTGATATTTTTACTAAAAAATTGTATTTAATATATTTAATTGTTTGCGTCAGGACTATTTTGTCGCTTCGATGATTTTATGAATATTTTGATGTAAAAAATCAGAGTGTTTTATATTTTTACCAACAGTGTAATATTTATAGGTCTACGTACTAGAATTGAATAGCATATTAGGATGGGTTTTAAGTTCTTAGGTAGAATTGTTGAAATTTGAAAATAGCTCTTTCAGTTATGGCCGATCAATGGAACATGCTAAATTTGTGAGGTATGATTAAAGTTCAAAAGTCTTTACAGTATGTAAACGTGTCAATTTCTCGCTATTTCGGTATATGATGGAAAGTTTATTCCCAACTAAAATTTGTGATTGTGGGTGGGTAGGGTAAAGCAGGGATACCTGCACATGGGAAAGGCAAGGGGGGCGAAACGCAAGAGGAGGGCACTTCGTGTGCCGCCACTTGAGTGATAAAAAATCGGGTATGAATGCACTTGAAATTGAAGAGGCACATACAAAGAGAAATTACACTTTTTATGTCGAAAACAGCTGTTATTTATAGCGTGAAAAGAATTTTGATGATCACAACCATTATTTTCATTTGCAGAGCAAAAATAATGCTTTAAATAAAATAAAAATTCCAAACAGGGCACTTCTTGACCCTGTAAAATGGAGGGCACTTCTTCCCCAGCTGCCCCTGTGAGATGAAGGGGGGGTGATAATAACATCTGTTTCCCCTGTGGTGCAAGCGCCCTTGGGTAAAGACAAGCTTTTGGTCAGAATTTACTGCACCCCTTGAATTATGAATAATGTCATCAGAAAAATGGAAGATCACCCAGTTATACATCACAGATTAGCATAACAATTTGCATATTCATGCTGTAATTTCAAACAGCTGTCAGAATGGTTAATTTTAACCGATTTTTATTAAATATTTTTGTTACATTATTTTTAATGGACTTTTAAAAGTAAATTAGCAAATGGTGTCTTTTGTTCATAGATCTTTAATGTTTGTACATTTGTATGTTTTTTGGTATTTTTATAAGGTGCAGGGGCAGATTTCGTATTCTGCTGACAAAATTTTGAACTTGCCATCTGTAAAATGAAATGGTATCATGTATCACAGTTCGATTCTTACATTGATGACAGTACACAGTACACATTTATGTCAAAGTTAAAACTTAAATGGCAATCATAGGGGTCACTTGGTGTTAAGCTGCCTCTGAAGAAACTTCAAATTTGGTTAAGATCTTGCTTATTTCTTCAAATCTCTCCACCCCTGGTCACAAAAAACTCTTAAAAATTGCAAGATCAATTCTGTTCAAATCTATTCTTAGCTAAAAAGAAAGTTAAAAAACTATCTTATGTTGGAAGGAAAAACAAGTGAAAATTTGAACATATTTTGAACTTAAAACAGTTAAGTTGTGACTTAAAGACAACAGCTTGTTTGTAACAGTATACCATATTCATTCACAACTAATTAATGAAGGATCAAATTAACAATCAATACATTTGTTGTTATAGGCAAGGCCAGATTTAGCCATGTGGAGGCCCCTGGGCAGCCTCAGTAGTGGAGGCCCACCCTACCTTAGAATACTAAAAAGGTGACAATACATAGTTACAGTTATATGCTATTTCCTGAAGTTCTATGTATGATTACTGATTTCTTAGGTAATTGTTAACAACAAACTTTGAGTTTTTCTCATGTAGAAAGTGTCTCTTTTGTTTTACCTGCTCTTTTGTTTTACCTGCGAAAAAAGTAAACCATCCGAGTCAGTTTTTTTAGTTTTTACATAACTCTTGTAAATGTTTTTTTTTTTTTTTCGTAATCATTTTTTTACCTCCTGTTTTCTTAGTCAAAACTCTTAGATTATGAACAATTGATGCCTGTTGATGCACTAGTTTTGCACAAATGCACACATCTGTAGGTCAAAATTTCCTAGAAATTATAATGATTGATAGTGAGATATTAAGATGATTGATAGTGAAATATAAAAATGATTGATAGTGAGATATAAAGATGATCGATAATGAGATATAAAGATGATTGATAATGATATAAAATAGAGAACGAAATAATTGACGAACTATCTGTTCCACTTAACTACCTCTTGTACATTTTATTTCCATGAAATATGTGGAGGCCCCTGGGTTGTGGAGGCCTGTGCAGCTACTGCCCTCTTGCCCATACCTAAATCTGGCCCCTACCTAAATCTGGCCCCTACCTAAATCTGGCTCCTACCTAAATCTGGCTCCTACCTAAATCCGGCTCTGGTTATAGAAATTTTCACCTCAATTTCATATTTGCTCATGATCAAAAGTAAATTATATGATTTTATTTTTATTTTTCTAATAAAATTTAAAAAAAACTGGAATTTTGTTTATAAGACACTTTTGACTTACTTGACTTAGTTCTCTTTACCCCATGTAGAACACAGGGCTTCAACATTTATCTTCCATGTACTTTTGCAATTTTCCAAGTAAGCTTCAGTGACTTTGATTCTCCGAGTAAGCTACATCGCCAGGTTTGTCTTGGACGTCCACTTTTCCTCTTTCCCTGAGGATTCCATTCAAGGGCTTTTCTTTCTATGCAGAAGGGGTCTCGTTCCCTGAGGATTCCATTCAAGGGCTTTTCTTTTTATGCAGGAGAGATCTTGTTTCCTGAGGATTCCATTCAAGGGCTTTTCTTTCTATGCAGGAGGGGTCTCGTTCCCTGAGGATTCCATTCAAGGGCTTTTCTTTCTATGCAGGAGGGGTCTCGTTCCCTGAGGATTCCATTCAAGGGCTTTTCTTTCTATGCAGGAGGGGTCTCGTTCCCTGACGATTCCATTTTCTTTTTATGCAGGAGAGATCTTGTTTCCTGAGGATTCCATCCAAGGGCTTTTCTTTCTATGCAGGAGGGGTCTTTCTTGATATTACGTCCAACCAAACGCTCTTTTCTTTTCTTGATCTAGATCTGTGTATTGGTTGTTGGTTTGTAGATGTCCACAAGATATCATTTGGAACTTTGTCAAACGATTGGAGCCAGGGGATTTGACGAAGGCATTTGTTGATGAATACTTGAAGCTTTGTGGTGTTATGTTTGGTTACTTTCCAAGTCTCGGAACCATATAACACTTTGGAGTCTTCAAAACGTGTGCCAATTTGTTTATATTTTTTTTTAAAGGAATTTATCTTGTAAGTTTTAAGAGTTTCAAGTAGTTTCTTATGTTTTTCTATGCAGCCTAACACTAAGTACCCCCATGATCACTATTCAAGTGTATAAAGAAGCTCAGGGGTGGATTCAAGGATTGACGGGGCTAGGATGGGGGTAGTGAAAACTGCTACCCATCAGAAATAAATATTAGGCACGCTTAGTATCATGTGATAGTAATTCTTATTAGGAATGAGGTATTTTCTTCAAAAATGTCCAGACAAAATAATACCACTGAAACATCGTTCTCATCTTTTCTCAGGGGTAGGGGTGGGGGGTGCCTAAACACCCAATGTGTCCCCTTGAATCTACCCCTGAAGCTTTTTGTTAAATCTTTCTAGTTGATGTATTTTGGTAAACATGTTCAGGAAATTCATGTAGGTATTGATCATATAACTATATTTAGAATGATGTTACAATGAATATGTTTTTTTGCATGGAATATATATGTATATATTTTCACGTATGCTTGTAATAAATATATTAAAATTGCAATTACAATTAGTTGGAATTTGTTTATTTTTATCATGATTTTTAGCTCAATATCCCTTTAAGGGATTTTGAGCTTATGTGAGGCTAGCGCAATGTGAATGAATTTAGCATATATAATAAATAATATTGGCTTGGGAAATACCACCGAATATCTCCGTTTGAAATAAAACTTTGTTTTCATTGGCTGGAGTGTTGAAAATACTGTCTGGCACATATGCTAATCAAGCTTGATATTCCGTTTGGTATTTGTCTCACACTATAGCTAAATTGCGGTATAGTGTTCGTAATTGATACCTCATTTGGGCTATAACTTGCGTTGAAAGGTGACATAAAATCTGATACAATCATTATTTCATATGATAGAGAATACAAATCTTAACCCACTGCCAAAAACAGCAAGTCAAAATCTTACTCCTATCTCAAGTTATTCATGTTTGAAATCGACCATGAGGGCTGCCATTTGTTCAATTCTGTACTGAAATATTGTGCATGCTGACATAATTTCCCCAATAGGGACATAAGGATTATAATGTATTTCTTAATAAATGTGATTAAAGTTTTTATTCCAAAATGATGTGACAAAGTTTTAACAGCATGTTTTGATAATTTCATGTGTACACAAATGTTTCCTTGACCCTTACAAAAGAAAAACATTTTCTTCATAAGCTAGAAAACTTGAGGTAGATTATAAAGAAATGCAAAGCATTCCAACATCCTGCTCAGCAGGCTGATGACATCATAATCTGCATTTTTGATTTCAGAATGGTAGCTCCCATGGTACTATTAAGTAGGAGCATTAAAGTTTTTGATATTTACAAAAAAATGTGTTAGATTGCTTCGGGAGTTATGAAACTTGGTCAGATTTTTTTTTTTCAATTCTTATCATATGAAATAAGGATTATGTCAGACTTTATGTCCTTAAAAACTAAAGCTTTGTAACTAAAATTGCCTGAATGGGCGATATCGCTATTGAATAGCTCGGGCTACTCTGGCTATAAATTTTAAAATCACCTGTGTTAATAACCAGGGGAGCTTAAAGAAACAGCTCCCTGCAGTATCATCTGGTTTCTCACAAGAACATGTGGGGCAACTAGAGTCCTCAGGGCAGGTGGGGCTTTGGCGCTTTGCATCGATTTTGGACCCGTGGCGAAAAGAAAAAGGAGGTGAAGGGGGGAGGGGGTTCCCCTTGCCCTAAAATAAAGAGAGCAGGAGGTGCTCTTTTGAAAGTTGATAGCGAACCGGGATAGGGGCGCCCTTTTGAAACTTGTATGGAATTATTCTAGGTCATTCTTGAAGCTTAATAACAAATAGAAATCCACTCATTCACAAATAATATATAATACATAGCAGTTGTTACATAATTTAGTATTTATTTGACACATTAAAACATGTAATATTAACAGGGGCAACACACACCGCCGTGGTGGGAGGAGGCATGCACTTCAATAATTTTGTAAGCAGCAATTTTCAAAAGAAGCCTTTTACTTATTCGCCCCATGAGTAATTGTCAACATTGGTCCTGGCTCCCCAATCTTAAACCTTTAGGTGGATTTGCCTACCGAAACAAAAGTGTGTGTGAGAGGGAGAGGGGGATTACAAAATCACGCTAAAATACAACATCACCATACAAAAGTATCCATTTCGACAAAAAGTGAAGGTGGAGAAATGTCCCTCTTAATTGCTTCCCTGAAATGTTCAAACCATACAAGTAGAAACCATGGGGCGAGGAGGCAAGATTTTAATGAAAAGTGCCCCTCAATTACTGTCCAAGAGGCGCCTGAACTTTTAAGTCCCCACCAACAAAAACAGCCTTATACCCTAGCACTCCAAAAATATATGTTGAGCTACTACATCATTGATGTTCTAGTTAAATTCATTGATTGAAAATTTCATATACTGGGCCTATAAAAACCATTTACAGTTCTATTTGATCAACTGAACTTGAAAACTAAAGATTTGTGCAAATAATTCATGATTACTAGAAAAGTGTCACCTGGATGTAACCAACTAGTTAACTCCAGGACTGTAATTCTTAGGGGATAAGGGCGACTTGTTCCCCATCCCTTTCCATCAATATTCTCCCCCATACTTTCCATCAATATTTAGAAAAGTACATAAGGATTTGAAAAACCCTGTAGTCCCTAATTTGTGGAGGGAATGTATGTCCTCACTTCTGCCCCACTTTGCGAAGGAGAATTATACGGCCCTGTTTAGCTCAATTGGTAGAGTATCCACTTTTCACTTCGAACTGTCGAAGGTCAGGGATTCGATCCCTGGTCGAGTCATTTCAAAATAGCGAGGGGAAGGGGGAGGGGGTGTGTTTTACTGGGGGAGGGCATTTTGGCCCCTGCCACAACGACAGTGGTGATCAGCATCATGGAATCGGAGCAGGGTGATAGTACAGGTTTGTGTGCTGATGTTGGCTGCAGCTGTCAGCCTCCACTCGAGGTGGAGCGGGGCTTCTCCCTGCCGTATACTACGAATTGTGTGGAATAAAACAAAACAAAAACGGATGTATGTAATATGCATTGTAGCACAAGGATATTTGCTGACAGCGAATTAAAGAGCCGTAACAGGAGAGAGAAGAGGGGGGGGGGCTTTTTTCGTATAAAAGGGCCAACAATCTTGAAATTCCGAGGGCTTATTATTTTTTAGATTTTAAAAGGAACTTTCTCAACAAATGGGGTCCGGATGAACACCCCCACCCCACCCCAACACCACCACCCCTGGCTACGGGCCTGCGTAATAGGCTTTAACAAAATAAAGCACCTCTTGAAAAGCCAGTCAAATGCAGAACAATAATATAGAAAGTTTATCAAAATATAATTTTAATAAAAAGGGGCCTACATACTGATATAAATCCTTCCCTCCTCACCCAAGCAAAAGAAATCAATGTAGCACCCGTCAGTGGTTACCCAATGGCTCAGCTGGTAAATTGACTTTTTACTGCTAAATCCTAAGTTTATCGATCCAGAAGTGTTTCAGTCCAGCTTAGGTTAGAACATAAAAATTCATAGTTAATTATTGATTATTTAATAATTAATTATTTATTTCTATAGGTTAGAGTTAGGTTCTCCCCATCCCCATTCCCACCCCACCCCCTCCGACAATTTTTCCAAAGATACTTTTTTACCATGAGATAATTCTTAGTCACGTTTTTTGTACATTTTTTATTTAAAAAAATCGGGAAATTTCAATGTTTAAAAATATCCTTAATTTTCATGCAATTTTCTTTATTTTGAGGCAATTATTCTTAGATTTGTAATGAATTTTGTTGAATTTTCAGGAAATTTGCTTCAATGTTTAGGAAATTTCTTTCAATTTTGGGCAATTTCCTTAGTTCTCGTGCAATTTTCAGAAAATTTCCTTTATTTTGGAACAATTTGTCCCCGATTTTTAATAAATCTTCAATTTTCGGGACATGCTGTGTAAATATCGCTACTACAATTGATCAAAATATCCGCCTTACGGCGGATTTCAGAAAGCTGAATCCTGCTTGTCCAAAACCACAATTATTTCTGAGATATTAGCCCTGTCTGAACTTTCCGCTTCGCTGATTCACGGAAAGGATCTATTGTTAACCAGCTTCATCACACAAGTGCAGTGTATTTGCTTGCCACATTAGTTCAGTCCGCGGGCATGCCTATTAATAGGAACATATACAACCATGGAGCAGGGAGTTGTTACTTTGACAATTAACTGAGACACACGAGAACATGGAAGTCACACAGTCACATTGTTCAGATGTTGCAATAAAATGGCAAAGTTTATCATTTATGTACTTTAATATTAAAAATCATTGGTTCAAATAACATTTGAATTTTCAAAATGGCTGTTTCGCGCCTAAAAGCCTAGCTCTATTGCTCTAAAAAGCTCTAAACTGCCCACCGAACTTTCTGAGAGGGCGCCAAGTAAAGGGTGCGATAATCGACCTGAGAACATATTTTTTAGGCCCTGGGAAAAGTTATTGTGTTGCTCAATAACTTCTTTTCTATACTACTAAGCACGTAATATTCCATTTTTATAGTCCAAAAGCGCATGAATTTTCCACAGCAAAGATTAAGTTTTCCGGAGACTTCGCCCAAACTCATCAGCACTCGAGCGGGCCCCTAGATTTTGCGCTGGGACATGGCGATAGCTCGTCGACAATATTTAATATCTGCCCCTGCAATGAAGGGGAAACAATTTGGTACAGCTGGTATTAGCTTTTCAAGAGGGCGCCGAATGTTCAAAGGCGCGCAAAAATTGTCATAAGAAGATATTCTTATATACTTTTTATTCGTTTTAAATGTTTTCCTCAAAGCTTTATTTTTACATTAAAACATGAAAACCATCGCTAGACCTGTAGACCCCCAAAAAGACACATAAGGGATCCTACATTCTGACATTTAAACATTCCTTCCAAAATATATATTCCTTTTAACTAACTTTAGAGTGTGAAATTGACACGATTTTAAGCAATCTGCTGCCACCAAAATCAGGCCAATAAACGCTAGCTTCTTGGGACTTCATCCCTGGGTGCCTACCAGGATGTCGAACATGAATTTGACACTTTTCTGCTCAAAATCGCGAGAAATGCAGGGATTCCGGGGCTTCGCTGCCAGCGCCCCCACCTGCTGACTTGCAGCTTTAATTTCTGGAAAATCTCATTCCATTTTCTTGAAATTTCCTTCATTTTGGGATAATTTCTTCAATATTTGGGAAGTTTTCATCAATTTTATTCCTCTTGCGAAAATTGTCTTCATTTGGGGGGAAATTTTCTTTATTTATGTAACATTTGCTTCCATTTTCAAGAAATTTCCTTCATTTTGGGGATTTTTTTTTAATATTTAGGAAGTTTTCTTTTTCGTAAAATTTTTCTTTTCGGATATTTCTTCATTTTTGAAGAACTTTTTTTGGGAGGTTTTCTTCAAATTTTAGGAAATTTTCCTTAATTTTCGCAAATTTTACCATTTTCGTGATATTTTCTTCATTATTTGAGGTTTTGTTCAATTTGAAAGATTTTTAAGCAATTTCTAAATGGTGCCTTGTAAACGGATGATGCCAATGTAGATCTATGCGTATTTTTTCTCGTAAAACATGACCAGCCACTGTTTTACTCTTAACTGAGCATTTTTTTTTGACGTCATTTCTTCTTAAAGCTTTTTTTTGAAGTCATTTCTTGTTACGGCAGCTTACACAGAGTGATGTCATACTGAAGTCGCAAATTATAACGCAAACGCCACTATGTTCTGCGCACACCGTCATGTGATACATCACCTGATTAAAGTTTTTGTAAATTTCCGGCGGGATATCCTAAAACTTTTTACTTTGTTAATATCTAAATGTTTGTTTCCCGGGTCACACGCACGTTAACAGCAGTAACACTAGCGTTGGCCAGTTAGTTGTATCCATAGGCAGCAAGCTTACTATACGACTATGACTGATAGCTAATTCTAAATAGCGTTTGTTATGGAGTCTGAGGTACTATTAAATGGATAGTGTGTCATTAATTTTGCATGACAGCACTGAATAGGTGGAGTGATTTCATCAGGTGTCATACAAGTGCTTGGAACTTCCAAGTTCTTGAATGGAAGTAGAATGGCCCAGACTATCTGGGGTCTAAGATTAGGCTATACTAAATAATTAGCCCCTATACTTAATAATTAGTCCCCACCCCACGGGGTGGCGGTGAATGGGGGTCAGTGACATATGGTTTGAGTATTTAGGGTACTTCGTGAATTGGGGTTCGTGGTTTGGGTGAGAGGGGGGGGGGGGCTGATTTGGTTGGGGGGTGGGGCTGATAGGATTTGGGATTCAGAAGGGGCGGGTCCGTGATAGGATTTGGGTGGGGTTCCGTATAATGCCAAAACTTCCTTACCTACCGTTGACAGGGTTAATTTAGCATTTATGACTGCAGTTTAAATTCTTGCAGATCATCATAAGTTGAAGGAAATATTATGGGATATATCTTTTATTAAGAGTAGGCCTAGGCCTACAATTTTGGACAAAACGGCTGGAACACTTCAACTTTTTGAGAACTTCATATGTTATAGTGCCATGTTTCTTTAATATTCTTCCGAGAATTGTAACCCTCCTTTCAATGTTAAATGTATTCCTTTCTTAACGTAAATTTCCAGGAAAAACAGTACCAATAGCCAATATTGAATGGGAAGGGGGGAGGACAATTATTATAGTCAGTTAGGGGAGGAGGACACTGACGGCGTCAATGAAGTTATCAAAATGTTCTTATGTACAACACCTCTTCACATCGGCCTAAAAAAAAAAGAGACTCAAACCGCTGGTGACCCCCTATCGAAAGTACCATCATCCGAGAGATATTAGATGGTACTTTTTAAAAAACATCACAAAATATCCCAAATCTATAACATTCTGGTACAAAAAGGACCCCGAACTTGACTCTTTCATCATCGCTTTCAATATTGAGAATAATTAGTTCCGTTTTACACTAATTCACTAAATTCAGCCTACACCTCCCGTAGTCGTCTCGCAATTGACCACGGACCCACGTGTGTTTACACGCTGCGCGAGTGTTCATTCTGTCATTGTTCAATATTACGAGAATGATAAAAAAAAATACGTCATTGTTCTAAAAGCGTCTACTCTGCTATGACGTCATAAAAAGACACTCGGTTGAAGATTCTGTCGATTGCGAGCAGCCGATCCCGTGTGGAGTGAGGGGATCCCGCTACATGTATCAAAAAATTCAATTCTGAGCACAACAGAGCTCAAAATTTATCGAATGTAAATACTACAAGAGCGCCACCGCACTGAGCCTGCGGCATGATTCGATATAATTTAGTGGATGGTTGTCATAGTTTGTTTGAAATTGAAAACTTTATAACATATAATGAAGACATGGCTGTACGGAACCATCTAACGCAAGAAGGGGGGGGGGCGGTGGCGGTGACTTTTTCTCCGACTCAAAAACCTATTACGAAGGAAAATTCGCAATGAATCTGTAAATAAACAATTAATTTCGAGTAATGGCTTCACCAGAGATTTGGCTTTTGGTCGTTGGTGGAGGGGGAAGGGGGTGCTTTCATTTCCGGGCAATTGTTCTGGAAATTTTCCTCATTTTCGGGACTTTTCCTCAATTTCCGGTCAATTTTCTTCGATTTTCAATCCATTTCCGGACAGTTTTTTTATTCTATGGATATTTCCTTTAATTATCGGAAAATCTTGCCGAGTCAGGCATGATTCCGATAAATGAGTGATTTAAGAAGTACTGTGTTATATTTTTGCCTAACTATATAAGATCGGTGCCCAAGTATCATCACCATGCCGAGTCGGGAGGGCATGACCTAGGTATCTAGCCGAGTCGGGCATGATTCCTTGCTCGACTAAGATGGGTATCCGGCCGACAGGGGGCTGTCGCCACCCAGTCCCCTCCCTCCCGCCTCGTATGGCGATGACTGAAGACATCGCAAGTTGGCATGTTTAGCTCAACCAACACAGAGTGTTGGGTTGGGGTTATAAAATCGAACACGAAATTCACTTTTTGGCCTTTAAAATGTTTAACCTTTTTTGTTTTAACACCTCTGGTCTGGGCTCATAGGAGATGTTATCTTCAATTCTGATCCTTGTATTTTGTTTGGTGTAAATCATTGTAATTTTATAGTCATGGCTGAAAAAAGGTGCAAAAGTTTCATACTTTTAGGGATTTTTTTAAAATATTCCATGTTGCAATGTTCACACAAGCACCCCTCAGGATTTTTCTTTCATGATCAAACTACCCATCAGGTAAATTAAGCAGCTTTTTTAATAAAACTGCCCATCGGGCTTGAATAGACATCAAGAAATCAACCAGCTTTATAATGATCCATTGCTTATTTGAAACAGAGATACTATTTGGGAATTAGCTAAATGCCTTTTCTCAATAGATATTTAGATCTCAATAGATATTGTTTTCAGTAATAATACTTATTCTTGTTCCAATTACAAGCGCAACTTTGTATGAAACTTTATGGAAAATGACATATCTATATGGAGGGGTAGATTGAGCTTAATTTAACTTGAGCTTTACTAGATAAAATATGCTACAAACATGAAAATAGTCAATATTTTTATCAAAATCGGTGAAAAATTGACCAATTTATATCATTTTTCATTTTTAGGCCTTGTTGCTTGCTGTACTGTTGTAATAAACAATGGAAATTTTATATACATTTTGTGACATAACAACCATAAAACCTATCAATCTTCTTATGTAAAGTTGTTAACTTATTGTTTTTCAAATCTCCACCAGCGCTATTTGAATGGGAGCAGTTGAATATAACAAAGAAGTTTTAAAGTTGATCTCCATCATATATGCTAGCTCATCATGCTATCTCCATCATATATGCTAGCTCAATCGAAGTATAGCAGGAGAAACTGGTCAGTTTGGTGATTTTTAGTGACCTGGTGAATGAAATTATAATTTTTTTAAATTGAAAGAATTGCATTAAAAAAGCTCTCAAGTACAAACAATCAATATCTTCTCAATAAAAACATGGCACATTATTTAAAAAGACTGAGGACTTGACATTGATAACCTGCATCATGACATATTTCTTTTTTGATTAAATTTGACAACAAATCACCACTACAGGCATAACAGGCTGTCCCGGACGCGCTTTTTTTTCTTTCTGCAACCCAGAATTGCCTTTACAGATTTGTTCAGCCAATTATTTACAAGAATGACGATGACGTAATTAAATATGAATATTCATATACAACTTATGACATATCGTCAACCAAAATAATTTGGGACTTAGTAATTCCATGACCGCGAGTGAATAACATTACTTTGCCGGAAAACAATGGAAAGAACCTGACACTACAGATATGGCACAATTAAAATGTGCTACGAAGCGAATTCCCTTTAAATATCGAGGAAGTAATTAACAATATCTCGGTAAGTGGTGTTCTGAGTGAAGTTCTAACACTCGCTTCTTGTATGAAAAGTTAAGACATAAATTTTAAAGTAGTAGTTAGGCGACTTTTCCTTGCATTAAAGTTACAGCAGTGTTTGCACTATGGAGTATGGGAGTAACTATAGAATACCCTGCAAATTAAAAGCTCCCTTTTTTAAGGTGGAGTGCGTAGTTGTAGTGAGTTTCATTGTTTGTTTTATTAGGCCCTAACTTCCTAAGTCCCATATTATTTTCCTTTTGGGACAAAAAGTTTTAAGTTTACACTGGGGAAGCGTGCAACATGCATCCTCGTTTCTGGATATGCCTTTGCAATTTGCACAAACATGACGTAATGACAGCCAAAAGTACTGGAAATGGCTAGTTTGAAATTTTAAATCTTAGTCATTTTCACTCAGATAATTTGAGTTGCGAGATTTACTTTAAAAAAACAACTATACATTAATCGTAGCATATATATACATATATACAGCAGTTCAGATGGTGTCTGCCAACATATATGAATATGCAACGTTGAACGTCCTAATGTTGCATATGAATATTCATATTCAATTACTTTATTTTCATTCTTGTATATGATTGGCTGAAAAAATCTGTAAAGGCAATTCTTTTCTGCAGAAAAAAAAAAAAAAGACGCTGCCCGGACACTCCAAAACTACTCTACATATTTAAAGGGTTGAATATTTGCATTAGTGCATACTGCTTTCAGTAATTTTTTTGACTAAGATCGAATTCTACCATGTCAATGGTGTGGTCCCAAGGCAAAGTCCTGGTTCCTTGTTGTAGTTCTGCTGACGAAGGCTTTCAGTTCAGAATGTATATATGAGTTTGATAATTTAAAGTTTAAAGAAATTTCAAGAATTACAGACAGATTTTGAGTTGCCTACCAGTAATACATCTTATTTGCATGGAATTAAAAACTGATCAAACTTTGATCAGCATATAACTCAAAAACTAAAAGTTTTTTTTTTTTTTATAGTTCAAATGCTAATCTGTTCAGATTTTGAATACTCTTTTCAAACAATATAGAATTGCTAAATGCCAATAGACCTAGGATTAGTTCAGGGGTCAAGCAAGTCTACCTGACATGAAAGAGAACTTCAAGAAATAAAATAGTAAAGAAAACTTTAAAAAAATCTTCCGTTAAGGAGATATCTCAGTTTGAAGTTTGGTATCATTTGTGTAATTTTCACATTTTCACTAATCCGAAGGCCCAATAGTCAGATAATTCGAAGATTCACTAGTCCCAATAGGCTGAAGGTTGGTCTTCAGACTAGTGAACCTTTGGGATAGTAAACATTCGGATTATTGGACCCTTGGACTACCTTTTCTTTTAGACTAGTAGGCTTTTTTTTTGGACTATTGAACCTTCGGACTAGTGGGCCTTCGGACTAGTGGGCCTTCGGACCAGTAGGTTGGCACCATAATCTGATAATAAGCACATAAGGCGACTTGCCTTTAATATTTAAAAAAAAGAAAGAAGAAAACAGTTTGATCTCTTTGATCAAAAAAAAGTTGAGAAGCGCACTCTATACAAGGGCCTCGGTCCACTTGTAAATGTTGTCCTGGGTCTCATTTAGATGCCCTACTAATGCAATTTAGGGTGGCTCACTCTAGCAAGCATTTCTACAAATAATAAGCGTGGACAAGAAAGGTAGTCTGATTTTAATGTGGCCGTTGTGCCAGCGGCAAGATTGTCATTATAGGGAGATGAGATTAAGAATTATAATGTACATAGTTTCGATAGCAGATATTTTCAATGTTTGAAAAATAAATAACACTTGTCCTCTCTAAATAGGGCACTTTTTAAACTTTTGAAAAACGTCGGGGCACTCATTTCCGCTGTGTCTGTAGCACTAGCAGGTCATTTTTGAGGACACATTACGAAAGATATAAAAAAACACATCTGCGCATATGGAAATTTAAAGTATTCTTCGTACACCCAGCATATAGGATATGTCATCGATGAACAGATAAATGTTTTACATCCAGAAAGTATATAAATGACCGTATTTGTTACGTTTTGCAGTTTTATGTACCTGTAAAGTGGTTGTTTTTATAGAAAAACAAAACATGCATGGGATACGGAAATATTCATGATTATTTAACACACTTTAGCAGGGGTGTATAGAAGTTTTCGAAAAGTGTGGGTGAAAGAGGAGGAGGAGGGGGATCACAAACTTTTAGAAGGCACGTTTCAAATCATGCCCCTCATTCCAATTTGTAGATAGAATAAGTGAGCCGAAACAACAAAGTCAAGTAAAAAGGGCACTTCATTTGAAGGAAACGGCCCCTTTTTCTAATGGGGACACATTCCTCCCGTACACGGGATTGACAAAAGTCGCCAGTCGTCTACTATTAGGACAGTAATTAAATTTTTCTGAAAATTGGGATGGGGCACGTTACCTAGTGCCTCCTACACCTATGACACACCTATGTGGTGCGGAAACAGTCCGACAGTTGTAAGTAGATTCTTGGAGGCTTTCTTTGCTAAATTTCCAGGCTTAACTGCTTAACCAGCCCCACAATCTGACAATCACAAATATATTCAGAAAAAAGGATATAACTGTAAAAAAACAGAATAAGCCTTCAAATAGATATAAGTCTAGACCCACTAAACATCCATACATGTGGTAGTTCCTTGATATAACATAAAATACCATACCCATGGTCCATAAGCAGGGATCTAATACCATACCCATGGTCTATAAGCAGGACCTAATACCATACCCATGGTTCATAAGCATGGGATCTAATACCATATATATATATATATATATATATATATATATATATATATATATATATATATATATATATATATATATATATATATATATATATATATATATTTATATATATATATATATATATATATATATATATATATATATATATATATATATATATATATATATATATAAATATATATATATATATATATATATATATATATATATATATATATATATATATATATATATATATATATATATATATATATATATATATATATATATATATATATATATATATATATATATATATATACATATTTATATTGGCTCCTATCAAATATATATTATTCATAATATGTTGACCTGATATACAAGTCTGTTGTTGAAATATATATATATTAAATTATGTAATTTTTCATTAGCCACTAATTCAATAGATCCCTCCGCTCCTGTAATGTTGCCTACAAATTGGTGATTCCATACTCATAAAACATTTGCCTCAAGATTTATATATTGCATAGCAGGATCTGGAACAAACTTCAAATAACATCAAACTTTCTCCCAATGTAAACATTCTTAAAAGGCAGCTGAAAAACACATCTATTCCCTTCTAATTTTTGAAATTGCATTTTACACATTTGTATCTTTTATATCCATGTATATATCATTTATACAAATTATATTTTTATAAATATTTATATTATAAATTACTTTTATATTAACTTTTCACTATATTTTATATAAGTGTTGTATATTTATTTATATTTTGATATTTCTATATATGTATTTTATATATATATATATATATATTATATATATATATATATAATATAATATATATATATATATATATATATATATGTATATATATATATATATATATATATATATATATATATATATATATATATATATATATATATATATATATATATATATATATATATATATATATATATATATATATATATATATATATATATATATATATATATATATAAATATATAAAATAAATACTGAATGCCGTTTTGAGATTATTTGATGAAAGTAAATTATTAACATTAAATTGAAGAAAAATTCGTAAAATTGTTGGAAATTTTGTTCGATTTTCGCAACACTTTCCTGAGAATTTCTCGAATTGACAGATTTTCCTGGAAATTGAAAAAAAAATCCCGGAAATTGCAAAAGACACCAAAGAGCTTCAAGCTCTTTAATTTTACAAAAACGAAGGAAGTTTTTTTGAAAATGAAGGAGATATCCGAAAATTGACGCAAATTTCCTTAAAATTCAGGGAAATTTCGCAGATAAAAAAATGTTTTGTTTTGAGTGGGAGGGGCTATGATTTTTTAGGAGACAAAGCCCCGCCCCCCTTAAGACACGCCACTGCCATCCATACAAAAATAATTAAATGCCACAACAGCCTTTTTTAAATGGTGTTCTTGTTAATTCACCTTTAGCTAACTCGTCGACTTTTTTTTTTCTCGCCTTATACCTCATCTTCTTGTTTTAAAATCCTCTTTTATATTAGATGGACATTTGACCATTGGACTTATCTTTTATTAAGATAAGTGCTTTATTTTTATTTTCTGTAAAAGCATAAACTTATCCCGAGGGTATGACCTAGAACTTCGGGAACAGCAACATGCTAACAAGAAGCAGTTGCTGTCACTTGCTTTTACGATATTAAAAACAAAACAAAAACAACAACAACAACAACAACAAAGGTTGAACGTCGTGATTTCAAACTATCTATATTTTGACAGATATATTTGACAGATTTTTTATATTAAAAACTTACCTTGTAACTAGAAAGGTGTTTGCTTAACATGTTTAATCACTTATTTACCTTTTTTTGCCGTTTTCAAAGTTCGATTTTGTAAATAGATGTAAAGCACAAAGGAGTAAAGAAAGTTTTGAAAAACTGTTTCCATGACGATTGGTCAAAGAGAAAGCTCTTCCCAAGACCCAGACCCTGCCTGATTGGATTACCTGAAGACTGACGTCTTCAGTTAATTTGATCAGGGGTTTGGCAACACCCTGATTTGATACATATTATAGTAACATCACTTTTGGAGTGTGTAAGTTTGTCAGGCGATCATACAGTCATACTGCCATGTGGGCTGACATAGTTATTAAATGGAAATATTTAAATAATAAGAAATTCTAAAATTTGGTCTTGGGCGGAAGCGTATGAAGTGGGTTGAAGGAAGGGTTGAGTTCCCATTCACCTTCCAAGTTGCATGCATGCTTTTTTCCGGTTGGCAGGTAAGATTAGGACATTTTTAACATCAAATTGGTAAAAATCATTTGGGGAAAAATTGATGGACATTTAGAAAAATTGATAGAAATTTTAGTAAAATTTATGGATTTTTTTTGTAAACTTGTTGGAAATTTTGGCAAAGTTGAAGGAAATTTCCCAAAATGAGTGCAATTTGAATGCGATTTCACAAAAAGCAACGTTTGATGCAGGAAATAGCTAAAATGAGAGGTGTGTGCCCACAATATCAAACTCCTGATGGCGCCACTGCTAAGGAAGGGGAAGGCATGGGGGCGGGGGGCGCTTGGATTAATGTACAAAATCGTTTGATAACCCCAATGGGCCCCATCACCAAAGGGATAACATAGTTCCTGCTATAATGAAGGTTGGTAGGTGCTGTTTTCAAATAATGGAAAAATGTCTAAAGATTTTTTTTAAATGGAATTATGACAAAACTTACTTGCTTGGACCACTATTTACGCTCAACCAGTAAATCCATTGACGTCACCATTTCTAAAGAAAATAAAGAGGAAAAGTCTGACCCGGTAATTGTCAGGTGGTTCGCCAACAACTATTTATGTAAGTAGGTCAATCAATTATTAACTGTACGCTAACACGATAACTTATTAACTGTACGCTAACACGATAACTTCACAAGCGTAGGAAGAGGGAGGGGGGGGGGGGATCAAGATGCCCCCTCTGAGAGGATTTCACCTGCCCCGGCGGTTAAATGTTTTCTGCTTGCGGTTGGCAGGAAATATTGGGTAAATTAACATATAATTTTTTTAAATGGTAAAAATTTAGTAAACACTTAGTAAAAGCATTAGAATTTCGGCAATATTTCACAAAAATTGAGAAAAATTGAAGAAAAGTTCCCAAAAATTGAGAAAAAGTCTTCAAAATTAAGGAAAATTCCCGAAAATTGAATAAGATTTCTTAAAAAGTGAAGGAGATTTCCCGATTAGCAGTAACTGAGCATCTTTTCATGGAAACTTAATTTACCACTGCATTTTCAGCTCGTAATCGGGAAAGGTGACCCCTATATATTGCTCCTAGATAACTGTCTTTTTCATAAGATCTGACGTCATTTTGGAAAAGGATGTCTCTCATAAACAAACAATTTATGCCAGGGTTGCCATATTGGCCTATATACCAATTACCGGACAAATATGGCAAATTTGGCCGTTTAGAGACATGCTTGGCCGGTAAAATTTGTTTAGTACAAATTTGGACGATTTGAATATTTTGCTAAACTAAACTTATTATTTCCTTCATTTCACTTTTAACTCATAAAACAATTAGGCCTACTCACATAAACCTACATCTATTTTTTGCATTTTGCTATTAGAGCGTTGAAACTCCTCATAATGCAGTCAAATAATATTTGTTGTGAAAACTTTTGTGTGAAGGAAAACAAATATATATATATATATATATATATATATATATATATATATATATATATATATATATATATATATATATATATATATATATATATATATATATATATATATATATATATATATATATATATATATATATATATATATATATATATATATATATATATATATATATATATATATATATATATATATATATATATATATATATATATATATATATATATATATATATATATATATATATATATATATATATTATATATATATATATATATATATATATATATATATATATATATATATATATATATATATATATATATATATATATATATACATATATATATATATATATATATATATATATATATATATATATATATATATATATATATATATGTATATATATAAATATTACATATATATAATAATTCAAATATTACTTGTTTCCATTTGACTTTTGTGTGAAGGAAAACAAATATATATATATATATATATATATATATATATATATATATATATATTCATATATATATATATATATATATATATATATATATATATATATATATATATATATATATATATGTATATATATATATAAATATATACATATATATAATAATTCAAATATTACTTGTTTCCATTTGACTTTGTGTGAAGGAAAACAAATATATATATATATATATATATATATATATATATATATATATATATATATATATATATATATTCATATATATATATATATATATATATATATATATATATATATATATATATATATATATATATATATATATATATATATATATATATATATATATATATATATATATATATATATATATATATATATATTTTTATATTGTATTTTACATCATTCGTTTGGTACTTTTTTCCATGATTCAGTCCATTAGAAACTGATTTGGCCGTTTTTTTCTTCTTCCCGAATTGGCGTATTTTCAATCCATACATTTTTAAATATTTTTTTAAAATATTCCAGTATATTATATTAAAATAATGTACGCGCTGTGTCCACTTGAATCATTCCCGAAATAAACTCTGTACGTGCAGTGTATGTATAATCGTACACTATATGTATGGAGTGTGGGGGCAGTGATGCGTACATTTTTGGTGGCCTTGAGATGTTCGATTTTCTAACATGTGGAAAAACCGAAAGGTAAGGGTGCAAATCTTCATGCTGATCGAAAAAAATCAAATAAATCTAAAATATGGGCACTTTGTCTCGTAAATTGTGAACCAAATTAACAGAATAAATGTTTAACATTTACTCACATTAAACTTGAAAACGAGCTAAAATACGACAGTTTTCACCACGCTGATGATTCATCCGTACACAATTGCACTCAAAGCTAGGTTTGTTTTCCCGTTTGCGATAGGACGGTTCGCTTTTCTGGTGGTAAATTCCGGATAAATATCAAACAAGAAAGCAAGCCACGGCGTTGCTGATCTCATTACTTTAAGCATACAGCATAGTGGGGAAATAGCTAATAACAATAACTATAGGGGAAATGGTTTAAAGGGGGTCTCTAGCTCTGTGACCTTTAACTTTTCACCCCAGAGTTTACAAGACACAATTGCATGTATCATATGATACAAACATAGAATTGGTATATGTCTTGCACTTTCGGAATTTTAAGTGGCACAAAAATTGTAGAAATTGGTACATAAATACTCCCTAAAATCACATATCTAACCTCTGACTCTTGACCCTAATCACTGAAATAACTTCTAAAATTTGTCCCACTTAATGTACCCTATTGTATGACACCAATCATGTTCACGTCACACTTACCATTCCATAAATATAGGGGGAAATGGTGAAAAGAAGTCAATAGCTCTGTGACCTTTTGACCCCAGAGTCTACGGGACACAAATTTATGTACCAAGGTATCATGGTACAACATAGAACTTGGTATAGGTCTTGTACTTTTTGAGTTTGAAATGGCGCAAATTTTTGCATGAAAAGCACTTATTTGGCCTTTTGACCTCCACTTATTTTAAACTTTTGTTGGAATGTTGAACCCTACCCACCTATGCAATTTGTAATAATACCAAGTAGACTAATTTCTTTAAAAGATACAGCTATCACAACAAAAAAGCTTGTTTTATTTGACCTGTGACCTTTGTACCCGAAAACCTTGGAGACAAAAGTTAGGTGTACCTGTCCGCCAATTTTGCTTCATGTATGTATTACAATTTTTGAGTTATAATTGCGACACAAAATTAATTGTTGCATACGCACACCCACACACAATCCCACGGACAGACGCAAAAATCCCCCTGGTGGGTCCCACCAGCCCTCCTTATATTAAGGGGGAGGGAGGGGAAGGGGGTGTAGTGTAGGAGGTATGGGCAGTTATGTGCCTATACAGCAAAGTCATATCTCATCCCCACATGTGGGTGATGAGATAATAAGATTAAGATTTGAAGACTTATTTTTTTCAATCGAGCCGAAAACAACACAAGATTTCCCGAGCAACTTTTCAATGAAAAAGTGCGTCAAAATAAGTTAAAATCTAGTACGTTTTTGCAGTCAAAAAGAATATTAAAATTAAAAATATTAAATACATAACAAATAAAATAAACAGTTTGTTAGTGACATTTTAATCATTTGTGTTTTAGATAATAAAGTAAAATTAGGATTTTGTATGCGCTGAATATCCCCAATATGGAAGGTACATTAAATATACGCGAAAGTCAATCTTCGCTTCCATTTTGACATCCAGACAGCACAGCGTAGCTAGCTCCCAAGCTTTGGAATTTGAAAAGTTCCTTACCCAGTTTAAACGTAGTTATGGAACCATTTACCATCGTTTGGCCGTAATTTCCTTCACTTTAACCCATTTATGTATGCTGACTGACGTTGTGTGATCGTCGTTGTTGACTGATCTGCGGTCGCACGAAGCTTATTGTTTTTCCTATGCATGAAATTCGCTCCAAATTTGCTATCTCACCATATTATGTACCTTTCTTGCTTTAGTTCTTATACGTAGTTCTTTGAAGTTGTTTTTGTGCTCAAAAGACAAAATTAGAAGACCCTTTATGTTTGTTTTGGCGAAAACGTTTTTCCCAGTCAAAGGCTTCAAAGTTTCTGTCACTCGTATTGTTTATGTTGCACTGTCAGCGAAAAAGAGTCACAGTGACTCTTTTAAGAAAACCCAGATTCTATCCGTGCAGTGACACCCATAAAACAGTCCAGCACAAAAACAGTCAAAGTGACTCTTTGAAAAGAATCCAAATCCCATGTGTGTAGTGACACCCATAAACAGATAGAAGGGTTCAGCAGAGTCAAAGTCATTCTTTCAAACGAGTTTAGATCCACCCATGAAGACCTATAAAGAAGTTAAGCATGCCATGACTCCTCCAAAGTATACATCAATGGTTTCATTTTACTCTCAATGACAATATTCAGGTTATACCCCAAACTGAAAGGTCTGGTGACATCTAGTAGCAATGTGGGTTTATTTGCTTCACTAAAAAAATTATACAAGAAAAGATATAAAAATGGATTAAAAATTTACCATTTAACATAAATTTTATCTTTTAAAGACATTATTGCCCAGCAAGTGTGACAGCTGGACACCTCAACAATTGCCTACCTAAATCCTTTCATTCTAACCTTTGTTGAATATATTTAGAAGTACAACAGTTGATTCAATCGATAGGTATCTTGCACTTTGATTACTCATAAACATCAAGTTATCCACAAATAAGGAATGTTTCTTTATTAAGGACTAACGGCAATACGACAGTCAAATTAAAATATGCTAAACAAAGATACAAAATAAAAATATCAAGGTAAACAGGAAGATAACCGATTAAAATTATAAGAATAAGAGAAGAATAAGTATGCAGAAAGGAAAAGAATAAAATACAACTAAACTAGCTAAAATGGAAGATCCAGGATAAATAATTATGTTTTTTTTTCTTCTTACATCACAATTTCTGCATGCCATCACAAATTCTGACTGCCATCACAATTTCTGCACGCCATCACAAATTCTGACTGCCATCACAATTTCTGCATGCCATCACAAATTCTGTATGACATCACAAATTCTGTATGCCATGACAAATTCTGCATGCCATGACAAATTCTGCCTGCCATCACAAATTCTGCATGCCATCACAAATTCTGCATGCCATCACAAATTCTGCCTGCCATCACAAATTCTGCCTGCCATCACAAATTCTGCATGCCATCACAAATTCTGCCTGCCATCACAAATTCTGCATGCCATCACAAATTCTGCATGCCATCACAAATTTTGCCTGCCATCACAAATTCTGCCTGCCATCACAAATTCTGCATGCCATCACAAATTCTGCAGGCCATCACAAATTCTGCATGCCATCACAAATTCTGCCTGCCATCACAAATTCTGCCTGCCATCACAAATTCTGCCTGCCATCACAAATTCTGCCTGCCATCACAAATTCTGCAGGCCATCACAAATTCTGCAGGCCATCACAAATTCTGCAGGCCATCACAAATTCTGCATGCCATCACAAATTCTGCATGCCATCACAAATTCTGCCTGCCATCACAAATTCTGCATGCCATCACAAATTCTGCATGCCATCACAAATTCTTTGAATGGCCAGACTTCAAAACCTATAAGTCTTCCCCTGTATGGTCCTAATGGTATTTGACCCCGATTCTATGCATCTGTGATCGTAAAAACTGCTACATATCACCAGACCTTTAATAACTAAATATTCCAAGGAAACACCTCCCCCCTTGAAGAAAGAAAGCAAATGAAGTTCTGAACTGCCAACTTTATAATACTGTAACAAAGGTTTTGTTTATAAAATTAAAAAAAATACACTTTTGAAGCATATCAATAATAAAAGGAGTAAAATAATGGTGGTTGAAAGATTTTACATTAATTACTGCAATTCCTTTATTACTTTCAAATTGAAAGATATCCAATTTCCAAAAAAAAGAGATGGTAAGTTAGTAGCATGCAGATCGAATCATTCATGATTTTATTGTAGTACTCTTTGACGGTGTCTTTTTTAATAATAACATAAAGGACACATTCATAAAAATACAGACAACACTAATTTTTTTTCTCCACATTTATTCTTAAAACTTCAAAGATTTTTAAACATAAAAAAAGCAACTTTTCTCGTCAAAACTTGTAATAATAATAAATGAAATATAAAACACAAGAACATCATTTCGATAGTAGTAAGAAGCATGTATGTAGACAACACTACTGCATGTGTACGTAAGAAGCATGTATGTAGACACCACCACTGCATGTGTAAGTAAGAAGCATGTATGTATACACCACTACTGCATGTGTAAGTAAGAAGCATGCACGTGGATACCACTAATGCATGTGTAACTAAGAAGCATGGATGTAGACACCACTACTGCATGTGTAAGTAAGACGCATGCATGTATATACCACTACTGCATATGTAAGTAAGAAGCATGTATGTAGACACCACTACTGCATGTGTAAGTAAGAAGCATGTATGTAGACACCACTACTGCATGTGTAAGTAAGAAACATGTATGTAGACATCACTACTGCATGTGTATGTAAGAAATATGTATGTAGACACCACTACTGCATGTGTTAGTAAGAAGCATGTATGTAGGCACCACTACTGCATGTGTAAGTAAGAAGCATGGATGTAGACACCACTACTGCATGTGTAAGTAAGAAGCATGTATGTAGACAACACTACTGCATTTGTAAGTAAGAAGCATGTATGTAGATACCACTACTGCATGTGTAAGTAAGAAGCATGTATGTAGACAACACTACTACATGTGTAATAAGAAACATGTATGTAGACACCACTACTGCATGTGTAAGTAAGAAGCATGTATGTAGACAACACTACTACATGTGTAATAAGAAACATGTATGTAGACCCCACTACTGCATGTGTAAGTAAGAAGCATGTATGTATACACCACTACTGCATGTGTAAGTAAGAAGCATGTATGTAGACACCACTACTGCATGTGTAAGTAAGAAGCATGTATGTAGACACCACTACTGCATGTGTAAGTAAGAAACATGTATGTAGACACCACTACTGCATGTGTAAGTAAGAAGCATGTATGTAGACACCACTACTGCATGTGTAAGTAAGAAGCATGGATGTAGACACCACTACTGCATGAGTAAGAAAGAAGCATGTATGTAGACACCACTACTGCATGTGTAAGTAAGAAGCATGTATGTAGACACCACTACTGCATGTGTAAGTAAGAAGCATGTATGTAGACACCACCACTGCATGTGTACGTAAGAAGCATGTTGTGTAAGTAAGAAGCATGTATGTAGACACCACTACTGCATGTGTAAGTAAGAAGCATATATAGAGACACCGCTACTGCATGTGTACGTAAGAAGCATGTATGTAGATACCACTACTGCATGTTTGTGTAAGAAGCATGCATGTATATACCACTACTGCATGTGTATGTAAGAAACATGTATGTAGACACCACTACTGCATTGTGTAAGTAAGAAACATGTTTGTAGACATCACTACTGCATGTGTATGTAAGAAACATGTATGTAGACACCACTACTGCATGTGTTAGTAAGAAGCATGTATGTAGGCACCACTACTGCATGTGTAAGTAAGAAGCATGGATGTAGACACCACTACTGCATGTGTAAGTAAGAAGCATGTATGTAGACAACACTACTGCATTTGTAAGTAAGAAGCATGTATGTAGACACCACTACTGCATGTGTAAGTAAGAAGCATGTATGTAGACAACACTACTACATGTGTAATAAGAAACATGTATGTAGACACCACTACTGCATGTGTAAGTAAGAAGCATGTATGTAGACAACACTACTACATGTGTAATAAGAAACATGTATGTAGACACCACTACTGCATGTGTAAGTAAGAAGCATGTATGTATACACCACTACTGCATGTGTAAGTAAGAAGCATGCATGTAGACACCACTACTGCATGTGTAAGTAAGAAGCATGTATGTAGACACCACTACTGCATGTGTAAGTAAGAAGCATGTATGTAGACACCACTACTGCATGTGTAAGTAAGAAGCATGTATGTAGACACCACTACTGCATGTGTAAGTAAGAAGCATGTATGTACAGTAGACACCACTACTGCATGTGTAAGTAAGAAGCATGTATGTAGACACCACCACTGCATGTGTACGTAAGAAGCATGTTGTGTAAGTAAGAAGCATGTATGTAGACACCACTACTGCATGTGTAAGTAAGAAGCATGTATAGAGACACCGCTACTGCATGTGTACGTAAGAAGCATGTATGTAGATACCACTACTGCATGTGTACGTAAGAAGCATGTATGTAGACACCACTACTGCACGTGTACGTAAGAAGCATGTATGTAGACACCACTACTGCATGTGTAATCCAAAATGATGATCAAGCAATTTCACATAACAAAATTATAACACATCGATTTGCATGAAGGTTACCTCTGCCCCCATGTATTTTATCAGAAAGAAAACAAGAAAAAAAAAAAACATAATATCTTGCATGAAAAATGAAACTCTCCCACTTTGTGAAAATACTTCCACTGGCTTTAATTTCAGAAAAGTAAATATTTGAAAATGAGGTCTTGTCCCACACAACCCCAAACATTCTGTTGTGAATGTGATGGTTCCCTTTTATTATTTCAGTCCTTTTGATGGGAGTGAATCTATCTCACACGAATTAAAAGTAATTTGTTAAACAGTCACAAACTCTCTGTACTTGTATCTTCTTTATCACATTTTATTCTCAAATCAATATAATTTTATACAAACGCATATAAGCACAAATTTGAAAAAGGCAATTACTATCTAACAAAGAAATTATCGTTAATCTCCATGTCCGATCATAACGACATATTAATCACTCCAAAGTATATTGAAAAACATCGCAGAATTGAAAAGAGAAAAAGACAATTGGAAAAGGATTTATCAAGAGGAAACATAATGAATATCCAGAAATGTATTAATAGCACTGACTGGAAAATGTTTATGCAATCATTAGATAGTCTTAATGAATTTACAGAAGTAATTTCATCTTACATCGGTTTTGTTGATGAACAGTGCGTAGCGCTCAAGAAATCGAAACTGGTAGATATAACATAAGATAACATAATATAACAAGATTACGCGCTAAGAAGGGTTTATAGTCACCCCATAAAAAGCCCAAACTAACACCACCACCACCACAAAAAAAATCAGACGCCCAGAGTTAGTAAAGGACTTATCAATGTTGACTTTGAAATTGTGAACATAATTGGAGCAAACTACCCACTCGGGCAAACCATTCCACTCATGAACAACTCTTTGCGAAAAGCTAAAACACCGAATATCTATCCGTGAGAACTCTTTGGTCATTTTCAAACTGTTACCACGTGTCACATGAGGATTAGCCGAAATATGCAAGAAATAACAGGAAGTCAAACATCACTATCAGATAGGAATTTAAAAACCTGAATCATATCGCCACGTAATCTTCTCAACTCAAGCGTGGTCAAACCAAGAATTCGCAACCTAGATTCATAACAGAAATTCCTTACTTTGGGAATAAGTCTAGTGGCTCTTCGCTGAACCTGCACCAAAATGAACTTATTCTTCTAATAAAAGGGACTCCAAGCCTGAATAGCATACTCAAGGTGAGGCCTGACTAACTGCTTATACAAATTAAGAACAACCTCTTTACTAAGGAAACCAAATCAAACCAAGCATCCTATTTACCATTGCAGCTGCTAAAACACACTGTTTAGAAGGCTTCAGATTGCTAGTAATGACAACACCTAGATCCCTTTCTTGATCAACAAAATCAAGATTTGAAGCATTCATGCAGTAATCAAAAGCCAAATTGCTATGACCAAAATGAATAGCTTTCTATTTATCAGCATTGAATGACATCTGCCACGTTTGGGACCAAGAAACTAACTTATCCAGATCAGTTTGCAAAAGTAAAGAATCCCTAGCATTACCAACAATCCTGTACAGCTTAGTGTCATCAGCAAATTTACAAATCCTGGAGCTAAGGGAAACATCAATATCATTATTGAAGATTAAGAAAGAAGCGAGCCCAATACAGAACCCCGAGGAACACCACTTGTAACCTTCTTCCATGGAGATACTTCATCATTAACAACAACTCTTTGTGACCTGTCAACTAACCAAGAATTTATCCAAGTGGCACACTTTCCATTGATACCAAGAGCTCTTGTTTTCATCATGAGCTTGTGTAACGGAACCTTATAAAGTGCTTTATAGAAATCTAAATAATAACATCCACATTATGACCAGAATCAATTAGTTTAGTAACATCATCAAGAAACTCCAATAAATTAGAAATACAAGGCTCATGCTGGGACAAATTCAACAAACCATTGACCAGTAAATGATCTAGTACAACATCCTTAACAATGGACTCCATGACCTTGCACACAACACTAGTAAGACTCACTGGCCTATGGTTACAGGGTAAACTGTGGTTACCCTTTACAAAAATAGGAGTACCATTAGCAACTCTCCAATCACTAGGAACAACACCAACATCGAAGCACTTTGAAAAGAAAATACTCAGGGGATATGATTAAACGAATTCCAGCAGATAATTGGATTGCACAATTGGAAAAAGACAAACAAAAGGCTGTAGAGGATGGAAATAAAGATATGAGAAACAAGATTTAGAGAATAAACAAGTATGTTCGTAATGTGCGGAGTGAAACTTTCGGACACATAAAGGCAAATTCAGATTTTTTTTGGAGCTTGATTAAAACTTAAAAATTCAAATGGAAACAGTAAAGTATGTGTTGATGAAAATTTGGGAGATGATTTGAATAAACATTTTGGCCGTTTTAAGTTTAATCACGCTATCAAGATATTAACATTTCTCTGCCGAAATACACAGGTGATGTGTGTGTATCTTAGATTAATATAGATTCTGTATGTTATCAATTTAAGAAGGCTAAAAAAGGAGTTGCATGTGGGTCAGATAAACTTCCTTGGTGGGTTTTTTGAAATTTTTAAGTAAAGATTTAGTACCATTATTTACCTTCTTTTTTCAGGAAACTATAACCAACAGCAAAATTCCGTCGTTGTGGAAAAATGCCATAAAAACTCCTGTCCTTAAAGTTAAAACACCTCAAACTGTAAATGATTTTAGGCCAATTGATCTGGCTAGTATCGCTTTTAATAGCCTACAGAAAATATTGCTGCATATGTAGAGCAGCTTGGAGATGTGTATCAATTTGCTTACAAGAAGGGTGTTTCATGTGTAGATGCTGTACTAGTTTTAATTAACGATATAGTGACTCATTTGAATTGTAAAGAAAAGACCATATCAAAGGTTCTTTTTCTCGATTTTTCAAGTGCTTTCAATACGGTCTTGCCAAACTACCTACTTAATAAAAGACCCGTGGCTCATTCATTGGTTGGCACAGTTCTTCAAGGGTGGACAAGAAAAATTAAACTGGACAAAGGTTTGTCAGAACAATTTGAAATAAATATAGGTGTACCACAGGGAGGCCCTCTATATGCTGTACTTTTTACCGACGAAATAAGATCAAACGAAAATATTTGTGTGATAAAGTATGCCGATGATACTGCTATTTCATGTCAAATTGCTAAAATTCTGTAAATGAGGATCAAGGGGAGTACCAGTCATTTGTTGATGAAATTGTGTCAAAATGTGATGAAAAGAACTTGTTGCTGAATCCAAAGAAATCAAAGGAAATGTGCTTTGTAAACAAAAACGTCAAACACACAAGGCTTTTGAAATAAAAATCAGACAACATATTTATTCAAAGTTCAGAGGTTGCAAAATGCGTAAAAACTGATTATCTTAAGTTTGTGTATGTATTGATGATAAACTGACTTTTTCCCATCATGTGTCCAAAATTTTAAGTAAAGTTTACTATATTGTTTCGAGTTTATCATACATTTTATCTTTTTGTAATCTTAATGCTAGAGTTAATCTTTGTAAATCAGTTATTTTATTGCAGGTTCTTTATGCTGTACCGTTTGGTATCATTTAATCTTAAGAAAGACAAAGACAGAATCAGGAAATTTTTAAAGTATATTTTAAAGACTCTTAACTTACATTATCCCATGCTTAGTGATAATTTAAATGACAGGGCGAAATCGGAATTCATGGCAATGGCGACAAAAATAAACAAAGAACAAAACCGTCCTTTACACAATACATTATAAAGTCATCTAGAACGTTCAAACAGAAACCTTCAAACCCTAACCGCGTGCCAAAATACAGAATAAACGTCAACAAAATGTCATTCATTTACCGTGCGGCAATTTACTTTTGATTTGAACCTTTTATCTTAAATTTTTCCAGATTGAATGATTGATTTATATTCTTTTAATTTCTGTTACATCTTTTATTATGTATATGCATGTACTTTTTCTTTCAGAAGGGCAAAAGGAAGCTTTTCGATTCCTGACCGCCGATTCCTCTTCAGCTGTTAAACTTTTCCTCATGTGACTTCTTCTCTTGCTAAAACTTAACTGAAATGATTGACTGCACTGTGCTGTATCAAGCACACAGACACCCACACACACACCCATACACACCACACATACACAGACACATACACACAACCTCCTGGTCTTTTCATCAAGTCATGGTTGGCTAACTTTCCATTTAAAAGAGACTAACAAAAGATGAATTGACAATTCATTGAACATGCTTTATGTTAAAACGTTGCTATGTACAAGGGTAAAACTCATACTGCTATTTGTTTGGTCTGGGGGTATTTGCTCTGTACACTTTTTTGATGTTCAGGTCTGGGTTGGTTTCTCTTCTGTATCCTGCTTCGCTAACTTGGCGTAGGGTTGCATCTGATTGACAGCTTCCCACTATTTTTACATTCAAATTTGTCAGTTTTCCATTATGCTGCTCTTCCATATGCTTCCAAAATACTGAGTCTTTCCTTTTTGCCTTCAGTTCTTTGTTCTTTTCTGGACTGCAGATTCATATCTTTTCTTTGTGTTGCATTATCTTTCCTGGGGCTGTTGGCAGATTCACCAATGTATCTCCCTCCTCTTTGTGTTTTCCTGCAGATTCATATCTCCCTCCTCTTTGTGTTGCTGTGGGCTGTTGGCAGATTCACCAATGTATATCCCTGTCTTTGGCAGATTCACCAATGTATCCCTTCTTTTCCATATATTCTTGACCTTTTATTTCATAAACTATTTCTCTCTTTCTGCAAATCACCTTTCCTACAGTATCTTCTCATACATCACATGTTTTACCAATGTCACATTTTTCTTGTCTCTTGAAGGCGTTTGATTTTACTAACATACTCTTTATAGATGTTCCTGCTTACTCTATACTTTTACTTTAAGGCCACATTCTTTTTCAAGATCTACAAAGAATGTGATGTGAATTTGATTATTTACGTACCTATGGTATAAGTTGTTTAAATGTGATAAATATGTAGAACCTTATGTTTTTTATCTTCATAATTATAATCAAAGAAAATTTTGGGCTAAGTTTCGTTGTAGCTATATTGATATTAATGTGAACACTGGGCGCATGAAAAACATCGAGTACATTCAAAGAGTCTCTTCATTTTGTAATAGCGGGGCTATTGATGATAAGTTACATTTTTTATCAGTTTGTCCTTTCCATTCAGTTCTGCGCTCAAAATACATTCCTCTATATTATTCAACCTATCCTGAATTGTTATTGTTATCATTATTATTATTATTAATATCATTATCAATATCATTATCATTATCATTATCATTATCATTATCATTATCATTATCATTATTATTATTATTATTATTATTATTATTATTATTATTATTATTATTATTATTATTATTATTATTATTATTATTATTATTATTATTATTATTATTATTATTATTATTATTATTATTATTATTATTATTATTATTATTATTATTATTATTATTATTATTATTATTATTATTATTATTATTATTATTATTATTATTATTATTATTATTATTATTATTATTATTATTATTATTATTATTATTATTATTATTATTATTATTATTATTATTATTATTATTATTATTATTATTATTATTATTATTATTATTATTATTATTATTATTATTATTATTATTATTATTATTATTATTATTATTATTATTATTATTATTATTATTATTATTATTATTATTATTATTATTATTATTATTATTATTATTATTATTATTATTATTATTATTATTATTATCATTATTATTATTATCATTATTATTATTATCATTATTATTATAATTATGATTATTATTATTATCATTATCATTATTATTCTATTAAGTTAAGTATCTTTTTTCCTTTTCACAACATGCGCACCTCATGTTATTGTCAAATAATTTGATATGTATGATATTGTAAATGTGACAAGGGCCGATGGCCTAGAGCACCAAATAAACGAAACGATACTAATAATTTTTCTAAAAAATCATAAAAACTGCCTTTGAATTAATCTGTTTTTGCAGGATTGAAACTTCTGTTTTCAGTTTACACTGTTTATGCATTATGTGTATTGATTTTAGTTAAGGAGCTAAGAACCTTCACATCTTCAGTTTTCCTGTAATCATGTATATCAAGGATGCACTTTTGTATGAATGTCAAGGTACTCCCAACATTCTTTGGGTACTCCATATTGAAAACAGAATGAGCACATCATCAAAAGAACGCCTTTTTCAAGTTCTTACTTTCACATATTTTCATGTTTTTTGCAAAAAAATGCTAAAACTTGAATATTTTGATAAAACATTGTCCCTTTATTCGAAACAATGTGAGGATGGACGTTTCAACGACTCTGTGACTGGTGATTCCTTCTTTGTGGCTGAAAGTGCTATGATGCCTTTCGTATATTCCTTTAACTTCTCAGAGAAGGTCTGTTCCAGTTGTTTACCTGTCAGGCGTCTCATCTCCAGAGGATGCTACAGCACAGACTCCCTGGTAAGAGTATCATCAGTGCCAGTTACTCATATGAATCAAGGTATTTATGCAAGTAAGCAGGTAAGAGTATCATCAGTACCAGTGGCTCATATGAATCAAGGTATTTAGCAGGTGGAATATCATCAGTGCCAGTGACTCATATGAATCAAGGTATTTAGGCAAGTAAGCAGGTAAGAGTATCATCAGTGCCAGTGACTCATATGAATCAAGGGATTCATGCAAGTAAGCAGGTAAGCGTATCATCAGTGCCAGTGACTCATATGAATCAAGGTATTTAGGCAAGTAAGCAGGTAAGAGTATCATCAGTGCCAGTGACTCATATGAATCAAGGGATTCATGCACGCAAGCAGGTAAGAGTATCATCAGTGCCAGTGACTCATATGAATCAAGGTATTTAGGCAAGTAAGCAGGTAAGCGTATCATCAGTGCCAGTGACTCAAATGAATCAAAGTATTTATGCAAGTAAGCAGGTAAGAGTATCATCAGTGCCAGTGACTCATATGAATCAAGGTATTTATGCAAGTAAACAGGTAAGAGTATCATCAGTGCCAGTGACTCATATGAATCAAGGGATTCATGCAAGTAAACAGGTAAGAGTATCATCAGTGCCAGTGACTCATATGAATCAAGGGATTCATGCAAGCAAGCAGGTAAGAGTATCATCAGTGCCAGTGACTCATATGAATCAAGGTATTTATGCAAGTAAGCAGGTAAGCGTATCATCAGTGCCAGTGACTCAAATGAATCAAAGTATTTATGCAAGTAAGCAGGTAAGAGTATCATCAGTGCCAGTGACTCATATGAATCAAGGGATTCATGCACGCAAGGGTAAGAGTATCATCAGTGCCAGTGACTCATATAAATCAAGGTATTTAGTAGGTAAGAGTATCATCAGTGCCAGTGACTCATATGAATCAAGGCAAGTAAACAGGTGGAATATCATCAGTGCCAGTGACTCATATGAATCAAGGCAAGTAAGCAGGTGGAGTATCATTAGTGCCAGTGGCTCATATGAATCAAGGTATTTCTAAAATACTGTAAAAACTGCATTTTATGTAACAATATTGTTTTATTGTTTAGTATTTTGAGATAGTGATCATTAGTGGCACATTGTCTGTTCAATAAAATCCAGTTAAACTAATAATTCTAATTGTGTTCTGCAACTTGATAATAACAACACACCTTTGCTAATTAATTTTCCTGCACTAGGCAGCTAGGAAAAGGAAAACCATATTTGGGAAACACATTGATTCAGTGATAAGGAGTTGGATCTTGCGATTAAGAAGTTCTAGGTTTAAATTCCGGCCAAGACAGCGGCTGTAATGTGTCCAAGACACTTTAATGAACTCCCTTGTTTCAGCTCTAATCAGATTCTCAAAATGGGTACCAGAATTGGTAAGGAATTAAACTGCGATCTCATCTCAGGGGATCTTTTGGTTCTGATCCACCTGTGTTATATAAACCTGGGAATAAGCACCAACTTTATGGTTTTAAGATTAAACTTTAACTAACCTATTTTGTACAGTGGCTAGAGAAAACCTGATTCTCATCAAACAAGAGCGCAAACTCTGCTTTAATTATCCTTCATGAGTTTTCCTTCGGCAATGATACGGTGTTTTGTTTCAGCAGAGTTCTTGCCCAACCTATACTTGATCCCCTCTTTGTCTCTTCTGGCCATGTTAAGTCGCCCTTGGGATTTTAACCACAGGATAAAGTTAGTTATGGTTTCATCATCATCTGCTGGATCCTTCTCTGGCAGGAAATGTTTTTATTCCCCATGGGATTTTTGCATTGACAGAGCTGCTACCCTCACTTCCTAGGGCATGTCGTTGTTGGCTTTCTTCCATTTCTTTGCTGCAACACAGTCTATCTTTTGATCAAACCTCTTTCTAGTCAGCTAGTGTTCTTGAACTTCTCGTATATTCACCTGTGCCATAAGACCTTTGACAGAAAAGAATTAAACAAACATGATTACCATAATGGCAACTTATCTACAACCATATCATACACCACAGAAAATGGAGGTCAACAACAAGGACTCATTTTTATGATTTTAATTAATCAAGCAAAATGTGTGATTTTTATTCCAACGTTAAATGATACCCCAGATTCCATCCTTATATGGTTTTCTACAACAACAAAAATAAAAAATACTATAATGATAGTTTGCCATGAATGACAATTTGAGCTTATCTTTCCCACATATCACCAGAATCAGTAATAAACTTGATTAAATCATACATGTAATGCCACATATATTCTATGTGCTATGACGTAAAAGTTAAATGACTTATTCGCACAGTAAACACATTAATGCCTAAATTCATCCTAATCTAAGTTTAGGTTAATTGCACTGACATGGCAGCAGGGCCGTAATTCTCACCAAGAAAATGTGTGTGTGTGTTAAGGGGGAGGCATGAGATCTTATCCAAAAATTGCGGAGACAAGAGGCAAATTTTCTCCAAAAGGTACCGATGTTTTTTTAATCTGCTGAAAAGTGTGGGGTGGACGTGTCCCCCTGTTCTTGGGGAGTTACGGCCCTGCATGGAAAGGACAATACTCGATTTAATCTCACTCAGGAAGCGCTCTTACATTGATTTTGTTCCTATGGTTAGAAACTCTAATAGCAGTGGTAGGCCCTATACATATGAAGCATTTGTAATTAGGACTAGGGGTCTATATGTGTACATATATGTACTAATGTAGCCTAACCTAACGTTGCATTACAGTAACAATGTAACTTATGTTCTAACACTAACATTATGAATGTGATTTATAGGCCTATCTAAACTAGGTCATTCGGTAAATGATACAAGTTCGCCGAATCAGCTTTATAAAACAACAAAATGACAAGATTTTTGGCATGAATTCAGTTTTTAGAACAATTTTTTTAACTTTAATTTCGCATCATCGAGTTTTTCAGAACAATTTTTGTTTAAGTGTTAAGAAATCACCTATCAGTAGAACCGAAACAAATGAGCGATTAAAAGAGAAATACGGATTTACGCTGTACTCCATGTTTTTGTCACTGTGACTATTTTTTTAATCTGGAGACAGTGTGACGTCATCATTGAAATCTATGAGCGAGTAAAGTAGCCAAATTTTCGTATTGTGATGGGGATAATTTAACCGAAAGATATTTTTCTGGTGTATTTGACTTGTCATATTATTTCTATGCAGTGGGGTCCATGGGCCATTTTTTAAGGGCCCTTGGTGTCCAGGAGGCGAACTGACTCGAATATCTCACAAAATTGTCATTTCAAGGGCAAAAACGTATGTCAAGAAGGACTGGTGTATTATACAAGTCAAAATTCTTGTCAAAGATAGCTATAATACCCATATACAAAGCTCAAAATCATGAAAACGTATGCGGAAATATAATGTTTTATTGTTTATGTTTGTACATGGTTAGGTTTATCGTCACTCTTTGAAAAATATTGGTTGTCTAAACGAAAGATTTTACTACAAACTTGTGTAAATGTTGTCAAACTTATCAAATGAGCCTGTTTTGTATCACGTACACTCCGACTCCCACCTCCCTCTCTCTCCCCCTCTTTCTATCTCTCTCTCCCCCTCTCTGTATCTTAATTCATGTATTTGAATACAAAATCGCACAAATGTTTAATATATCATTACCGAAGAAACTTTTTTCTGAGAAAGTGTCCTTTTGAAATCTAAAAACATAATAAGCAGCTGGAATGTCAAAGCTTGTTGAACCGACGACACCAATCTGAACCGACGGATTAAAATCTGAACTTTTGAACCGACGGAAAAAAATCTGGGACGGATTAAAATCGACCCTCTGGAATAAAATCGCCGAATGCTTAAAATCTGAACCGACGGATTGTCGCCCCTACACCCCTGATTGGCTAACAACGCATGACATCTAAATAAATTAAAATAACAAGTAAACAGTTTGTATCGAACTTTGACCTCATGAATAATCAACTAAATTTAGTTCTTCACAAACAGAGGACTCACAGAAAATAGATCAATTTTACCATTTCTAAGTAAGTTTAAAATGGTAGATTTTGTGGATAAACAGTAAATCTGTTGTGAACCTTGTTATAAAAGATTTTAGCTGTGTAAAGTTGAATACACTTTCCGGCAAACAATTTGGCATTGATCTCAATGGCGTACATAGGAAAAACTATAACCTTCGTGCGGACGCAGATCAGTAAACAACAGCAATCACACAACGTCAGCATACAGAAACGGGCCAACGTGAAAGAAATCACGGCCAAACGATGGTAAATGGTTCCATAGCTAGGCCCAGCCTAGTAATAGTTATTCCACATCCCTCGTACAATTGACATTGGGATTGCCGTTCGAGGGACGGCCAGCCAGATATCAGTAAACAACAACATGCATGGATACTAGTACTAACACGGTTGGCATCAGTCCAACGGTACTATAGGAAGTACTATGCCCAGCCTATTCCTCCGTACCGTTGACATTTGATTTTAGGCTTATGCATACAGCCGTACGGACAACCGCATCAATCACTAAAAGAACATAGCTGGCATCAGTACGACGATAATGCAAGGATTATTATAAGCCTAGTCTACTAGCTGACTAGGCCCTAAACCTAGTTATTGTCACTACCCAACTGCACGTATGTTAACACTGACCGGGACACTGACATTTATTTAGTAAACGGCAGCAATTAGTGAACGTTAACAAACACGAACAATTTGATCACTACGGCCAATAAGAGGCCTGGAACGGAGGTATATAACGAATAACCAGGCCTAGGCCTAGCCTACACCCAATCACATACAACTTTAGCGACTGCATTGTTACAGAGCACACACCGTTGGCGCAATGTCGGTAAAATGTTGGCATACGTTGGTAGGCCCTACTAGTTATTCGCAATATCTGCATATAGGGCCTAAGCCTTCCCCCGATCCAGGCTTTTTAAATCCCCACTGATCTTTTTTTCTTGTTGGCTGACGTTCACTAATTGCTGTAGTGTCTGTTTTACATTAAACTGGGGAATTCATTCAAGTCCTGTACTAGCTCGCCTGTAGATTTGATTCTAAGTTAATGTACGATGCGATGCTCTGCACCGTTTTGTCGCTCGGAAGCTCTTTTTCATATTAGGCCCCCCTACCTGTCTTTTGAGTTTTCAAATTTACTCTCAAACAAGTTTCCAACTCCTTTTCATTGTTTTCATCAGAAAATACCTTAAGTCTCAAATCAGATAATTCTTGGCACACTTTCTCAGTTTGTACTAAAGTTGTCAAAGTTCATCGGAAAAATGAGTCATTTCATTACCACCAGATATCGTTTGCAATTTCTACGCGGAGTTCAGTTAAAATTTTTGTCAGAACATGGAGATACAATTAGTAGAATGGTTTGAATCATGAAAAGAAATACAACCACTTGTCATTCACGTTTGTTAAAATAGCTCTAAAATAGAAAAAGGTTGAAAAATTATTTGCTAATGCTACAGATGACATATAGATACCGCACGGCGCACATCCAAAACCTTTCCACCTGTTAGTAAAATGAAGAAACCTCCGAGTGCAAATGCGCTGCAGGCGTGACACTCTTTTGTTTAGGAAACATGGCGACCAGCAAAATTCTTTTGATAAAGGCAACTAATGAACATTTTTTCGGATAATCAAATGAAGTGAAGTTATTGCATTTTGAAAATACACTTTGCGTATTTAAGTTTTACTCGAGTTGGAAACATGTATACGTGTACCAACCTATAATTACAACAAAAATGTCTCAGTGATACCATAAGTGTAATTGAATTTTGCAAATAACTACGTTCGGTATCATAATGGCTTGCACCAATGTTCAGATGTTGGCCCAACGTACTATACCAACAGTTGACTATAAGTGTCAGTGATTTGCATGAAGGCGTAATGGTGTACTAACGGGCACTAAACTGCGAGGGGTACACACACACAGGTAGCACAGAAATAGTTATTTCCCTTATTGAAATCTGTGATACCAACATCAAATTCAGGTTCTTTTCAGTACCACAATGAAATTGTTTAGGAATTACTGCACATGACATTTGGAAGTATTTGGCCAAGTTCTTTTGTAAAATGCCTGACCTTCAAAAATATCTTAGCCGAGATCTTAACTGGTGATCTTGTCAATGGAGTATTTGCATGCTACCTACAACATGAATCTTAAATAGTCAGACAGCAAATAAGTCCTTCACGGAAAAAATGTGCATGCCACAGTTAAGTGTACCTTGAACAGTTGGCATGTCATATTCAATTTCTTTTTATTCAAAACAACTGAAAGTAAGATTTAAGTTATTTTTAGTCAATTTTCTTCACTTTTTGGGAAATTTCCTTCATTTTCGTGAAATCAAAGAGCTTGAACCTCTTTGGTAAATTCTTTAATTTCCGGGAAATTTTCTTCAATTTTTAGAATTTGTATTTTGTTTTTTGTAATAAACCGCGACCACGACAGCCCTTTTGTAAAGGGTGTTCTTGTATCGTCAGACAGCAAATGGGTCCTTTACAAAAGAACAAAAAATGTGTATGCCACAATTAAGTGTACCTTTAGCAGTTGGCATGTCATAGTCACTTTCTTTTGTTCAAAAACAACTGATAGTAAAATTTCTTGAATACAAAAGTTATTTTACGATACATTTTTTACTTTTTTGTTTTTAAATTGTTTTGAGAAACAATAATATTTTTCTCCTGACAGCTCCCTGACTTCTGGCATACATTTTTCCAATGGAGCTTCTTTATTTTATTTTTATATCTTCCACAGACAGATGCAGTGCCATCTCTGCAATATATCGACGTATTCAATTGTAACAGGGCAGGTTTACAGTGATTTGACACCTTAGCTTTGTACGGACAGGTTTCATGCTGATGTAGCGCCACCCCGATTACTACCACAATGGCCAGTAGTTCAGTTCTGCAGTCTAACAGTTATACGTCAAGGGTGTAGGCCCTAACTCTCAAAATCATATCTTGGAACGTAGAAAGGAAATTAAAAGCGTTAGGTGTGAGTTTCAGTATTGATCTACATCATTTTTTTTGTTATTCTTGTAAAAGATGTTATCTAGACTGCCCTTTATAAAGAAAAAAATCTCCCCTTTTTTTGTAGTGGGAATGACCCTATCCTCCTATCACATGCAAAAATTTAAATTGTAGGTGGGCAATCTGAAGAAAAAAATGACACCTGCAATATTCAATTTAAAAAAACACTAAGAAATTTTAATAAATTATTATAATGTGGTGGATTGGCAAGCCCTAGATTTTAAAGCCTAAAAAAATACCCCTGAAGCTAACGCAGGCGCGTAATTTATGCACAACAATTTTAACCAAGTTAAAGGCATTTTTGCAAAGTAGGCCTATGCAGTCTGGCTCTTACATGATTATGATAAACAATATGTGATTTTGTATTTGGATAATAGCTATTTGTCTGTAAAAATAATGAAATTTCACATTTGCTTTGTCAATATTTATCGCCATAAGCCTATTCCCAAAGTGATCATTCTTTATGTCGGACTGTATAGGTCCTATGTTTAAAAAAAAAGGCTACATTCCCAACATTTTTGGACAATCTATAAACAAAATGCTCTCCTTGATGGGGTACTAATTATTTGGTATATGCTACACTTAAATCTGACGTAACGTTTTTTGTGTACCTGAGGATTTTTGGACCACAAAAAATCAGTTCACAACATGATAAAGGTGTAACAAGATTAGCCGGCACACTACAAAGGCAAGAAAAGCAAAAAGTACCAATTTTGGCAGACATAGGGGTATGGAATTTATGATATTAAACTTACCACTGAATATGCTAATAATGGTTTAATCTTCTGAAGAAATGAGGAATTTTGGGCAAAGCAGATGCTAAATTCAGGCAAAACAGGGGGAGGAGAGGCTGGCCAAATATCATGAAAAGCATGTAATTGCTGCTAGTTTGTTAAAATAAGGGTGGCAAAATGAATATATCACTGTGTGAGTTTGTATTATTTTGAGATATATTTCTACCATTTCTCATTACTGCAGGGTTGCAGATCAAGAAGCCGGTTGATGAGCAGATCCACGACCAACAGATTGACCAATCCTATTAATCAGTACTGTTATATGTTAGGGACTGAAAGAGACTTGAGTTACATTATTAACCAATGGTTGGTGAAGGAATATATAATATCTTAGAAAAAAACTGTAATTTTAGCTAGTATATCTAAACTGACTTTTATAAAGCTCTGTTAATATTACAAAGAATACTCAATAGCGCTGTACAAAAAGTTGGTTTAGTAAAGAAAAACAAACAAGAATTATAGACCGTAACACATGCCAAATAAAAAAAGGCCTTTTTGAATAATTTAAGATATGTTGTTTGTCAAAGATTTTGTGGAAGTGAATTCTGCAGTGAGCATGAAGGGGTTGTAACTAAAGAATGAACACCGACAGTGTTTGACTTGGTGCATGATATTTTGTATTTATTTTGGTGTTTGGAAACTTAAGAGTTTCTAACAAGTTTTAGCCAATAAGAGATCGCTGAGATGTTGTGGTGCCATTCCAAATCTAGCTTTGAGCCTTTGAAAGTAAATAAGATAATTTTGTAATAGATCCTATGTTCGAATTTAAGCCGATGTAAAACTTTAAGAATGGGTGTTATGTGCTGAGATCTTTTTGTGTCTGTTTTATACAGCAACATCGTTTTACATGCATTAAAGTTTTTGTAATGTGTATTTTGGAATCACAAATAAATACAACCACAATAATCTAGATGTGATGCAACAAAAATATGCACTAGTATGTCGTTATAAACATAATGTTTAATTTTGATAAGTTTATTAAGATATGCAAATGCTTTGGAACAAAATTCAACAATTGACTTGTAGATCCATGGAAAGGTTTTTATTTATTACCCCGTCATCATCATCATCATCATCATCATCATCATCATCATCATCATCATCATCATCATCATCATCATCATCATCATCATCATCATCATCATCATCATCATCATCATCATCATCATCATCATCATCATCATCATCATCATCATCATCATCATCATCATCATCACCATCATCATCATCATCATCATCAGCAGCAGCAGCAGCAGCAGCAGCAGCAGCAGCATCATCATCATCATCATCATCATCATCATCATCATTCGTATGTTTACACACCTTCAAGGTGTGTAAACATACGAATGTCATCAGTTGGTGGGTCTAAACCCACCCATACACACAAGCACACTCAGACAGTCCGCTTTGCTTACAAGAATGTCGCTTAATCAGTCCGTTAGTGTGCCTATTAATGGTAACATAAATGTTCCTATTAATGGGAACATTTTGCTACATGGAAGCCGCCTTTTTGTGACATTTCCCATAATCCTAACGATAAAGCCTTATGCAATATTTCATTTTTCAAATTTGAAATACGTCTGGGAAAAATATCTTTACTAGGGAAAAATTAAGACCTGTGAAAATACCATCGTTACTGTCAAGTTTTGGGCTTAAAATTCTGCGTTAGGGTTAAAAGAAATCAGTGTTTGACCTAAAAATGCACGTTAGGGTTTAAATTTCACAGTTTAGGTCTTAAATATCTGCGTTAATGTTACAAATATTAATGTTAGGCTTAAAAATGCGAGTTAATGTTGGAAAATTTAGTGTTAGCTTTCAAACCCAAATTAGGCTTTAAAAATTAAAGCTTCAGCTTAACAATTTTGGCCACATTTTAGCCACAAATTACATTGTTTCTTATAATATTTTACTTTAAAACGGATGCGGGGGAGTGGTGTGGAAGCATGAGGGGAGGGGGGAGGGGAAGGAGCTGCGTTAGCCCTTAACCTGCTGTATCCTTAAATATTTATAGTTTGCAAATATCACGTGATCTGTAAATTTTTAAAGAAGAAAAAGGCATTTTTTCTCCATTTAACAATTTTCACAGTATGATATGATGACATTTTTCAAGATTTTCATAAATTTAAATTCTTGCCAAAATGTAAATCGCACCAAACTTTTTCGAAAAATTTAAAATATGCAAGCATTTTGCGAAATCTTTAAAAGATGTGTAATTATCACGTGACGACAGCAACACAAAGACCTGGCCCAAAAATTGTTTTGTTTTTTTCTTAAGATTTGTAACAAATTTTCACATATTTAAAGATGCCCAATTGTCACGTGACGGCAACATTTTACATTTCACCAGCCATGAAGGAAAAAAAGAAAATAGGGAAAAAAAAAACCGTTTTCTATAGTTTAAAGAGACCAATCTTGTCTCACTTATGTTCGTAAAAGTATGTATGCACAGTGTGCATGGTCACTTTTGCGGCCGGTATTGATTAATTGTCCTTATTTGGGTAAGACCAATCAGAAACGCTGACTGTTATTGTATATTACTGCCCAAAAGAACACAATATCTTGCCTTTAAGATCTTCAAAATTAAAAAATATGCAGAAATTACAATCTGTCTTGGTGAAACAATTTCGAAACTGTGAACAATATCTGACAAATCAATTAATTCACTTTTTGAAAATTTCCTCTGGTACCTATTGAGACTGATTTGTAGCCAAATATCCTTTCAAAACTGAGATGTTTATACAAATTTCACTTACCTAAGATAATCAAAAATGTTTCAAAAACGTTAAAATATGCCCAATTTTCACGTGAAAACAGTTGACCAGCCGAAAACATTTTCTTATTTTTATGATTTACAGAATTAAAGAATATTAAAAGATGCACAATTGTCACGTAACGGCGACACATAAAGACCTGCAACAAAAGGTCAAAAATATTAATCAATCTATTATTTCCTCATATTTTCATCATTTAATTTGAAGTGCCTGCTGCTGTGGGCTGGCAAAAACCTATCGCGGGATAAATAGGTCCTATGAATAATGTGGGATCAACATGTTTCTTTACATGTCACTCTCCGCCCATTTTGTACTAGTGGAGTGCGTGGCTACATTTCGCCGTTGTCTCTGATTCGCTAAGCCCACGTAACTTTTTTTCGACAGAAATTTCAACTAATCATTCCCGCATCCTGTGATTCTTGGACATGGCGTGATCTCTATAGTTTTCAATCCTCTTTCTGCCCATACTTTGCATTTCCCGCCCAAGCATTTAGTGTTAGAAAAAAAGATCCGCCGTCAACCCCCTCTATCTCCCATATTCTCCGCCCCTACAACTTCCAGCAACACACCAGTTGCCTGCAATCATGCTCCACGCGGGTAGGTGTGGTCCTCATCCCATTATGTCGCCCCGCCCCTCCAATGGACGGGCAATAACAGCTCCAATCGCATATCCCCCGTAATGAGGCGCATGCACAACATTTAGTCTGGCGGGAACAAACCTTTATTTCTGACACTTCGCTCTGTGCATTCACGCAAACAGCACTGTAGTACTATAAGGCCTACACAGACTTACTACAAACAAGCCAACATGCCCGCCCAACGAGCGAAGCTCAGAATGACACAGGATCACTCACTTTAAAGCTACGAAAAGGGGCCACAACTATCCAATCAAAGTTACGTGATCTTTATCAAACTTTTCATTATCTTAACAACCCTCTGATTAGCCCTTTTACCTCCCACTCTTACCCCCCCTCTTACCCCCAATCTTACCCTCCCCCTCTTACACCCCCCCACACTCCCTCTTACCCCCCCCCCACACACACACACTCTTACCCTTTCCCCTCTTACCCTCTCATCCCCTTGTAATCCCGTAACGGTGTCTCAATCTATAACTTGATTTTCTTTTTAACTTTAAAGGTCCGTACAAGGCAATCAAGTAGCAGGCAATCAAGCAGTCAAGGTAGCATATAACTAGTCATTTGCTCCATTGAAACTTATGGTACAAGCCACCAGTTTGGGATACTTTTACAACCAGAACACGAAAGATTGGGATATTTTGTAATGTACAGTATGTTGTGTGACACAAACCCACCCACACAGACAGACACACACACACACACAAACACACCCACACATACACACACACACCCACACACACACAAGTGAGTACAATACGCTTAACGCAAAATAACCAGAAATAGTTGTTTTTCATTTAAGCAATGTTCAGTTTTGACATGAAAGATACTGACACGTGAAAAACCAAAAGCAGTATTTTGCTGTGCGCTCTTTGTTTACTATACCTTTATCAGTGATTAGATATTTTCCTGCACCGTGCGTGGTGCACACACTGTATTTTGCGCTCTTTGTTTGTTTACTTGACCAGTGATTGGAAGATTTCCTGCATCGTGCGCATATGACGTCGGTGCACATACTTTATACTGTACTTATTCCAAACGCGATGCAATTCGTGCGTTGTACTTGGTACGTTTACGCGCTTTAAATGTTCTGTCACAAAACAATTTCATATTCAGAACAGCAACAGAAAACAAATCATTATTTCAGTTTATCAAGAAACCTTTCTTGTGATACACGTATATTAATTTATCAATTCTATAATTCTATTTATCAACGCAAAATGTTTCAGATAATAGCTTCCAACATGATCCAACTAAATGGTAAGCACTTTATAATTAGTTTGATTAGTTTAGCCTAAGTGATACAATTTCATCGATGAATTAAAAATAAATTAGTTATAATGGCCATGCTAAGACTCATACCCATGTGACCTTATAATGACCATGCTAAGACTCACGTCACCCATGTGAGCTTATAATTACCATGCTAAGACTCACGTCACCCATCCGAGCTTATAATGACCATGCTAAGACTCACGTCACCCATGTGAGCCCATGCTGACTCACGTCACCCATCCGAGCTATAATGGCCATGCTAAGACTCATGTTACCCATGTGACCTTATAATGACCATGCTAAGACTCACGTCACCCATGTGAGCTTATAATTACCATGCTAAGACTCACGTCACCCATCCGAGCTTATAATGGCCATGCTAAGACTCACGTCACCCATGTGAGCTTATAATTGCCATGCTAAGACTCACGTTACCCATGTGAGCTTATAATGACCATGCTAAGACTCACGTCACCTACGCGAGCTTATAATAACCATGCTAAGACTCACGTTACCCATGTGAGCTTATAATGACCATGCTAAGACTCACGTTACCCATGTGAACTTATAATGACCATGCTAAGACTCACGTCACCCATGCGAGCTTATAATGACCATGCTAAGACTCACGTCACCCATGCGAACTTATAATGACCATGCTAAGACTAACCCATGAGCCCATGCTAAGACGCACGTCACCCATCCGAGCTTATAATGGCCATGCTAAGACTCACGTCACCCATGTGAACTTATAATGACCATGCTAAGACTCACGTTACCCATGTGAGCTTATAATGGCCATGCTGAGACTCACGTCACCCATTCGAGTTTATAATGACCATGCTAAGACTCACGTCACCCATGTGAGCTTATAATGACCATGCTAAGACTCACGTCACCCATTCGAGCTTATAATGGCCATGCTAAGACTCACGTCACCCATGTGAACTTATAATGACCATGCTAAGACTCACGTCACCCATTCGAGCTTATAATGACCATGCTAAGACTCACGTCACCCATGTGCGCTTATAATGACCATGCTAAGACTCACGTCACCCATTCGAGCTTATAATGGCCATGCTAAGACTCACGTCACCCATGTGAGCTTATAATGACCATGCTAAGACTCACGTCACCCATTCGAGCTTATAATGGCCATGCTATGACTCACGTCACTCATGCGAGCTTATAATGACCATGCTAAAATTCACGTCACCCATGCGAGTTTATTAAGACCATGCTAACACGCCCTTCCTCTCCTCCTCCCCATGCAGGATTGATCGAAATCCTTGTTTATGACAAGCGCCACAGAAAACTTTATGATGAGATCCATCGAATGGTGAGCTTTGTCCAATACTTTTTGATTTGAAACAGGTAAATATGAAATGAATCCATGTTTATAATGCAACTGAACTTTTGCGGATTTTTAGGACTTCTTGCAAAATAAATTTTCCAGATAAAAAAGATTTACACCAGGGAGAAGTCATTTAAATTTCTCCCTGTTTGCACGACTTCTTATGTATGGTTAAACCAAGCACGCCTATGCACAGTGTAACTGGGATGGGATTATCAATACCTATTGCTTTACCAGCAGGCCGTAATTCCTGGGGGAACATTTAAAAAAATACATGGATGATTTTGAGAACAAATTTCCCACACTTTGTGTAGAAAATTATGGTCCCACTCCCCCCCCCCCCCCTCCCACACACACACTTTGTGACGGAGAAAAACGGCCTAGTAGCCAGCGAGGGATTTGACCATCCACTGGGAGCGGTGCAAAGAGTGCCCAAGATATATCTGTATGCATGCTCTGCACAATGCAAAACTTGCGAAAACGTTCAATTCTCTTCATCTGCTGTGCGATTGTCTTCAGTTTTGCACCGTGATAAATTTTTCCCTCTAAAATTCACACGTGTCCTTCCTCTATAGTTTTGCACTAGTCCTCTGTAGCCAGCCCTATTCACACGTAGACTAGCGTCCCACAGAAGAGTTACCTGTATGAAATTAAGGAAATGACTAAATTTTTAAGAGGATCCCGGGTAGGTGAAAGATTTTTCCGAGGCCTGTTATACATAATCCCCTTTTGATGCTTTTTAGCGTAAGCCTATCATCAATATATATCATTCTGTTATAACAAGACTGAATGATAGCCTAAGTGATAATGAAAATGTTGATTGATGCTTATGGATTTAATTGAGTCTTTATGGAACCATGTAATAATTACAATCTTCTACCTCTACCTTTAGAAATGGTCTGCAGTATTTTCCTGTCCGTCATATCTTTGCTTCCGGTGGCGCTGTCAGTTCTTGCATAATCTGCAGCATGACGACATTTGGGAGGCAGTTTCTCAGATTATTGGTAAATATGATATTTAGCGTGTTCATAACTGTATTGGCATCTTGCTCCTTTATAATGCATGGCTGTTAGCTTCATAATTCTACTAATATGAATGTAGTCACCTTTTATCCATCTATCAGTCCATGGTCCTGGTGAGACATTTGAGTTACAGGTGCACTGACATTTGAATAAATCGAATTTGAATTTTGCATATTTTGCCAAATTCGTGATGTATGAATGTGTACAGAGGTCCATAATCATAAGTTTGCGTAATATTTGAATATACGAATTAAATTTGTCCCATTTCAACATTTTGATACATTAACTATTTTGAATATAGACCTGTGACAAAAACATATGTATGTATGCCTTAGGAACATATTAGCTCAGGGAGTAGTTTGCAGCTCTCTGATTAATTAACAAATTCTAATGAATTAAATTTCACGGGCACCGTTCCCCTCGGAAAATCCCCTCCCCACCTAAGGCTGGCTGCCTCCTTGAATTTATTGAAGTGTTTACTCAAAGGAATGACGCGGCACAAGGTATCTGTTGAATATTGATTGGGGAGGGAGGTCTTTTATGGACATGACAAAACGTTTGAATAGTGAATAGCTTATAGATAAATCAGGCGCGGATCCAGGAATTTCCGAAGGAGGAGGGTGGGGAAAAGAGGGAGGGGGGGGGGGGGGGGGGACATCAGTTCAGACTAACTTTTGTTGTATTGCGCATGGGGTTTGTGCAAAACTTGCAAAGACGTTCTTCTTCTCACTCTAGCTCTAGACTTATGTAAATATTAATTTTATTTAGAATGGAAACTTTGAGCAAAAATAGAAGTGCGCCTTTGCATGATTCATACCAGTTTATATGCCTTATCATTCTCCTTACACTGTTTTCTGTTTTTGTTGACACTGCAGTTATGATTCAAAACAAAAGAAACCCCCTGGAAAATAACTTAATTCACAGCAAAGTCACACTACTATTGGACGCCATTGGCAAACAAGGAACTTTCAGGTATATTTTATAAGTATTAAAGAGAAAATTGACCAGAAAAAAACGCCCTGTATTTCTGTATTTGCATTCCCGCAGGTAGAATTTTTGTTAGGAATATAACATATTGGTATGTTTCTTCTGGATATCATAATGGTTTACTACTATTCCGACCAGGTTTGTTTGTTTAGTTTACAAATGGAATGGCTTAAAAAATGCAATAAAACATTGGTTGTCGGGACACCGTGGTACACGTAAACAATTTTGGCCCGCAAAAAACTATCACAAAGTTGGATTGGCCTATATACAGATATACGTCATTTTGAAATAAAATGTTTATAACCTGATAACATGCAATCAATAAATTCGCCTTCGCCACGTTTCTAAATCTGAAACAATATTCTCTAAACGTTTTTATATCAAAAGCTTGAAACATTCAATTAATGGTGGTCCGGACGACGCTGGACTGCTTCAGAGACTGAGGAGTATATTGTCCAATTCTGCCGAATATAAACCTGACAATAAAAAAAATGCAATATTAGGAGTGACCAAAGTTTCTGGTTTTGATGTTCATCTCTGCTGAATACACTATTTCTTTTATTTCAGATGTGATTACAAACTTCCAAACGCACGAGATGAAATCAAGGCTTTAGGAACAGCGTAATGCGGAGCCCTCATTACCAGTACCCGCCAAAGAGGTTTAGGTATTAAATAATTCGAGTACAGCTGTGAACTCTAGTCCAGACGACGATCACCTTACAGGAGGCAACATCAGCAGCGACCATTTACTGGTTCACAGGGAATCCTTGTTTGATGACGGGACACCTGATAGGGTACCGTCTAATGTGTGCACAACACCATCTAATGACGAAGGTGACGTAATCAATGGCGGTAACCCTCTCACAACCACGCTATGTCCATCTAATAATAATAAACACGGCCAAAGCGCGCAACGCCTGCCCCGATAATGCGTCAGTTCATCTACTGCAGATGAAGAGCGTCATGTCGAATACAATTTGCAAATCGAAGGAATACCATCACGCAGCTGATAATGTGCGCGAATGCGCTCGGCCTTCACTCACCGCATCAGCACAGGGAGTTGCAGTTTCAGCTTGTCTTTTAGGGACTAATCGAACGACCAACCAAATGCCCGCAGAAAATGCTACAGACTTAAATGACGTCATCGTTGATCGTTCACTATCCAGAAATTTGCTGAATACGTTTGATTTTGCGAGCAGTCTTTTTGAGGTGAGTGTAACACAATTTGCAACAAATAACAATGTTGCAAAGACTTGTGGTATAACTTTTGAAAGAGGCTTGACAAAACTTACCCGAGCTAAATTCCTGATAAATTATAATGGTGTTGTTGATCATTAGTATGTGAATCACAGAGTACGCTTTATTTAAATTGCAATATTCATCCAATGTCATTTTTGTATTTTCCCAATATAGAGCATCATTACTGGTATGTTTTAAAAAGTGGCCCGCAACATCTGAACATGATTTTCATCTTTGCACGCAATAACATTGCAGGTTCCTGGCGGACAAAAGTAGGGGCAACAACTGGGCATTCTGGAAAGGAAGGTCATGGTTCCTAGGTCCTGCAAAGATGTTTTGTTGAGGAACGAAATAAAGCACCCCTTCCCATTTCACCATTCTTCTTTTCGTCATGAAAATACTTCCATCTGTCTATCTTAACCCGTTTAGAACTTGATTGCGATTGGATATGAAGCAATGTATTTCAACGTCTAGATATGTGTTAAATGTTTCCCTCTCTTTCTTTTATGCAATTAATGCAATACCCACAGATCAATCTCAGCACCATTACAGTTGGCAGCACCACCAGTCATGTGTTGCTGCCTAACAGAAATGTTTCAGTGGTGCCACCAAAAGCCGAAAATCTGAGAAATTCAATTGAAGTTTTTAACACGATTGGCTTTCATTTCAATGGAAAACTCGGCAGTGGAGCATATGGTACCGTTCACCGTGGAACACCAATGACAGAAAATGCCGCGTTTAATGAGGTACGGCATTTATAATAACTAGACGATTCTTTTCAACATACTAGAAAGCTGAATTAAGAGCTAGATAGATTCTAAAGTACACACTAATTTCTAACAGAGAAAACGACTTTTGAACACACAGGTTAACCTTTTATTCTATTTTAGTTTTCTATCAATTTTCATATCTCTTATGTTGTTTTGTTTATGCAGGTTGCCGTGAAACTCATCCAGAGTGTGCAGATCCGGGATTAGACCGAGCGAGACGGTCAACGTATCCCAAACGAAGTTGCAGCTCTCTGCGATGTTCATCGAAAGGAGTCCATTGTGTCTCTTTACTCTCACGTTACCTGCCTCGTCAATTACATGGAGTATGTTGTAATGGTTATGGAGAAACCCGGATCTTGCGAAACCCTAGAATCTCTTATCAGACGAGATGGTAAACTGACCGAATCAACAGCTATACCGCTTCTGGAACAACTGGTAAACGCCGTAAAGCACATCCACCACACTGGGTGGATTCACTGTGATCTAAAACCAACAAATGTCTTTTGATATGTGAAGACAATATACTTAAAGTCATTGACTTTGGGTTCGCGGCCAGGCATCGGGATGGGTCTTATATGACCATAGCAAAAGGAAGAGCTGTCTGGAACTGCCCTCCCGAATGGGGACGAGGAGAACAAATCTATGACGAGGTGAAGGCAACAGTGTGGTCTCTCGGCACCATCTTTTATTACATGATCTTTGCTGACGTCGCGTTTGCTTCTCCCCAATCAGCTAACAGAAGGCCTCTGTGTTTCCCAAGTCCCGTTTCTAAGAAATGTGAGAACATTATTCGAACCCTGCTTGATCCCAACCCAGCAAGCCGCATTGCCATTACAGACCTGAATCAACTGTTTGAGGTCAATGAGCCGCTCCTGGATTCTGCGCAGGGGATGACTCGGATCCATTGCGTCATATTCTTGTGGTAGCTAATTTTGTGTAATTGCAAGTTTTTCACAGCAGATTATCATGTTTTATCATCATTCTGCTATTTCGATTAATTCCGATTATAACCCCATCTATCATAATGGATTAAAAATTAATCGAATACAAAGTACTAAAGTTTCTCCTGTCAAATTTGTTTTTCAGATTCGTGACCGTCCAGCACCTCAGCCTGAAATTTTGGATCCGTAATGCTGCCAAAAATAATCCTGAAAATCTTATAATTGCTCAACACTTTGTGGAAATGATGGGGTACGTGCTTAAAGAAAATCTTGGAGCCGGAGGATTCGGACAAGTATTCATTGGTGCTGAAAAATCGCGTTCGAATGGACCAAGCAAAGAGGTGTGTATTGGTATGCTAATGAAGCACAACAACGAAAAATTGCCTTTACTGAGAGGAAGGACCAACATAAGCTACCCTCCGCCAGAATTGTTGACTGGCGATTATGATGCAATAGAGGGCACAGTCTGGGCGCTTGGCGTAAATTTCTACCGTATGCTTTGCGGTTATAAACCCTATGAAAACTACACCGATGCCTCCAATCAACCGCTAAACATTCCACAATTTGTCTCCTGGAACACACTAAACTGTTTGAGACGTTTGCTGGACCGGAATGCCGCCACCAGATTTACTCTCAGCGAACTGAGTCACGTGAATAGTCAGGGCGTATCGAACAATTCTTATTTATGGCCTTCGCGCCCCAAAATAAGTGGTCTTCATAGACAGACACAGAAAAATTATGAAACCAGCCTCCTTTTAATCGGACTTATTTGAAGATGGTCCATTCATTTTACAATCATAAACAGAGGCAGAAGGGTAACTAGGCGAGGGTTCGGGCGCGCATGCACGGGATTACAGACGGTGTACCTGTTTTGTAACACTATGCATAATCGTCAATGTTGTTAAATGAACCAACCATTGCTTAGCAAAGGGTTATTTACAGTGCATAAAGAAAGTATTATATCCAACTTAAAAAGTATCATGCACAAATGGCTGCTTGAATAAATGTACTGAATGAAACGCCGATATCTTTCACTCTTTTTGTATTGTTTTAATAGCAGGAGAGTTTAAATTAATAACAACGAACATGTTTTCATTAAAAACTGTCATCAGCCGTTTATAGCAAAAAAATCTTTCAAGAAGTGCCAAGAGTCTATTACACGGGGACAATCATAGGCGTGATTTGCTTACTGAAAGTAGTGGGAGTGGGGGCGGTACGTTAAGGTACCAAAAATTACTATACAAAAGTTCTAAACTCGAAAACAGTGGGGAACCAACTATTTCCAACGTGCATGTGAACTAAATGGTTTCACTATGTTCTAACTCGACTCGTCATAGAAAGTACCCTTTTCTTGATTCTCGTTCCACTTGCCTTTTTAAATCCGCCGGAGCCATAAGGCCGATAAGGCCGGTGCTTAATCTCGGTTTCCATGGCGCAAGCTGATGACCAGATGACGCCAGTCGGGACGCCAGTCAGTGCATCGCAGCCTCGCGGGTTAACACTCCAGGATTGCCGGCAGGCTGGTACTCATTTTACAGTTTTAATGCTGAGTGAACTGGAGCAAGTAGCTAGAGTAAAGTTTCTTGCTGAAGGACACAAATACATGACTGTACGGCGATCGCGACGGGAATCGAATCCGGTATAGCTTTCGTATACGGGCATGACTCCTTAACTCAGCAAATACAAAACGTCCAGAAAACGTTTTGGTTAGGTTCTAAATTGGTCTTTTACGTCTTCGTCGTATAAAACGTCCTAAAAAACGTTCTGGCTAGGTTCTAAGTCGGTATTTTACGTCTGTAATTGATATTTGAATGATAACCAGCACTTTTAAGCCCGTTTGCCTGTTTGCTGTAGGTCATCAGAAAACGTTTTTTGGACGTGCCAAACCCCTCCACACAAATACGTTTTTAAAACGATGTTACAAAACGATTTTAAAACTGAAAAGTTACGTACAGAAAACGTTTTTAAAATGTAGAATAGTTTCTGGGTTAAATAGTACCCCACAAGAATGAATATAGTGAAACAGGTTTTCATGACTATTTTTTGCACTGTTTAATTTGTAATCTTTGTTTTGTGCAGGGGGAAGTGCCCCTACCTTATGACGTTCCTGAATCTCTTAGATACCGCCATTAATAGTGTCATTCCATGTTAAATAGTCCCTCCCCCTCTCCCCCGAAAGAATGAAAGTTGTGCTACAGGTTTTCATGACTATTTTTTGCACGCTTTGATTTGTAATCTTTGTTTTATTCCACGGGACAGTGCCCCCTTTTCCCCCTCCACCACACACAACTTATGGCGTTTCTTGCTCTCTCAGATACCGTGAATTTTAGTGGTAACCCATGTTAGATAGTCCCTCAAAGGAATGAATATAGTGAAACTGGTTTTCGTCAGTTCGTTACTAAGTTTTGCACGGTTTTAATTGCAATCTTTGTTTTGTGCAGGGGCGGTACCCCCCACCTTGTGGCGTTTCTTGATCTCTCAGATATCGTGATTTTTGGTGTTAAACTACGTTAAATAGTAGAGTGAGTATAGTTAAACAGGTTTTCACTACTATTTTTGCTTGGTTTAAATTGCAATCTTTGTAATCTTTGTTTTGCAGTGCCCTCACCGTGTGGCGTTTCTCGATCTCTCAGATACCGCAATTTTTGGTGTCAAACTATGTTAAATAGTAGAATGAGTATAGTTAAACAGGTTTTCACGACTATTTTTGCACGGTTTAAATTGCAATCTTTGTTTTGTTCAGGGGGCAGTGTTCCCCACATTGTGCACAGATATCTGTGCAGTTTTGATTGATCAAATACATCAGATGCAAATAATAAAATTGTCCCATTGTAGAGGGACTCGCTTATACAGTTTAAATTTCTTAAATACATATGGCCTATTCAAATGATAAAATTGTCTCATTGTAGAGGGACTCACTTATACTGTTTTAATTTCTCAAATGCCGTATGCAAATGATAAAATTGTCCCATCACTTATACAGTTTAAATTTTTCAAAGACATATCCAAGAAATGAAACTGGAATTTATTCTTACAGAAACTGTCCTTTGGTGTACAACAGAAACTAACACTTTTACATTTCAGAAGCCAGTTCAACTCCACAGCTCTGCTGGTACTTATTTTACAGCTAAGTGGACTGAAGCAATTGGAGTAGAGTGCCGTACTTGAACATAGTGCGGCACTCATCCCCTCCCCTAGAAAAGTTGTAGGAAGTATTCTGCACTAATTTTGTTTATTAATGGTCAAAATGGCTTAAAATTGAGAGAAAATAACCGATGACCTCTCATTGCTTTTTGTAAATTGTAGAAAAACAGATCATTGCTTTGCAGAGTTAAAATATTACCAACGCAGACAAATGTCGGCAGTGATTTTAGAAGAAAAAAAATAGCCATTAGAAGCGTGCATAATGTTATAGTTTGACATTATAATGTAAACAATTGGGATCAAATTGGTTTTTCTATATATTCTTTTAATTTTGTTTGCAGCTGCCTATCGAGTGTTCTGAGTGTTCACTTTCAATTCAGTGAATAATTTGTCTCTTCTGTGTACGCTTAAAGGTAATTGTAACATGCAAAGTAAGACAATGTAGAAAATATGCAGATAAATACTGAAACTCTAAGGGCTCCACTTGTATACAAATTGTCCACCTGCAGAGGGACTCACTTTTACACTTAAAATTCATCACACACTTACAGAGATAAACCTTGCACTCTGATTGATTTAATTACTGTTCACATCAAGCTGTTGATTGCATACAGTGTTTTACAGTGTATACAAAAATTGTACTGGTATACACAAAATATGACCCTAAAAGCGTCTATGTTTGATCAATTTGATATTATCCCCAAATAAGATGGATCTTTTGATTGACGTCATACGTACCTCTCCTATTGTTTTCATTTAAATGCCCATCACCTTTTCTTTCTCATTACTTATTGATAATGCCTGTGTTTCATTCATCCTTCACCCACGCCCAATAAATCGCATCTTGACGTCATACGTAACTCTCCTATTGTTTTTATTTAATGCCCATCAGCTTTTCCTTCTAAATATTTATTATTAATGCCTGTGTGTCATTCATTCCTCACCCACGCCCAATAAAAAAAACAAAAAAACAACAACAAACAAAACATCTGCGTCAAAGCTTATGCACAAAATTTTTACCAATTACTACTGAGAATTGATAATGTAAAACCTCTTCCTGAATTATCGTACTGTTGGCTACACTAATTAATACTCAATGTGTTTCAATTTCTCCCTAATAAGGTTTTTAATGGCATGCAACTTTGGTTAGTGTTTGATGACGTCAATATGCTAATTTCTTGCTATCCAATGCAATGCAAAAGTCTATTTTCATTCAATGAAACAAGGAACGGTTTCTCCACGTTCCTCAATGTAATCAATTAAATTACAATGATCATGTTGATCAAATTAGTCGTAAGGTTTTCACAATGTTAGGACGCTTATGTAAAAATAAACAGTTTTTATCATTTGAACAGCTTAAGAAAGTATGCAGGAGCTCAGTAAATCATACCACATTTTTCATATGCATTTACAGTATAGTTGCAACAATCTTCATTTGATATGCAGAAATTATGCAAATTACATAGAAGATATGCACACTTCACCATTTGATATTCACATTGAATTACATGCATTAAAATGAGACTTTGCTGACTTTACACAAAATACAAAATGCCTTATGATGTACAAATAAATGGTCTCACACCTGTGTATATTATGACCGATAATTTGAAAAATAATGTATATCATCCGCACAACACCAGGTATTCTCAACATTACATTGATGCTCCATTATGCATTATGGATCTTTTAAATAGTCCTTTGTTTTAACTGGTCTTGAATCTTAATGCCCCTTGACTTTAAAAGTCAAAAAGCCTTGAAATTTGTTAAAGAAAATTGAAATTGTTTGATGAATTTTAGATAATTACTTTTGTATACAATTTTCTTATATTTCTATTTTTTTCTAATGCTCTTAATTGGTTTTATATATTTTTCTGAATTAAATTTGATTTCAGCTTAAAAAGTGACTTTTAGTTATTACCATTCAACTTTTGATTATATATTAGTTTTTGTTAATCTTAACTCATTTTATCTTACATACTAATCGTATTTCATATTTATATTTTATTAAATTATTTGTAAAATGTATTAATTTCTTACTTGTAAACAGGTTTTCAATGTAAACCAGCGTTTAGCTGTATAAGCCACTCTATAAAGATTTGAATGAATAAATAAAAGGAACCATGCTACTCTAGCCTATGTTACCAATCATCCTCAGAATAAAGACAGTATAGTAAATAAACCCAATTTTTGGCTATCCCCTATTTCGTGTACCCCATGACTTTACTTAATTAATAAAATCAAACATTTTAAAAAGAAAACGTGTCAAAAAATTTCTTTCCATTTTGCGTTTTGTTACTAGTATTTGTTCCAATTTTGTTGTGGATTGTGTGTTTTTACTAGTACACTTGGTGCGCTTTTACACATTTTCGGTTAGGGTTTACTTGCAACCACGACGGACCGTGAAACTTATTTCCAGGATGATAAAACTGCCAGAATTCAAAAACTTGTTTTTTGTAAAGAAGAAGACAATCTATTTTTTATGTGCACTTTTTGGAATTTGTTATTCTGCCACACTTTCTTCTATAACAGTATCCCTGCTTAAACCAGCAAAATAAGTCCTTAACAACACACAATTGGGTATCACCATCCTACTAGTGTAAAGGTTCTGTGCTTCTTAACATTCTAGACTTATAGTAAAGGATTTAAAATGGTCTCGCTTCAATATATTATGTTCAATGTGGCTCATAGGTGTAGGCTATTAGCAAAACTAGAAGGTACATTGACACGGCCTAAGGACTGTCATGATAGGCAAGGCTACATAAAGGCTTAGGTCCTACTGCAATGTTCTTTATACAAAAGGAAATTTAAGGTATAGGCCCAACTGTGTTTAGCTTGCCACAGAAAATGAGGGGAAATGATGTGCATAGTAGGGGCGGCAAAAAAAAAGTCCTTACATTTCTTTTTTAAACTTACCATCCAAATTTTCATTTCACCACTTGATCCATGATGCAGGACAAGCTGACTGTTGAACATGTATTCAGTTATGACTTCACCCCCAGTACAGCTTCCTGGTGCATCACTACATGTGAGTCCCAACCACACACTTTCTTTCTGATACAGAAGATGTGAGACAAAGCCACGACAAATAGTTGAAGTAAAGCTTTTCTTATTTAACAGTAGAAGTAGTGGCCTAGCCAGGATTTTTATATAGGAGAAGAAGGGGAGGGGGGGGGGGGATTGAATTAAACCAACACGACATGTTGTGGTGTAGTTTAGGTGACACCGAAGGTATCACTGGTGGGATCCAGGGGCAAAGCCCCGGTACGGCTCCAGATGGCGAAGCCCCCGGAAGCTCTCGTAAAATTGATATTTCAAGGAAAAAACGCATGTCACAACGCATAGTAAGAAGGTGTATTATACAAGTCAAAATTTATGTGAAAGAGAGCTATTATACACCATATAAAAATCACAAAATCAAAGCGCAAAGCGCTGAACTTTTTGGCGTGGGGTTCAGGGGTCCGCTTAAGGGCCCCTGGTGGGGTATAAGGGCGAAGCCCCATCAGGGGCCCAGGGAGCGAAGGCCCCAGAAGCTCTTGCAAAATTGACATTTCAAGGGCAAAAACGTATGCCACAGTGTATAGTAAGAAGGTGTATTATACTAGTCGAAATTCACGTCAAAGAGAGCTATAATACACCATTTTATGAAACAGTATCCTTTTGAAATCTAAAAACATAATAAGCACCTGGAATGTCAAAGCTTTGTTGAACCGACGGAATAAAATCTGAACCGACGGTTTAAAATATTTCCCCTCGCCCCCCCTCCTTCGCCCCCTTCTCTCCCCTCGCCTCTCGCCCCTCGCCATCTCTCCCCTCGCTCCCCTCGTCCCCCTCGCCCACCTCTGACTACGCCACTGAACAGAAGTAAAGCATATCAAACTTTCTTGAAGTTGAGGGCACTATAGTTGAATTACATTAAGTATTTACATGGTGTGTGCAGGTGTAACATCCGTTGCCATACACCTTTCTGGTCTAAGGGTATAGGTGAAGCTTAGCTTAATTTCATGGTAGTTAGACTCAAATCGATGAAAGGGATCTAAATCTGCCTTCGCAAAGTGAGCCGGTGTGTGCAGGGCCTCACTTTGCAAAAAGGCCTCACTTCTATATTAAATATCTGCTCGCGGGCTTAACTTCTATTGGAATGCCTGTGCACACACACCAAGAAATATTATAATATCGTCAATATTTTTGAAATAAGTTAAATGCCTTAATTTCAGCAGGCCCCTTATTTTCTTATTTTCAAGCCCAAAATACATAAAAGTACCCCATTATTAATAAAAAAAAACAAGGAAATAAGAAAATGTGCATTAGGAGATATGAGGAGACAATCCTACAGACACACACCAAAACAATGTTCTCAATATTCTTGAAATATCTCAATTTCAATTTCAAGCCTAAATTTCATGAAAAATACCCATAGTTGTTTTTAAAGAAAATGTTCTATGCTTAATATAAATTAAACATTTTCCTTTCCCCCGTATATGGGACTGACAAAATTCGCCAGTTTTTAACTATTGGTCAATAATAAAGGGGTATTTGATATATTCAAAAGCTTCCTACACCCTGCTTTGATTCGCAAATTCTGGTAACATGCCGTTTTTGAAAGTGTCATTAATTGGAAATCAAAAACAAAATTACTCTATTATTCTTTATTGGACCTCTGGAACGTGATAAGATGTCTCAGTGTCAACGGCGTTGGAAAATTTGGGGGCAAAGCATGTATCGGCGTGGGATTCAGGGCCCACTCAAGGGCCCCAGTGACTCACCAGGGGGCGTAACTTAATTTGTTTTCGGAAGACAATTTCAGTTTGGACTATTTCGTCGGGCAAAAACAATGGCCCAGTATTGGAAAAATAAATGTTGGTAAATTAAATATGGTAATTATTTTATTCTTATTTAGGACAAAATACTTTAAAAAATGTGCAGGACAATATAATACATGTTTTGTTATCTTCATGCCCGTAAGAGCCCTCACCCTCCCACCCCCAATTTTCCCAGTTGGCCGGATACCGATCTTAGTCGGGCAGAGATGTAGCACCCATGCATGTATACGTTTAAAATCCAGAGCCCCAATAATCATACAGTCATAGGCATATTTGGGCATCAGAAACTAGAAATCTCCCCCCCCCCCTCCGCTCCGTCTGGATCCTATACCAGAGCTACCTCCATGAACCAAAGAATTTTGGCCAAATTTTCTCAATTTCAAGGTTAAATGGTAACCCAAATGATTATATGACAAGATCTTAACATTATGATTTAAAATGGTCTTCTTTTCATCAATTTCATTTGGGATTTTTGTGTTGATTTTAAGCCATTTTGGGAAAGAAAAAAACAAAACAAGAAATCTTCGGACCAAGGTTGCACCATTTGAACGCCTGCAAATTTTGTCCGATTTCAAATCAATTTTAGGAGAAATTTCTCCTTTGCTTGTTTAATAAAAGTGGTAACCCTATAATGCTTGTCTGAGTCGATTTTAACATGAGAATTTAAAATTATCTTCTTTTCGACAATTAGATTTTCCGAACTTAGTTTGTTTTGATTTTACCCCATTTTGGGGCAGACAAGAATTTTTTAGAGCTTCCGGGGTCTCACCCCTGGATCCCTTCCAAGAATAGCCTTTTTAAACATACTAAGTGTGAGCATTTCTCCATTCCCTTTAAATCCCCCTCCCCCACCTCCCACTCCCCCCTCCCCGCCCTTCGCACTGATGAGCTTTTTGCCCCAAAAATATCCCTATGAAATGACTATATTAAGATAATAAGTAATAAATCAAGAGTCAGACACCATTATTGAGATTTTTTCTCCGGAATTCTTCAATTTTCGGAAATCTCCTTCAATTTTCGGAAAATCGCATTCAATTTTTGGGAAATCGCATTCAATTTTCGTAAAATTACCTTAATTTTTGAAAAATTTGCTTTTATTTTTGTAAAAATTGCTTCGTTTTTTTTAAATTTGCATCAACTTTCTGGCAGTTTCCGCCAATTTCGGAAAACTTTCTTCAATATTTTGGACGTTGTTCTCAATTTTCAGAAGAATTCCCTCAATTTTCGTCAAATTTCTTTCCTTTTACAAAATGTGCTGCAATTTTTGTGCAATTTCCTTTAATTTTCGGGAATTTTCCTTCAATTTTTGAGAATTTGTCTTAAATTTTTATAAAATTTCTTTCCATTTTTGTTAAATTTCCGTTTGTAAAATTTACTTCAATTTTTGTGCAATTTCCGTCATTTTCGTAAATTTACTGGCAATTTCCTCCTTTTCAAAAGACCTTAATTATTTGAGAAGTTATTGTTATCGAAATTTTCGTCATTTTTGTAAAATTTTTTTGTATCTTTATTAGAATTCTTCCATTTTTGTCAAATTTCTTCATTTGCATCAATTTTCGTGCACTTTTCTGAATTTTTTGAGAAGTTGTTTAACGATATTTCTTTCAATTTTCGTAAAATTTCCTTCTTTTTTGTAAAATTTGCTTCGATTTTTATCAAATTTCCTTCATTCTTATAAAAAAAAAAAAAAACTTCATTTTGGTGCAATTTTGTTTATTTTCGGGAAATTGTCTCCAATTTGTGAGAAGCTGTTTTCAGTTTTCTGGAAATTTTCTTCAATTTTCTTCAAATTTCATTCATTTTTATAAAATTTGCTTCACTTTTCATGCACTTTTTTTATTTTCGGGAAATTTCTTTAATTTTCTGGAAGTTTTTTATTTTATTTGGGGAAGGGGAGGGGGTAAATGTGGCTAAATTTGACCAAAATTTTCCGCACACCTCCCGCCGGAAATTGCTTTTAATGTATTAAAATGCAACATTCAAATAATGCACAAACTTGATCAATTGCGTGGAGCAAATATATATTTCTTCTGCATGTTTCTACCCCCACCCCCTCCCCCTTCCTAACCTTTAAATCCAGATTTCAATATAAAAAAAGACTATGCCTTCCAAGGGCCATTCCTAGATCGCCCAGGATCCCACGATTTTTCGTTTACATCACTGGAACTTTGTGTTGATTTTAAGCCAATTTGGAGCATCAAAAACAAGAAATCTTCAGACCCCCAAGGCTTCATCCATGAACCCTTCCACAATTTCCCCCGAATTTTCTCAATTTCAGGAGAAATTTATCCTCTGCCTATTTAGAAATGCTAACACTTTAATGTCTTCTGATTATAACTTTAATTTTCTTAACAACTTAAATGTGTAATTTTCAGCCACAGTGACAACAAATCTTCGAAGTGCCCCTAACGGATTCCTAGTTTTGATTTGCCCCAGAACTACGATTTTTTATTTAAATTTTGGACATTTGTGCTGATTTTATGCTTTTCAATGAAAATTTCTCTTCTGCCTGTTTTAATATGGTAACCAAGGTTTTAGCATTAGAATTTCAAATTGTATTTTTTTCGGAAACTTTTGCTCATTTTCGGGAACTTTTGCTCATTTTGGGGAATTATTTGCCTAATTTTCGGAAAATTTCTAAATTATCTTTGGACAATTTTAGGAACATGCTCTTATCTTAGCTTGTCTTAGCTTAGTCTTGCTTAGTCTTAGCACTTAGTCTTAGCTTAGCAATTTTAGCTTATGTCTTAGCTTAGCTTAGTCTTAGCTTATTCTAGCTTAATGTTAGCTTGTCTTAGCTGAGCAATATTCGGGAAAATTCCTTTGCTAAAAAAGTGTGTGCTAAATTAGTTTGGTTATGTATATATAAGGGACCACACTGCGCCCGGAGTGGCGTTGCCAGAGATTTTGTTTGGGGGCGGGGGCACAATAGTTCAGTTTAGAGGAGGAAAGCGTGCGCGTACTAGAGCGGGTGCGCACTGGCGCGTTTAAGGGTCCCTGGTAGGGATCCAGGGGCAAAGCCCCCGGAAGCTGTACAAATTTCTTGTTTTTGATGCCCCAAAATGGCTTTAAAATCAAACACAGAAATTCCAAAATTGAATTTAAGAAAGGAAGAAATTCTATTTTTAGATTCAAACGTTAAATCAACTCAGAAAAACATTTTGTTTACCATTTATAATCGGGCAGTAAAGCAACTTCCCCTGAAAATTGAGATAATTCGCCATTAGATTCTATCGACTCAGATCAGCATTTGGGTTACCATTTCTAAACCAGTAAACAGTCAGAAAATATTTTCGCTTGGAAGTCGAGACAATTCAGGCAATAAACCAGGGGTCCAGGAGAGAACTCCCGGAAACTCCGAAGATTTCATGGTTTTGATGACCCAAAATGTCTGCAACATCTTTTAAAACACTGACCAAATTTTTGCCTTTTTTTATCAATTTAAACATTAGAACATTAGATAACTAACTATTAGGACCTATGAATTTGAGGATGGTGTAGGAAAAAAAGGACAAATAATATTTGAAATTGAAGTCATCTGTGAAAATTGTAATGCCTGTTTTTCATATGGGAGAGTGGGGGCACAGCACAAAATTGGGGGGGGGGGGAACGTTCCCTTTTAGCAACGCCAGCCAATGAAACTGGGGGCCAAAATACTCAAATGCACCACTTTGCTTCCCCCGGGCCAGTCAAAAAAGGCCCCAAGTTAAAGAAGACCCTGCCTTCCCCCTCCCCCATAAAAAATGTTCATAAGTTTAAAACGTTGGGGACATTATATAGATCTAAAATTGCATGCACTGTTTAAATGGCACCGTTTAAGGAAAATGCTTAAAATCATCTTTTCAAATTTATCGGCGAAGCCTGATAGACGTCCAAAGCCCCGGAAGTCCTGCGTTTCACGTGATTTTAATTGCAAAATATTGTGTAAAATCTAGCAGTCTAGGGATGACTCTCTGGAAGACTCGAAGCCCTGCATTTCTCGGATATTTAGAGCAGAAAATTTACATTTAAAGGGCAAAAAGAACGTTACAACGCATAGGAAGAAAGTATATTATACATGTCAAAATTCATGTCAAAGGAAGATGTAATATGCAATATGCAAAGACAAATTCATGAAAACGAATAATATGGATTTATAATGTTTTATTGTTCACGTTTCTGTTCATGAATATAAGTCTATGGTCACTCTTTGAAAAATATGTGTTAGTTTAAAAGAAAACTTGTTTGATAAGCTTCCAACAATTTACTATGAACATGACAAACGAACCTGTTCTATATCCCGCCCCGCCCCTCTATATCTCGGTGTCTTAGTTCATGTATTAAATACAATATCGCACAAAGGGTTAATATATTACTAATAGATTATTTTACATTTTCAATCTTTTCTCTGAAGAACGCCCTTTTTCAGAGAAAGTGCTCTTTTGAAATCTAAATACATAATAGGCACTTGGAATTTCAAAGATCGTTGAACTGTTGAAGTACCGAAACGGTTCTACCATTTGACGAATCTAAAGCATTCTCTCGGGTAAAAACCTGATGTAGAACGTCGCGTTCCCATTTAGGTTTTTCCGGGGTGCATGAATGAAGTGCCCTTTTATATGAAACAACGAACCCCATCTCAAAGTCCTGGCTGCAGGCTACAGGCCTGCATAGAAAATCTATTTGGCTGTTTGGACTCATAATATTCTCCAAAGTCTGCTGTTTAATGTAGACTATTTGACTATTTGAAAACAAAATGTTATTGCAAAGTTATTAGAATAAAACGGCAGCTTTTGATTAACAGTTGGAGGTCTTAATACAATTATGATTTAACTCATGCTTTATGATGCAAGTGAGCAACCTAACTTTACAAAATGTTAGAAAATAAATATATCCGCTTTCAGGTATAGACCAATCAGCCAATAGGCAATAGTCAATAGTGCCATCATCAAAGAAAGTCTGCTTATAACGTGTTAGAATCAGGCCAGGGAGGCGCGTTGTCATTGATCAGACGTAATAAAGTAATTATGATTATATGACTGGACATTTTCCATTCTAGTCAGGGGGTCGATTACAGAAAATGTGTCACAAAAACTTCGAAGTTTTTGTTTTGTATAATTGAAGAATATTGTAATTGTGGACTGCATGATCTAGGCTATCATATAAAGAGAACATCTGAATTAAATCTCGGTGGTCCTGCCCCCCCCCCTTCTCCCATTGGAATTATTAGGGGGCCGGGCTCCCTGTTTCCGCCGCCTATGCCACGGACTACAATATGTGTCTTTAGTTGAAATCCAGGGATGATTTCCATGGGTTTTTTTATGTAAGAATAAAGCTTGAGAGAAACAATTACAATGTTTGTTTTGTAATGATACAAATTGCAGAAGTTGAGATTAAAAAGTATAAAAGATATCTGCTGGAACAATATTTTCACCCCTGCCAGCATTCGGCGCCCTCGCAGAAAGTTCACCACGGAAGTCCCCCTCCCCCTCTTCTCGGCCACCATACCACTGGTTCGTGCAGTAGACGATACTGCTGTAGTCTAGCTTGACACTATGGTGAGACTTTGAGGAGAGTGTACCGGTCCGCTCCTAGTGTTGGAGAGGATGCAGAGAATGTTGAGGGATTTGTTACAATTCAGCTGCCTTGGTGGACACCGTCTTCTTGACAGAATGTGGACAATACGGACTTGAACATGAGGGAGAAGAAGTTCTCAATGACGATAGTGAGGTAGCCTCCTTCGCGGTTGTGGGTGGTCTGGTTTGTTGTTCTTTATTGCAGTCTTGCAGTAGTTTTTGAACCATGGTTTGGTGGGTGGTTCAGAGGTTTCGGGGATAGTGGAGGGGGGGGGGGTGCTATGTTGATAAGGCTGTTACTAAAGTGGAACATAAGATCTTTATTGTTCTCAAGGAGCTACGGGATCGGGCTTACAAAGGGTTAAGAAAAAAGACTAGTTTTCTTTCTTGAAATTCCAGATAGGGGTGTGATCCTGAGTTTTATCAAGATGTGGTAATGATCACTACCACAGGAGTCATCAATGACCATCCAGTTGAGGTCAAGGAGTTGGGGTACAGGTAGAAAGGTCGATGCAAGTGAGGGAGCTAGTTACAGGGAGGAAGTAGATCAGAGAATATGTGTCCAGGAGAAAAAGGATGCGATGGTAAAGGGCATTTTCAATCAACCTGCCTCTGGGGGTTGTGTTGATGGAGTCACACAGGGTGTTGTGGGCATTGAAATCTCTAAGGAGAATGAAGCGGAAAAGGAGTTAAGCGGGGTGGGGGTTGTTAAGGATCGTTGGTTATATGATGGTGTTGGGTGTGAGGTAGTCGTTGCACAGGGAATAGGTTTCGTGAAGGGAGATCAAGATGCAGATGGCTGGTAAGTTAATGTTCATGAGAAAGAGCCTATGTGGAATGCCATGTCTGATGAGGATTCAGACATCTCCACCGCAGGGGTTAATTACAAAAATCAATTAAATTACAATTATTTTCTCTGAAATTTTCAATTACAATTACAACTTCCCGCAAAGTTTCAATTAAGATTACAATTACAACTGCCCAGAAATTCCCAATTATATTTTTAAATTACAATTAAAATCACGCACCTTAAAGTTTTTTTTTGTAATGACCTTTTAAATGATGGGCAGGGCTTGGGCTGTTTAAGATTGATCATCCCCAGTGAATGGAGCATATCTCATGATCATGCATGCATAATTGTTCTGCATTTCTAATGATATAAAAGTGTAAACATATACATGCATGTTTGTCATGCATGCAGATAAAAGGCTCCATTTGCACACTTCTATGTTCTATTCCTTTTTGAAAAAGAAAAAAAACCCAACCCGAGTATCTAAAAAAAAAAAATTCATGAGAGAAATTTGAGAATGACTAATTCCATTTTGTTCTTTTATTACAATCTGGGAAACAAGTTTATATACATTAGTAAATAGACACAAGAAAAAAAAAATAGAGTACATTTTATCAAAACTTTATTCAAATGGTGTAAACTGTTAAAAAAAAACCCCCATCAAACCTACTTTTAAGACTTTTATGACTTTCATGTAAGCATTAGTATCTAAGACATGTAATGTCCATTGCTTTATGTGGGAAAGTCCTTTAATGTGAGGATTTCAAGTGACATTTGACATTTTCAGGAAGATATATTTTCATATACTTGTAACTGTCATTATCTCCACTTTTGTCTGATACATTATTATTATTATTATTATTGTTATTATTATTATTTTTTTTTAAATATTAAGCAAACTTCAAGCATCAGCTATGGAATAATTTTATAGTGTTGCATGTGTGCATTAAATAAACTGAAATTAACTTTTTCACTTATATTAATTTAATCTGCATCTTCTTAAATCTGTTTTTTTCTCGACAGGAATTGTGAAGCATACACAAAATTGAGTCATCTCATTAGAAATTGAGTCGCCTTACTCATTAGAAATTGATAGTCGTCTTACTCATTAGATCAATAGGCTACCAGTTGGTAATGAGGAGCAAAAGTAACCTTTCCAACACTTGATAAATGTAAATAAATATGATATGCTGTATCATCTTGCAGTTTCAAATGCAGACACCTACCATGTGAAAAACGTGGAAATTGAACAACTACCTGACTACAGTATCAAGCTGCAATGCATTATCTGAGTTCTGCAATATTTCCAGCATGTCTAAGACAATTAATTCTTCTATTGATTCTTGTCTCTTCTCAGACTGGCAGAAAAAGAAAGCATAAAAAAAGAAGATAATTTATTTCAACAAAACTTGAATAGAAGGCTCCTCAGTCCTATTCATAGAACAAGAAACTTAAGTTTAGTTTAATACAAAAACAAAAAGCATGAAGGTGAACAAATTAGGCATGGTACCAGTGCAACTACATAATAATCTATGAACACAGGTGCATGTTGTACTTTAGAAACATAAGTTCTTCAAATCGCTTGTCTGACAGGCGGCACCGATCCGGTCTAAAAACTTTTCCAACCACTGAAAAATGCCGCTCTACGGGGGCTGATGAGGCAGGAATGGAAAGGTACAGCATTGCTAGTGAGCTGAGTTGTGGGAAATTTTGGCGATTTTCCTGCCAATAAAAAAGGGGATCAGCATCCTCATCTAGAGTTGGTTGAGAGAGATATGCATCAACTTGGGTGGGAGCAGCTGAGGTCATTTTGGGTTTGCTTGTCGCCATGAAACCAAAGAGTTTGCACCTTTTTCGTAGGTTCTGACAAGGATTCTTCCTCAGTTGTCTGTGGTAACGATGGGCAAATTTCGAGTACATTTTGGGACAGACGAGCAGTGATTGTGTTAACCTATTCTGGGTGGCACCAGTTCAGTTTCCATCTTGGGTCAAGAGTAGCTGTTAGCTTGAAGGTTTCCTCCTTTTCATACATTGCAAGGCGTGTCTCAACAGATGTATATTTTCACCATCTTTGACTTGTACGTCACTGCAAGAATCGAAAGTTCATCTCTGAGACCTCGGATGCAAGGGATGACAACACTTGATGTCACAATATTCTGGCCTTGACATATATCAGTTGCAACCTCAAAAGGTGTTAGGATGTATGCCACCTCTCCTAAAATTTCAGTTCCTACTTTGTTAGTTTGAGGTGTTCAGGGCAGTCTATCTCCTGAAGCTTCTCGGAGCCAACCTTCAGAACGGATTTTATCATCTTGGTTGTGCTATTCCATCTTGTTTCATTTTTGGCTTGCATCTTTGGTCCTTCCTCTAAAATTTAAGTGGCAAGAGTAGAGTGGCGAACATGAGAAACAAGCTTTAATGCTTTAGCAATAATTGTAGATAGCTTTTTGAAGACAATCATTTACTACTAGCTGTAGAGTGTGACAAAAGCATGGTAAGTGGCCCGGTATATTGTCAAGAAGGGAAGACAATGGCATTGTTATCACAAGGTTGTCGTTATCACTATCATCACATTCACTGTCAGTATCCTTACTTCCTCTGCTGATTCCTCTGTACGTGGCAATGTTACAAATGCTTTAGGCATGTTTGATGCATCGCCGGTGATAACAATGGGTATTTTACCTTCCAACTTGATAACAATGGGTATTTTATCTTCCAACTTGATAACAATGGGTATTTTACCTTTCAACTTGATAACAATGGGTATTTCACCTTTCAACTTGATAACAATGGGTATTTTACCTTTTAACTTGATAACAATGGGTATTTTACCGTCCAACTTGATAACAACGGGTATTTTACCTTCAAACTTGATAACAATGGGTATTTTACCTTCAAACTTGATAAAATGGGTATTTTACCTTCCAACTTAATAACAATGGGTATTTTACCTTTCAACTTGATAACAATGGGTATTTTACCTTCCAAATTGAAGGAACTAACAATTTGTTCATACACTGCCAAAATATTTTCGCCGATTTGGGATCTCGTGAAACGCTTGCAAGCACTATAACACTTGAAAGATTAAAGTCATTGATGAAATGGCCAGTGCTACCAATATAGGATATCTCTTCCTGACCAGATATCAACCGTGGCAATGATCGCCGTGGTCTCACGCATAATTCTTGTGATAAGTGAGTGAGTTCTTTTTCTTGCAGGCAGAAGCTTGGTGCTCTGTTGTTTTCTGATACGGATCACATAGGTTGGTTGAGCTTTTAATAGAAGAGCTCGGAATGCTGGATCTTCTACCCTAGATAGAGGTTGAAGTGGGCAAGATATAAACTTCATTACATCATCTGCAAGGTCATTTGGTCTTGGGTCTTGTTTATTTCCATTTAGAGGGGATTTTTCTAACAAAGTCTGTAATGGCTTTTTGCTGGGAAGTGGATGCAGATGTCTCAGAACTATTTGATACAGTGATGTCTGGATGATGTCTATGAAAGTATAAAAAACAAAGAACAATTTAGCGCCTTACATATTGCTTATTGTAAAACTTAACCATTATATTTCATTTACACAAGATATGTTTAAATTAGGTGTATTATTTTAATTCAGTACCTTAAATTATTGGCAACCTCATCATTTATGTTTTGTTTTTGGCTTATCAGAAATTGTCGTTAATCATATTTATGTACACACTGTAATTCATAAAACATTCAAGTGGTTTGTGGTATGCTGATGTAAAAGGGAAAGGTATATGTGCTTTCTACTTTTGGAAGGCATGGATTCATAATTCCATTCTATGAGGATTAATTAATGTAAACTGAAATTAATCTCTAGGTGTTTGATGCCCCAATCTACCACACAAATGACATATACTGAAAAATGACCATAGCAGACCCTCCAAAGGACCTGCAAGACCTGTTGTGCCCTGATTGGAGATACCCATGGATCTGCTAAGACTATAGAACAATTCCGGCGTCTGTCATGCATTAGCTACTACTGAATTTCCAGGGTACTGTTTTGCTGAAATTTTACTAAATTGTAGATGGATTGTGCAGACTCAGTATTTGCATTTAATATCAATACAAACCTATGGAAATAACTCTCGAGAATTTATTCAAAAATCAAATTTACTCTTTGTCAGACCTAAATATATAAATCTAATTGACAGTCTTCTCAATTTTCATGTCAACCCGTTGCGTTAACAACTATTTCCAAGGTCACAAAATCTTTAAAGGTAATTATGAATTAGTTTATCTCAATCCATTTACAGTCTCGCTAGTGATTTACATTGCCAGAGGTAGTGCAGGTTGAGCCATATAAACTTTCATTCAAAATTTTGAATAAATAAGGACTGCACTGAATGTTTGGTTTTATAAAATGAAATGAAAGATTACTTTCATGATGAAAGTTTGAATTCTGCCACCAGTCTGCTGCAGTGCTTGCATTGTATTTGAAATTTCCAGCTGTACTAGTAGCTGGTGTTTGAAAATGGATGAAATGGCAGGCATTATTTCTAATGAATGAGTCCAAATTCAGAAAGAGGAGATTCCTTTCAGTGCAGCTCATTTACCCCAAGCCGCAGAACCACATACTCATAAATGTTACTCCTAATTTGTATACTTACTTTATTTTGAAAGCTCTCTGTGCAATTCAAACCTAGCTCCTTTGTCTGTCAGAATTGATGCAGTAATAAAAAACAAAGGCACCTATTTTTAACAACCTGAACAATACCCACTGTATTTGAGGGAGTTATCATTAACAGGAAACAGAATTTATTGACTGATTTCAAGGAGTCTTATGACTAATAGAGCTCTAAAAATTATAAAGAAGAATTGTATTAACTTGTAATTGCCTGCAAATATTTTAATTACATCAGTTTTTAATTCAATTACAATTGCAATTACAGCTGCCCAGAAACTGTCAATTGCCATTACAATTACAGCTGCCCAGAAATTTACAATTACAATTACAGCTGCCCAGAATTGTCAATTACAATTACATCATAATTGTAATTAATTACAAATGACACAAATACAGTCATAATTGACCCCAACCCTGCTTTACAGGCTTTGTTGCTTCAGTTTGATAGTTTTAGATAATTATTGAAGAAGTAGTTGTCGATGGGTTTAAGAAGGTATCTTGGAAGCAGCCGGAGGGTTGAAAGAGGAATCCAAGAGGCCCACCTCCTCTGAGGCTTCTGCAGTTCCATTGAATAATGTTGTTATTATCTGCAAGAACAACAGATATGTCTACCAGTTGACTATTTCCCCTTTGCTTTGAATTGTCTCAATTTCTTTGAGATTTTTGGTTTTGAAAAATTGGACAGGAAATAAAAAGAGACTGCAATGCTTATCATCTATTTCTTTGAGTCCTGACAGATTTTCCTATAAGAACGTTTTAAAAGCTTTTATTTAAATTTTGTTTTATCAAATAATATAGATAATACAAAATTGATTTCCAAATCATATTACTTCATATTTTACAAATGATATAGTAAAGTATGAAACTTTAAGTTTTACAAATAATTTAGTAATGGAAAACTTCAAGTTTGACAAATAATATAGTAATAGAAAACTTCAAGCTTGACAAATAATATAGTAATAAGAAACTTCAAGTTTGACAAATAATATAGTAAAAGGAACTTCAATTTTACAAATAATATAATAATAGGAAACTTCAAGTTTAACAAATAACATAGTAATATGAAACTTCAAGTTTGACAAATAATATAGTAATAGGAAACTTCAAGTTTGACAAATAATATAGTAATAGGAAACTTAAATTTGACAAATAATATAAAATAGGAAACTTCAAGTTTGAAAATAATATAGTAATAGTAAATTTCAAGTTTTGAAACTGACATGTTTATGTTTCAGGATAGTTATTTCTTCCATGTGCATTTCATCTTTGTAAATCAATATATAAAATACATTTATAAAAATAAATCTGGGCGGCCATAAAGTACATAACCGATGATGGAGATCTTCTTAAATCATATGCCAATCAAAACACAATAACATAGTTAATACAATGAGAGAATATTATCAAAGTAGCTTAACAATGTATCATCATGATGTTCATTTCATGTTATCCAAAAATGAGCCCCACTTTTTCGAGGAAATTTTTAAAAAGTGACATAAACTTTGTTTTTTAGTATCTTTGACATTTAAGATTTAGAAAACTCAATAACCCGTACAATTTGAGATAAGTGCACGTATGGGAACAACCTAATTGCTTATGCATTCTAACTAACAAATTTGAAATACAAATATAAATATAGCACAAGAAAAGATTATTCAGTAACTTGTACACATCATAATGCGTATGTTGCTTAAAATAAAACATGAACAAAACATAATTTTTAGTAATAGTGTTCAAACGATAATCAGATTGCTGATCATATTGTGCTGATCATATTGTGCTGATCATGGCTGATCAGCAGCATAATCGGATTGGTGAAATACATGTGGATTGACGAATCGATTATTGCACACACAAAATTTCTTCATTTATTATTTTGTAAATTATTTAATTTCTTTTTCAAACTTAAAACGTGAAAAGCTGAGAAATAAAAAAGCAAAAATATATTAATGTTGACGATGAAAAATGTTTTTTTCTTTTAATTTTCATTTTTCATTATCTTATACATCCATGTTGATTTGATTAATTATCTATGATAAGTAGCACTTCCCACATCATGTTTTTCACGATTAGTATACTGTCATAAATAATAATCAAAATCGGAACGGATCGGGCCGATTATGACAAAATATGATCGGTAGTCGGCAGAACCCATTAGTTAATCGTTGGAAAACTTAGTCATAATCTTAAGAATGTGTTAAATATTTCTTCAACCCCCATCCTCTGACTGAATGTCATCAATTGCTGCTAAAATTCACTTAGTGCATAACGTGCATTATTATCATAATGATAATGATTATCATCTTCGTCTCCTACAACAGCTTGTGCTTCAACTTTCAATTCAATACAGAGGTGCAGTGACTCAGTGGTTAAGGAGTCATGCTCGTATTCGAAAAGTACCGGGTTCGATTCCCGTCGTGAGCGCTCTATTGTGTCCTTGAGCAAGACACTTTGCTGACTTGCTTCAGTCCATGCACTCAGCTGTAAAATAAGTACCAGCACTACTGGTAATTAATCTGCGATGGACTGGCATCCCGTCAAGGGGGAGTCATGTACTCTTATCCGCTTGCACCATTGAAACTGGGGATAATCACCGGCTCTAGCCTTATGGCTTGGATGGGTTTAGCTTAGCAATTTTTAGATATTTCTATAACAAGAATGGCAGTGAATTGAGGAACCTTTGGTATAACAAAATGTTTTTGAAAGAAATATAAATTTATATTACATATGCCATGTGGGTATAGTTTCTGCTTCAGAAGACTGACACAAGCAGACAGATAAAGGGATCATCATGGCTTTAGGATAAAATGGACTTTTTAAAACTTTTAATTTTTGAAGCATAGTGGAAAAAAGCACTCATCCTGTCATCTTTCAGCAATGTAAGTTTGGAACTCTTATGTTGTATATAGCTCCAATCTTTCTCTTCATGTGTACAAGAACATCACCCTCCGTAGGAAGATTAGTGCGGTTGACCTCCCACAATGATCATTCCAACTACATGCAACCTTTTAAAAAGAAGGAGTTGAGGGATACTTTGTGTTTACACTTTTGTAGTCTTTACATTGCATAGATCTACAAGTTCCTTGGTCTCTTGATGTTTTGGCTGAAACTTGCTGCCATAAAAGTTCGGCAATTTCTTGCCAATCTAAAAAAAAATAGGACCATATTGTAATGGAAAAAATGCAATAACCTCAGGCTCAAAAGACAAAAAAAAATCAACTACAAATACCAAACATCGCAAACGATACAAATCCCCTCGCCGCTAATAACAAACCTTCCACCCTCCGATGCCATCCAACATACCACATCCCATAACACATGTAATCAGGATAACATCCCACCACATGCCATTCCTGTACCACATGCCATACCACCCTGTCCCACTGGTCATTCCATCGTACCCCACATGCCATCACATCTGAATCCAGATGTCATCCCAACACATGTGTCCCACATACCAAGCCACCCTGTCCCGCATACTCTGCCACCCTGTCCCACACACCATCTCTCCCTGTTCCAATGCCATCCCACCCTGTCCCCTATGCCATCCCGTCATGTATCCCATGCCATCTCACCATGTCCCACATGCCATGTCACCCTGTCTCAGATGTCACCCCACCCTGTCCCACATGCCCTTCCACCCTTTCCCACATTCCATCCCATCCTGTCCACCATCCATCCCACCATCAACCAAATTCCTACATCTACCAAGCATGCCATTTCCACCCAACATTATCTCATCTAACTCCCATCTCTTACCCCTATCAACTAAATATGCTCCAACATGCTCCATACCTACCATTCCCCATTCACCTACCATCCTCCATTCACCTATCATTCTTCATTCACCTATCATCCCCCATTCACCTACCATCCTACATTCACCTACCATCCTACATTCACCTACCATCCTACATTCACCTACCATCCTACATTCACTTATCACTCTTACACACTTTTAGCTACTAACGCAGCTACCAAATATACTCTTCAACCAACTCACCATTCTAACCTTCACTATAGCCATCACTCACTAAATTGCACCACAGCTCCCCCTCCATTAACTCCTTAACCTAAATATGAAACTCGCTATAAAACATACTAAAGTTGATATTTTCCCTTATAAACCAAATAGGGCTGATCTATCTACCAAATCAGAATGAAAGTTCAATGCATAATAATTTGGAGACTTATGTTTATATTTTTATTCATCCCCAAGATTGCTATACATCCCCAAGATTGCTATTTATTCCCAATACATACAACTGTACCAATTACAATTCTTTCGAGGCATCAAGCTCTATTGTTTGACTTTTCTTTAATGCGAGAACACAAAATTTAATTTCCATGTCAGGAATGCATTTGTTGTAAGTTCTTTGGAGGTAAGTTTCTTCTATACAAATTTATTTAAAGTAAGCTACACAAATAGTTGGAATTCCTTTCCAAGGACAGAAATCTGTTGTTCCCCAGCTAACTGAACAATGCATGTGGTCGGACAGACAATGGATGTGCATAAACCGACAGACAGAAAAACAGACAGACCGATGAACGGCAAAGATACAATATCCCGTACTTTGTTGGCAAAGGGATAATAAAGCTTTTATAGAAATCCTTTCCCTCCAATGGCAATGGTATCATTAGAGGTGGAAGTAACGTAAATGTTAAGTATTATCTTTTGATCACATAAAGCTACCATAAAATGAAGGACGCAAATAGTTTTATGTTAATGTTTTCCGTCAGACGATCATCAAGCAATCTTACCAGAACATGTTGAACGATAAGTAAACCCTGTTTCTGATATTTGTTCCATAATTTTGGATAATAATATTATGACAACAAAAGGTCATTAATAGGACTCTATCAAACGTTATACAAATACAGATGTTAAAAAATGCGGAACACAATTTACATATCCAGGTCCTGCATAATAGATTTTAGTTAAAATAAAAAAGATACAAAAATAAAAACATTTTCTCACATATTTGACATGTAACTTCATGTAACTCGGCCAAAGCTAAGTATCACACTGCGAATAGTCAAGTTTAACTATTCCTGATCACGTCATGTGCATGTTGACAGGTTGGAAGACGTCACAGATTTGCAACGTCAACCATCCACGATACGACATGCACATGACAACGGCAGAAAACACAGATACAACTGCATCACAATAGATTGTACATGTACATCACTAATTATGAGGTGAGACTTTTCAGTGAAATCTTGATAATCTAGAATAGTCTCACATTCATCCATATAAATCAGGTAATGCTTTAAATTAATTTCTGCCTATGCCACTGTTCATTACTTCTTGCATTTAAGATACATGTTAATTTACATAACATATGATACGGTAACATACGATCACTTAAGCAGTTAAGAGGTGAAATGTTGCGAGACAAAAACTGTTTATAGCCTTCACTAATCTGACAAAAGGCTTTTGACACAAACAGCAGAAATGGCATTTTTAAGCTCCTTGAGAAAATAAGCTGCCCAAAGCTTCCAGGTTCAACTGCGTCATTCCACGATGACTTGAAGGAAACGCTTTAATGGATTAACTTCCAACCCATTCTCCAACAGAAATGACGTAATTAAAGCAGGGATGTCTTCTTGCTCCAACCCTTTTTTGGCACCTTCTTCTCCGTGTTGTCGTCATACGCGTTTGACTCTTTAGGGTTTTCGTTTAAACCAGATAAGAAGCTTTCTAACCTTGTGCGTCTCAGGGTACAGGCGAAGGTTCAACACGTTCTGCTACATAATATGCTCTCGCTGATGACGTTGGTTTGGTTTCCCACTCTGAGGCAGAACTACAATGCAACATCAACCAACTCACGTTTGCTTGCAAAGAGTTAGGCCTTATCATCATCCTGAAGAAAATTTAAGTAGAGGGCCAGGATGTCAGCGATGCCCCCAACATATAGACCAGCATATTTCTAGGTTTGTTAAGACAACCCCACCCCCTATGTCAAATATCTTCCTATGCCGCTGACTTTCATAAATTGTGTCGAGATGATATATTCCTTCAGCATGTTTTGGCCCCCCCTCCTTCCCCCCCACTCCAGATTTTTTTAAAGGCTATGATGAAACATGCAAGAAATAACAGACAGTATAAGAAGCATCACTACCAGATAGGAATAAAAAAAAAAACCTGAATCATATCGCCATGTTCTCTTCACAACTCAAGCGTGGTAAAATCAAGAATTCGCAACCTAGAATTATGATAGAGATTCTCTACTTCGGAAATAAGTCCCATGGCTCCTCGCAGAACCTGCTCCAAAATGAACGTATCCTTCTCATAAAAGGGGCTCCAAGCCTGTGAATAGCATACTCAGAGGGAGACTAACTGCTTATTCAAATGACGAACATCTTTTAATACCAATAAAACAATCATCTCTACTTATCAGATTGCTAGTTATGGACAAACACCTATATCCGTTTCTTCATCAACACAACCAAGATTTGAAGCATTCATGCAGTAATCATAACCCAATTATGATTGATACCCATGATTTCAACACATGATATAAAATACATATGAGCTGATCACAGAATTGGCGGTGCATCAAGAAGAAGCGCATCTAGCAATATGTGAAATATAATAGAGGCTATAAGTAATAGCTGTCGAGTGCGATTAGGTTTAAAGAGAAATTTTACGGCATGATGGCCAAAGCCTTTGATGACCCCATAATCTTACTAAATGTCAGGGTCTAAAAATACCTTACAATTTTTTCCTCCCACGAATATCAAATGATTGTAGCTCACTTTTCCACTGGTGTCCAGAAATGTTGGTGTTAAAACTGGAATTGAAATCATCCACCTTCTAATAGTTGAGGAAAAGGCATGTTTCTTTATGTCTGAGAGAAGCATCAATGGTTTCGGTTTTCTTTCATTATTCTAGGAGGAGATTCACTGGTTTCAATTTTCTTTCTTTATGTCTGCAAGGAGCATCACTGGTTTTGGTTTTCTTACTTTATGTCTGGGAGGAGCATCACTGGTTTCAGTTTTCTTTCTTTATGTCTGGGAGAAGCATTACTGGTTTCGGTTTTCTTTCTTTATGTCTGGGAGGAGCATCACTGGTTTTGGTTTTCTTACTTTATGTCTGGGAGGAGCATCACTGGTTTCAGTTTTCTTTCTTTAGGTCTGGGAGGAGCATCACTGGTTTCGGTTTTCTTTCTTTATGTCTGGGAGGAGCATCACTGGTTTTGGTTTTCTTTCTTTATGTCTGGGAGGAGCGTCACTGGTTTTGGTTTTCTTTCTTTATGTCTGGGAGGAGCATCACTGGTTTTGGTTTTCTTTCTTTATGTCTGGGAGGAGCGTCACTGGTTTTGGTTTTCTTTCTTTATGTCTAGGAGGAGCATTACTGGTTTCGGTTTTCTTTCTTTATGTCTAGGAGGAGCATCACTGGTTTCAGTTTTCTTTCTTTAGATCTGGGAGGAGCATCACTGGTTTCGGTTTTCTTTCTTTATGTCTGGGAGGAGCATCACTGGTTTTGGTTTTCTTTCTTTATGTCTGGGAGGAGCGTCACTGGTTTTGGTTTTCTTTCTTTATGTCTAGGAGGAGCATTACTGGTTTCGGTTTTCTTTCTTTATGTCTCTGAGGAGCATCACTGGTTTTGGTTTTCTTTCTTTATGTCTGAGAAGAGCATCACTGGTTTAGGTTTTCTTTCTTTTGTCTGAGAGGAACATTAACGGTTTTGGTTTTCTTTCTTTATGTCTGGGAGGAGCATCACTGGTTTCGGTTTGTGTTCTTTATGTCTTAAAGGAGCATCAATCATTTTGGTTTTCTTCCATTAGGACTTACAATAATTTCGCTGTCTTTTTATTAATATGTCTTGAATCTCAGTATTAACAAACTATACGCAGAATGTATTCATGAGCATGGACACTAACTTAAATTCTAATTCATACTTGACAGCCCCTACTTTCTCAACTTTGAGCTTTCTAAAAAAAATCAATGTCCTCATAGGTTCCTGAGCCCACAAATGATAATTGATTTTGACCAATAACCACCAAAATATAAATCAACAAAACTACAACTAGTTTTATTTTAAGGTGTAACATTCATTGGTCCTTTTCAACAAATTTATGTGTCCCTCCCCCCGACACACACACAAAAGAATCTAATGACTCCAAAAGCACAGTTTAATTATTTATATACAACATTTTAAATTTAACACATGTTCTTAGAGAGTTTTCAAGTTAGCAATATTTAGACATATCTGGTTTGAAAATATTTACATCACTATAGCAAAGCTTCAGCCAGGGTTGCAGTAGTTTTGACAAAGACAAAAAGTATGTCAAATCAGTACCCCCAAAAAAAAATTAAATGAATTAATACCTGGAAGGAAATACCTTAACCAGTGATGCTCCTCCCAAACATAAAGAAACAGGCCTTTTCCTCAACCAGGAGAAAGTAGATGATTTAATTTCTAGCTTGAACACCAACGTTTATTATTACAATAAATTATTAAAAGAGTGTATATATGTTTATACATAGCAATACATTTGGACATGCTGGACATAGCAGAAACATAGATACCTCACTTAGTGCACAGTTTACAGTATCCAACTGTGACTGCATGAAATGGAATTATGCAAAAGAGTCTAAAGCCAGCATCAGGTAAAGATCCTTTAAATCTGGTTTGAAAACAAAATAACGTAAATGGAATCTTGCAATGAATCAATTGTTGTCATTTGCTTAGTACATTTCATTTTCATGCCTTTGTATTCACAGTGAAAACATACATAGAACTGAACTTAATTATATCGGTGATACTAACAGACAATGCAAAAAGCTTTTTGACTTTTCCCCTAAGAATAATGGTGGTGTGTGTTTGCTTAAATATAATTTTTCCCGTAGTAATATTGTTGTTCATTAGAATTGGTGAATAAATGTTGTATTTCATCAAATTTTCAAAGAAAAGAAGGCTTTTCTTGTATCTAATTTTTATAATGTTGATAAGATTTGTTTATCATTTAGTAATTTCATTAATAAGTTTAAAATTTCTGGTTTTCTGTTCAAATCTATATTTGTAAATTCTTAATGTTCTTCCTGTCCATTGGAAAAGTGACATAGGTAATGCCAGAACTCTAAACCCAAATATTGGCCGCTTCATGTTATAGCATATCCCAAGATTACAACAATTGTTTACAAAAATCTTATTTATAAAATTGCCAAGACCCCTTCTTCTATCAAGAAATGAACAGCGAATAATAGCAACTTCAATGCAATTTATTGGAATCTTTTTTTCTTATGTCTTTCATATCGCAATTAGGAATTCTAGGATACAATACCTTCAGTTTCGTTTCCTAGAATTTTGGAGACTAACATTTTGTTTGCTAATTTGACAAAAGAAAGTTACCTCTCTGTACCTTTTATGATTTAAATAATGAAACGTTAACACGTTCTCGTTGTTTTGGGAATACAATCATGTGAAGAATTTCTGGGCCGCGACAGTGAATCTTATTCTCAAGTGTAACTTTGAGCTCTCTATTCTTGACGTTTATTCTGGTTATCTTATCAACCCAAATCACCCTCTAAATTGGATAATTTTCACTGCAAGGAATTATATATACATTTGCAAATGAAGGAAAGTATTTCGAATGTGCATGTATTTCAGAAGAGGTTTCTTTCAGTTGTTGTTCAGATAGAATTTTATATTTTAGATCAAAACAACAAGAGCAAGAGACACTTTCAGAATTTCTTTATTCTGTAATTAATTTGTGTACTTCACAAAAAAAAAGTCTTTCACGTATTGCTGCATTTCGTATTAGTAATATCGAGATACTTAAAATTCAGAATATCAGCGATCAATATCACCTGATCATCGGTAATAATGTGCATTGGAATTGTACTTAGTGAACCATGAAACATATGCCTTTTGCTATGTGGTTATTCATAGCTTTTATGTAAAATGAATATCATTTGTATGTGAACCATCTTGACTTCTCTTATTACATTTTCTGTATAGATTGTTTCATATCATATTGTCAAAGTTATTAATCCTTGAAAGATTTTGAAACACAATTTGAGGGAAAAAATAAAAAAGACCCTCTGAGAATGGCGCAAGCAAACAATAAATTAGCAGAATGGCAGGTTAGTGTATGGTGCCTAAATGCGCAACTTCAGATTGCTTACTTTATTCTTTTCAGAACCGAAGCTACAATTTCACCACCTGCATGCCTTCCCTTTCTGTTCCTACTTTTTTACACTTTACACTATCCCAACTGTATGTACAGGTATAACTGCCTCTCTGCTCACAGCTCAACCCTACCAGAAGGTACTAAGGTACTTGGTACCAACTTGTTTCGTACGTACTTTGTGGGTAGAGTAACTGACGGGGCTCTGTGAAAGAAGGCAAACCTGAAAAGAAACAAAAAACCGGTGTGGATAGGCTACCTTAGCCTGGAAAGGCAACTTATCTATGAAAGGAAGACTCTGATTCCAAACCCAGGCACATGTAACCCGTTAGAACAGCACCGAAATCATCAAAGAAAGGAAAACCCCAACAGAAAACCAAAACGGCCCTCTAAGTTAGGAGGTTGGGCGTAGGGCTAATCACCAACCGCATAAAAAATACTAAAACCTAATTACTAAAACCACAACACATAATTACCAATATACCATATCTCGAGCTAACCACGACACCTGTGTGATACGAGACGACCCACACCTCAGCGATGGGAAAAGGAAGAACACCGCATGATGGGTAGTGGTGAAAGCCTGAGGGAAACCTCCACCTTACTTAGAAGGAGGTAATGGTAGCTGAAACCAAGAAAGAGGAAGAGATTAAAGAATGAAATAATCGAAACAACAGACAAGTGTGTAATAGCTTATTGGACTGTATAAAAGGACACTTTATGAAACGGGCAAGACAGTGATACTGACAGAAGAGATGAGACGTGACAATCTAAGAGTCCTTAATGTAAGTCAACTGAGATGGACCGGGCGTGGAAATCTAAGGACTGCAACAGGAGAACAAATCCTACATTCAGGCAGTGAAGACAAACATGAAAGAGGAGTTACGATAATAGATATTAAGCAAAGAAGTGAAAACAGTAACTATAAACAATAAAATAATAAAAGCCAGATTCACATCCAAATACGCCAATGTGACTATAATTAAACTATACGCCCTCACAAATGAAGAAGATATAGATGACAAAGAAGCATTTTATGAATAACTAAGAAGAGTTGTAGAATCAGTACCAAAGCATGATATGGTTTAGTAATGGGGGATGCAAATTGCTAAAGTCGTTACAGACAGAATATGAAGAGGACGAATCATGGGAAAGGAAGGAATTGGTGATATGAATGAAACGGCCAAATGAATGAAAATGGCGAAATGTTTGTCGGTTTTGTGACATCTTGTGATTGGTGGTACACTGTTTAATTATATGTGGTAAGAATTCTGTAATTTAATTGGTCGAAAGATGTCAGCTGACCATGGTTAATCAGCGGCTACGCACAGCAACAGCTGCAAACTTGCACGTCTTTTAGTTTTAAAAATAAAAGCATTCCCGGCAAATCCCTCAGCGAGGGTAGCTTTGGAAAAAATCATTGTACAAAAAGAGGCATATGTACGTAAACATACTTACTGCCAAGACATATCTAACTGAATGCACGGAACTGCAGAAACGCCACTGCTCCGACCATCTGCTGGCTGCTGTGTCGACACAATAAATCAAAGCGACCCCATATGGCAGTACACAAAATGAAAGGCCTAGGCCCAACATATATTATGCAACAAACAACACCAGCCTAACGCAGGTAATCCCACATGCTGAAACGCGAAATGTCACCAACGTGACAATTTTTCAAAGCTACACTTTCGACGGCTCTGTGAATGTACTGTTTAAAATTGATCAGTAGTTACATGATGTTATTGTTAGATTTTAATCTTTCAATTTTGCATTCTTTTCGGAGTTTCAATGTTTAACTTTAATTTTTAACTGATCTTTAACGTAAATTTGTAATCCACATGTGGTGCTTACGGCGCGGTCTATACGTATCGTTGGAACATACTGTATTGCTGCATGTTGGCAGTCAAGCGTACTATCGATTGGCTCTGTGTTGCCTGCATAGGTTTACATGTAATCAAATTTCGAATGAAATGAATTAAGTTATTTCATTATTTTTATGACTATAATTCTTCGTACAAGAACATAAATGTTGTATTTTAATTTATGAATATATTTTGTACGAAACTGATAATCATCAAAACAACCGTTTTTATCTGATGTGAATTTTAAAAGGAGTAGGCCCTATTACTTTTTTTCCGCGTATGGTTATTTTAAGGTTTATCACCATTGTGTATTACTTGTTGCAATGCAATTAATCTATTTGGCATTCGTTGATGAAAGTAATCCTGTAATATTTATTTAAAAAGGAACATAAAATATTTTATAAAACCTTTAATTTCCGTATACTTGGTCGGTTTGATTACTTACAATGAAAATATATAAAAGAACAGGGTTAACTCATAATTTATCATGCGTTATTATGGAATAACCATATAAGCTGGGTCACCGATATTGGTGGATGCACTCGGCTTCGCCTCTTTCGTCTCTCCATGGGGTGCCCTAGCTTCTCCGTTACAACGCACGATGAATTATGGGTTAATTCAAACACAAGGACACCCACGTATACACATGGACAACTCTAAATGGAAAGTACAGATCACACAGCAATAAATGGAAAAGGTAGAAGATCATTGTGTGATACACATACCAGACGAAACGCAGACATTGAAAGTGGCCATGAACTGGTTATATCTAAAATAAGACTTAAGTTACTGGCAAGAGAGATAAACAACTAAATGACACAAATAACTTATGAATTATTAAGCTTAAGTGCCAAGAGACGAGCAAAGAAATACCAAAAAGAACTCATTCACAAAATAGAAGAAACAAAAGCCAACGAAAACAAAGATGAATTTTTGGAAAGGCTAAGCAAGGCATATAAATACACTGCAAAGGAAGCCCTATGTCACAGAAAAGGTAAAAACAGACAGTGGCTGTCAGCTGACATGTGCACTGGAGAGCAATAGAAGGGCGTGGTCAGATAGAGGGACGAATCAACAATGCCAAATTTAAATATTAAAAAACAACCAGAGTGAAGAATACAGGAGTGAAAGAAGAGAAGTCAAACGCAGAGCAAGCAGATAAAAGACGGATGGTTGAGGATCTTACAACAGAAGCTGAGGATGCGGCAGGACGTAATGAAATAAACACATTATGTAAAATTACCAAGAAACTAAGTGGTAGATATAATGTTTAGGAGGTGTAAAAACAGCAATGGAGACTTACATAAATAACTGGGAAGAGAAAGTAAGGGAAAGATGGTAATAATATTTCCATAATGTAATGAATACCAGAAACGATAAACGATAGAATAGACCAGTAGATGGCACCAGCAGAAAAATGACTTAGAGGACATCGATATGGAGTCAGTTACAAAAAAAATCTTCAAGGCGATGAAAAGGATGAATGATATTAATGCTGCGGGGTAGATATGATCATTGCTGAAATTTGGAAAAGGAGCAGAGGAACAACAATAAAGGAACTACATGCATTATTCAACCAAATATGGACAGAAGAAATAGTACCTGACTGCCTGAGGAATAGAAAAAAGCCTGATTGCCATAGTGCCCAAAATAGATGATCTTAAAGTCTGTGACAACTTCAGAGGCGTATTGGTTACATCAAAATCTTACAAAAATGATGAATGATAAGTGACTATTTCCATAAGAAAATATTAGCAACAAAACTCCCCTCAGATTGGGACAAGTACAAGACCATGAGAAATAAAGTCAACATGGAGTTAAATTAGTCAGAAAAAAGATCATTTTTGCGCGGAAAGTAACGCAAAATAGAATACTTTCAACGACTCTTTAAAAAAATGCTTTTGAGATATTGTAAATCAAATTAAAATCATGCACGTTTTGATTTCATGCCCACTAGAGTTTCCACGCAAATATTTTACTTGCCTTTTGTTTCTGAGGAGTGTGTTATGAAAGAAATATTATCTATGTCACCGGGTAAATTAACAGGTCTTGATGATGTTGGGTGCAAGGTACTGAAATTGCATTACCTGTAATTCTCAATAGATTAACATACATTATCAACTTATTTCTTAAAGAAGGCATTTTCCCCGCAAGAATGGAAACATGCCAAACTTACACCAATTTCAAATCAGGTGACATGCAGGACGTTAGTAATCATAGACCAATTTCTGTCCCTCCGGTGGTCAGGTGACATGCAAGACGTTAGTAATTATAGACCAATTTATGTCCTTCCGGTGGTCAGGTGACATGCAAGACGTTAGTAATTATAGACCAATTTATGTCCTTTCGGTAGTCAGGTGACATGCAAGACTTTAGTAATTATAGACCAATTTATGTGCATCCGGTGGTCAGGTGACATGGAAGACGTTAGTAATTATAGACCAATTTTTGTCTGGTGGTATCAAAACTTATTAAAAGGGCAGTTCATATAGCATGATTATCTTAGCAACACTAAGCTTCTATGTGAAAACCAATCAGGTTTCAGACCTGCGCATTCTTGTGAAACAGCCATAATAAATATGGCAGATTCATGGCTGGAAAACAGTGGTAAAAGCTTATAGACTAGTATTATATTGATATATCTTAGAAAAGCCTTTGACACTGTAAATCACAGGATTTTGATTGACAAGCTGAAATTGTATGGATGTTCACATAGTGCTTTAAATTAGTTCAATTCATATCTATCAAATAGGAAACAAAGGGTACAAATTAAGAATGTATTATCTAAACCCAATCGATTCAAAACTTATGGTGCTATAAGGCTTGATCTTAGAACCATTTTTATTCACTATTTTAAAATGACCTTCCCAGTGCAATAAAGCATGGTCGAATTCATATGTACACTAATGATACAACATTATCTGTAAGTGGTAGAAACATCAAAAAATCAAGAATAAATTGACTACATTTTGTATTTATCTGTTTACATATTTTATACTTTTTACTTTTGATTGTCTAAGTCTTATCCATGTTTTAATTTCTTATATTTTTTTTTTTATTAATCTGTTATTTTTACGTTGTAACCCAGGACCCCAAGGTAGACCAACTGATTGTGCCACCCTTGTAAAATAGGCATAAATAAATAAATAAAATATCACTTTTACCAACTGCAAGTGGGACATTTGGACGCATCATCATAAACAAAATGAAAGAGGCCGTGGAAAAAACTACGTCCGAACAAGCCAGTTTCAAACAAGGTAGAAGCACAAGTAAACAGATTTTCATAGTAAGAAACATACTAGAACAAAGCATAGAATGGAAAACTGGCCCATACATCATTTTTGAAGATTTTAAGAAAGCCTTCGACATCATCGACAGAACAATAATGTGGAAATATTAAGCCATTATAGGGTACCACAGAAATGGTTTGATGTTTCAACAGGCATTAAACAAGGATGTGTGATTTCAGACTTCCTGTTCATCACCGTGCTAATTGATTGGGTAATGAGACAAACAATACAAGGGCACAGAACTGGTATAAGATGGAACTTCAACACACTACTGGAAAACCTAGACTATGCAGACGACATCACAGTTTATGTAAATGGAAAAATCTTCAAGAGAAAACATCTAGACTTCAAATTAATGCAGATTATATAGGATTGAAGAAAAATGAAAACAAGACAAAAGTACCACAAATAAATACCAAAAAGCAAGATGCCATTGAAATAAACAGAAAAGAAGTTGAAGTTGTAGACATTTCACATACTGTACCTTGGTACAACACTGCCTAAACATGAAGGTACATTGATTGACATAAGAAAAAACTAGCAAAGCAAGAAATGCTTTTGGCACCCTCAACGAAATTTGGAAATCAGGTAGCTACAGCTTGAAGACAAAGCTTAGAATTTTACAAACAAATGTAATGTCAGTTCTTCTGTATGGATCCAGTACAAGAAAAATGGCTAAAGGCGACACAAAAAGTATATATTCAATGCGACTGTCTGAGAACAATTGTGAAAGTCAGAAGGCTGATTATTATCAAAAATGACAAAATATACAGAAAAACAGAACTGGAACCCATGAGTAAAAGAATGTGGAAAAATAGGATATGCACTGCACTGAGATGTGACACATTATACCAGCGGACCTGAACCATCTGACCATAGAGTGGCTCTGACCTGAAATCCAGAGGGCAGAAACAAGCGAGGAAGACCAAAAACAACCTGGAGACGGACGGTCAAAAGGGATAGGGAAATGCTGAGATAGAGTAGCTGGAACGAATTTAGAGAGGTGGCCCGAGATAGAGGAAAGTAAAATCCTGTGATACAGACCTCAATCTCCACAAGACGGAGAAGAGAGCGGTAAGGTAGTGTAAGATTAAGACCTTGATCTAAGAACTTGACATTGGTGGGCATATATACTGACCTGTAGGGTGATATCAACTATCCATGTCCCAGAATCAAACATATGGTGCAGTGATAAGAGACTGTCTCCAATGTTTCACCTGTTTTGTTCTAAACTGCTCAGATTGCCATTTTTGTTGTTCAAATTACAATAATATGTTTGGGATAGCTTAAGAACCATAACCCAGATATTCGGGATATTGAAATTTAAATCGGACATAACAGACGAAAAACTGTTTTATTAGAGTAATGAAAGTACAAGACTCCTATGGTACAAAGTCAGAAGTGAGAAATATACAATAACTAAATGTTGCCTTGTATAAATGTGCATCGGTGTAAATCATTCTTTAACGTGGAACGTACATATAATAAATGCATGTGGCTCAAAATATGAGCGAGATTGATCACTGTTTGTTAAAATGTTTTTCTTTCGTTAATTACTTTATTGCAATTTGCAAGTAGCAATCATCTGCCATGAAGGATTGCAATTGTGTTTCAATAAGTAAATCCAGCACTCATCTTAAACCCTTAAAACACAAAATATTTGAAATATTCTGAATATTCTGAATTCAACTAGGTGCAAGAATAGTAAGCAAAATTTAACCTCAACATCCTCAAGAAATACCTGCATTGGGGCACCCCTAGAATTTGGTGGAACCACAACACCTTCTATGTTGTTTTCTAAGAAATTTTCAATAGAACATTACCATCCAAAGACTTTTTCATACAAATTCAAACCAACATACAGTTTGGCTAAAAATGACTGTGCTCTTAATTGTAGTTTTCGTATAAAATATAGGCCTAAACAACAAAAACGGCTAGAAAGTGCATCATTTTTTTTGTAGGCGTCTATATAGTCCCTACATGTTTATCAATAAAATAAACAGTAAGGTACAGACAATGAAATAAATAAACATACCATAATTACACTGTAATTTAGAAACGCAAAACATTACAGGAATGTGGTGTTCAAACATTCCATGAGCTCCCACTGGATTGGTGCTGGAGAGGCTGGCCGCAGTCCTAATGGATATACGACAGCAACAGTCACAGAGTCTGACATATGATTGTGTGCTGCCTCCTTACACATAGTGCAAGTATATGTATATATATATATATATATATATATATATATATATATATATATATATATATATATATATATATATATATATATATATATATATATATATATATATATATATATATATATATATATATATATATATATATATATATATATATATATATATATATATATATATATATATATATATATATATATATATATATATATATATATATATATATATATATAAATATAAATATATATATATATATATATATATATATATATATATATATATATATATATATATATATAATATATATATATATAAATATATATATATATATATATATATATATATATATATATATATATATATATATATATATATATATATATATATATATATATATATATATATATATATATATATATATATAAAAACAAAATAGGAAAAAATGACAATGTCTTTAGCCAACATAATTTTTTAAAAACCAAACTTTATTTAAGTTAAAACTTAGATAAAGCAAATGAAACATAACAGAGGAGAAACAGCTACATCAGAACTTCATACCACTGAAGAAGGAGTTTTTGAAATATTTGGTTGATAGGGAATTATGTTGGCTAGAGAGATTTTTTCCTATTTTGTTTTGTTTGTAATGGCCAATGCATGAAACATATCTTTTAGATTGTTTTATATATATATATATATATATATATATATATATATATATATATATATATATATATATATATATATATATATATATATATATATATATATATATATATATATATATATATATATATATATATATATATATATATATATATATATATATATATATATATATATATATCTCATATATATATATATATATATATATATATATATATATATATATATATATATATATATATATATATATATATATATATATATATATATATATATATATATATATATATGTATATATATATATATGTATATATATATATATATATTTATATATATATATATATATATATATATATATATATATATATATATATATATATATATATATATGTATATATATATATATATATATATATATATATATATATATATATATATATATATATATATATATATATATATATATATATATATATATATATATATATATATATATATATATATATATATATATATATATATATATATATATATATATACTGTATATGCAGTGATGAACATGCATTTGTATCACATCATTTTCCCGTAGAATCTTACATTTGGAAAAAAATAAAGACAAATTCCTAAACTTAAGAACAACCCCAATTTATACAAAAACACCACCTCATCATTTTCGTTTAGCCACAACAACCAATGCAACACAAATGAAAGTTCCTTTTATTTTTCTTCAAACCAGCACTTTCACAGGGCATAGGCTTCCCCCTCCACCCCCACCCATTTTTTTAGCAGACATCTGCAGCGGAACCAGGCCTAGTGTTACCAATTTTGAATTGTATTACATTAGACAGGATTAATTATTTAACATGTTTTAATTTAATGTAAAACAAATAATACAATTTGGGCCTAACGTTTAGGCCTATGAAAAACTATATAAAAATATTTAGAACTTAAGGGCTTAATTTATACCGAAGTTATATGATGAATAATTTACACCCAATAAAGGGCACAAGGTCTAAAACTGAAGTTCCAATGGAAAATATTAACAAATTGTGACAAAAGCTTACGTTCGCTACAGGAAAAATTAGAAACACTTGATCAATTGAGTAACATTTATCTATCACATTATTAAACATATTGCACTACCTGACTACCCCGTATTTTTCAAATAATAACAAACATATAGCCCCCCTCCCCCCCTACATTAGTCCCACTACTATAGAGACAACATTTGAATGATACTCACCTACTTCGAGACTCAATTTGCCAGACTTAAACCCAACGTGATCAATCCAAGTAATACACATTTGAAAAGCTGAAAAAATTTACTTCTCAATTCTATGTGCTTGATTTAAAAACTCTTTCTCAAAAAGAAAAGATAACAACTTTATTTGATCTTAATTGAGTATTATCTTCCGGCATAAATCATTTTAAAACTTCAACTTTCATTTTTCTACTTAAGAATTGTTTTTTTATTTCCGCAATTTGAATTAGCAACAAAATCTTTTTTTCATAATTGGGTTTTACTCGCGGAGCATAGCCCATATCATGTTAACATAGGTGCATACCACAGCCCATCGAGTGGACCGGAAAATAGCGTTAGAAAATCGGCCGATATTTCATTTAATCAACACATAACAAACCATCGTTACAAAATTTTGATACAATAACATCATTTTTAAAATGTAAGTGGATCATTTTTGTGTGTAATTGCTATTTTTTTATGAAAATAATGACTTGAATGTTCGTTTTCTGAGTTCGGAGCTCTTAAAATTTCATTAGGGCCAATAGGAGGCGCACTTTTGGACATTAGTGATTGATGACTTCGGTATACAGTGGCACCGCTACTGCTAGTCTAGTCTGCGGGGCCGGTGCAACAGGAAATCGTGTAACCTGTCCGGCCGGACCATATTTTCTAGGATATTTTGTCCCCCTTGGACTAAAAATCCTGAAAATACCTACGACTTTCAATTTTCATTACAGGAAATTCTGTCTCCCTGTGTGTTGAAGCTTTATAACAACTTATTACAGATCTATAGCTGTTTGGAGTTGATGTCTATGGAATTTGGAAACCTGCTAGCCAGTGAGCTCGCGACATATTGGTGTCGGACACGCAGGTCTTTTCAAACAGGATTTTATTACGATGGATTAAGTCATTAATCTAAAGTAGCCAAACTTATTTTATGCTGAAGTCTGACCAATATTGGGCAGTTCCAGAAATATTAAGAGCTTGCTTCCCGTTAAGGACATTTGAATAAAGTGCCCCTTGAAGTACGGACGGGATGACAAGAGTTGACCTTGTATTACGCAATCATTTGACCACAAATTAATTTTGTTATAATACGAGGTGGAGTAACGTGGAAATAAAATAGGAAACTCGAAACATTTCAGTGACTGCTTGTCAATGTCACGTAATCGTTCATCCGGTTACTAGAATGCAAAAGGCGTAGAAAACCAAGATGAAGTAGTGTTCAAGGAGCGGATTCTATAATGACTGGTTTTCGTGACAACCCCCCCCCCCCCCACCCCCATCCCGGCCCCGTTGAGGAACTGATTTTCGAGACACACCCATTCCCCCAGGTTGAGGAAATGATCTTTAATACCCCCTCACCAGGTTGAGAAAATGATTTTCTACATACCTCATCCCACCTCCAAAACTCCCCTCCTCCCTAAGGATTTTCCACCTTCAGATCCCACCCCAGGATTTGCCACCTCTTCTCACTTATGTGTGTTTGTGTGTGTGTTATGTGGGGGTGAGGGTGGGGATAAAAATATGTTCTATACTTGCCATTTGCCGCCGTGAACCACAAAATACTTTAATGGAAGTTGATTACCTTTTTTATTATAAATGTCAAACCGAACATCCAAATAAATTTGTGCAAAATATTTGTTTTAAAGCAGGCCTAGTATGGGACAGTGACTTAGGAACCGGGACCCAAGGACAAAGCTCCCCCCCCCCCCTCTCCTTCTCCCAATAATTTTAATAGAGGCCAAGTACTATTTTTTTCCCTTCAAATTTCCTTCAAATTTGCTTCAATTTGTGTGTAATTTTCCTAGCAGAAAATACCTCATAGTCAATGATGGTTTGGTGCGCGTTTTTAGAAATCTGTTTATTTGGTCTCATAGTCTTTTCTACTATTCATCAACTATTGACTTATTGCTCATTTACATACAAAACAAAAACTTTAGATATTGATTTGATATTATTTGACTTTATATTTATTTCAAAATGTATCATAGAAATGTTTTCTTCTTAAACACATCGCTTATTTTGGTTGCATTATTCATTCTGGTTTTTCACGCAGATGAGGGAACAAACAAGACCCAACTAGATGAAGAACGAGTAACAATCCAAGACAAAGGACAGTTTCAAAGTAAGTATATGCCCTGATCAGACATCAAGAGTGGACAAAGAGAGGGAAGCATAAGCGTCATATATGTCATGTTCCCGGAGAAGATGTGTTATCTGTCATGCAAATAGATACATACAAGTAGGACAGAGCAACATGCAACAATGAGATGGTGAGAAGGGTGAAATCAAGTGTAATGACCATTTTATTAGAGGCAGACAAAAGCCATTAAATAGACTCGTCATGCAGAAGAAATGCAAGCAAACTGCTGTAAGAAATTGGAATCTGAAGCATAGAACGATGTAAATGGTAAAGGTGCCAACACTGTTAAGATGATTTCATTGTTCAATGATGAAGAGACAAGCCGTATAATTAAGGTTGACAATCATGAACGTTTTTTTATGTTTTTCAAGTCTCTTAAGAAAAATACAATAAGTGAAAGTTTAATTCATAGAAGCTATTGACTACTGGTCTAATTTATGTAAAAGAAAACATATCAAATTCATAAAAAGTAATTTGTTTTTGTGTTTCAATATGGTTTTTTTCTGGTTTGTTGCACTGGTTTATAACGCATCATGAAAAACCCAAGTGTTAATTCCTACCAATTCAAAATTGTGTTTGTTTGTGGAACTATTATACACGGGTTAGCATCATGAGAAATTAACCTTTGTTTTTCAACATTGTATGCAACTTTCGTGTTTGGGGACAGTGGAATTTGTTATCAGGAATACATATTTAATCATTCTATGTTGAATTTAAAGGCGACAAAAAAATCTGGCTTTTCTTTTTTTGCTATGATAGAAGCAACAATCATTAGGCATTTGTCCAAATTCCACATCTTCCAAAGCAATCTCTTCTAATTAATCAAAATATTAATTCTACCAGAAATATGTTACATGAGAGCAGCTATTGTGTTCATACCGTCCTCTAAAAATGACATCATCAACACGGTTCTTGATGATGTATTCTTTTTTCAAAATCTATTTCAAGTTATCTAGCTCATAAAAAATGTTTTCCCTTTGCATCGATTGGATCTATGAATTTTTATATGTATATCAATTTACTGATATAAGTCTTCATATCTTCATATCAGTTATACTGAATAGAAAATTTTAAAAACAATAATAAAGAAATGCACTATAAACAGAGGCGTGGTAGGCGAAGTGAGGGGGAGAAGGGAAGGGGAGAAGGAGGGGGAGAAGGGGGCAGTGACGCAAGCTTCCCCTTGGTGTCATGCTTTTTTTTCGGTTGGGAGCTGAAACTGGGAAGTTATTAATACAAAATTAAAAAATGTGGTAAAATGATAAAATATTTTGGTTAAATTTCCCAAAATTTTCCGAAATTGAAGAAAATTTCCGAAAATAAAGGAAAGTTTTTGAAAATAAAGAAAGCTGAAAGACTTTTTCAGAATATTGAATTGTTAATGGGGATTTCCCGATTATCAGCAATTTTTATTGGAAACTTGATATACCAGTGCAACTTTCCCCCTCCCTCGCTTGAAAAGTGACCCTTCCTACACCCATGATGATGAAATCAGTGGCAGTATTTCAACACAAAATGGCAGCCACATGTCTGCATCTTACAACTATAAACATGCATAACATGAGAAAGAAATAAGTTTTTAAAATGTAGTTTTGGGCATTTGGTTTCTTTTTGATTTTCTGTCAAACATCAAGTACGACTCCTTTTACATTTGCAGGAAAACTTCCGAACTAAACCACTTTTTGCCTACGTGCCCGCAGCCTAATTGCTTCAAAATATTTATAGAACACTTCATATAAATATACAATTTTAAGACTGAAAAGAAACCTAATGAAATTGCTTAATTTGGTGTGAAACATCTTTCGTAGCTAATTATTATTACCTTGCCAAAGAGTGCATAGCATATATAGCTTTTATCAGTCTGTCCATACATGGAATTTCACAAATATATCATCCACAAAGATCGATAAACGTCATGCCTCCATAGCCCACAGACGACGTGAGAGCAGAGGTTACTTGAATATTCATACTTAACCAGAAATTTGCTTTACTGTTGCTTGCTAGATAAGATAAACATTTGATTTGTTGGGGACCCCTTAAAAATACGCCCTAAATTTCGGTATAGTGCTCCTTTAATATAGAGCCCGTAGCAGCTACACTCTTGCCTCCACACATTATGTTGTTTTAATGACAAATTAAAGTTCTACTTTTAGGCAGAAGACATATTTTTATATCTATATGCACTACTTTCTCCCCCCCTTCCCTTTTCAAACGCATTTTCTAATTTGAAACCTCTTCAGTCTAGAAAGTCTTGATGTTCTATTTTTGTGTTTTTGATCTTGGTTTGTTTTATGTTAATTAAACATAAACGGTTGGTGCATTAATACAAACGCTAAACATTGTTAAAAAGCTGTTACATGCCATCATGTAAGATTCGCACCCTTACATCAGTAATGTTCGGTTTTTCCACATGTTAGAAAATCGAACATCTCAAGACCACCGAAAATTTACGCATCACTTTCCTGAGAGGATACAGCGTGTACATTATTTCAGAAATATTGAGTGAGCAATGTCGTAGATGTCCGGGACAATATTGGCATGGTAATAAATGTGTCAATGTGTTTATTTCTAATGTGTTAAAGTATTTATATTTTTTGTATAAATTGATCATTCTCATGTACTCTAATACTTTTTGTTTGTTTGCACCGAGGTCTTAAAAGTAAGAATAAAAGGACGAAATCACTTTTTGATTAAAAAAAATGTAACTAAGTAACTCATAAACGAAAGCGGTATCCACATAATGCCTATACGCACTACGTAGGCGGAACAATGCCAAAGCATATACAATACGTAACAAATACTTATTCAAAAAATGTTATTAAATGAAGATCATATTTTTTCCTACACTTCTCATGTTCATGGGCACTATGTTTTAATAAAAAAAAAAAGCATCTTTATGTGCACCTCTATTCCCCCCCACTCACCTCTTTAACCTACCCCCACCCACCCCTCCCACCCACCCTTGCCACCTAAACCCTCCCTACTCATCCACCCAGCAGATACCACCCATCCCAAAATCGGCATGGGGTCAAAGGGCCCGCCTTAGAGTAAAGCCTCGGACCGTCTGAATGTATGCAACACATGGATTTTTAAACTACCAAATTAGGATGATTACGAACGTTTTTTTACAATGATGCAGACTACCCCCTTCCCTTTCCTCCATCTCATGCTCTCATGATGGCGCTACTGTCCGTGAACAAGGGAACATAATTCTAATGAAGAGGATTTATCTTAACCATGCCAGCAACTAAGCTCAAGATATAGAAAAGACAATTAAAACTTGGAAGGTCTGAAATTGAGGGAAGAAATATAAATAACAAGAAAGCAATCCATGGAGTTGCTGATCCCCAATGGTGAAAAGTGGTCAATAACTCTGCGACCTTTGACCTTTTGACCCAGTGCATACGGGGCACAAATTCATGGTACAACATAGGGTTGGTATAAATCTTGTACTTTTTCAGTTTAAAATAGCGCAAAATTTTGCATAAAAAAAAGCACTTATTTGACCTTTGACAAATGACCTTTGACCTTCAATTATTTGTAATTGTTGTTAGAATGT
>JAIGNY010000980.1:572500-585000 GCA_020152595.1 Chiridota heheva | reverse complement strand
ATACATTTAGAAGTTAACGCCGCCGTGATGGTAACGTCACTTCCGGTTTTTGATTTGATCTATTGGTCGCGAGAAATCTGCGATGATATCGATCTCACATCCGTCGGACCAAACATAGGGACCTTTATGTGTTGTCGATAGCATCACAAATTTCTCGCAATGATCAGGATATTTGAAAACCGGAAGTGACGTTATCAGCACGGCGGCCGTCACTTTTGAATTTCCTCAGCTTCTGAATTTATGCATGCGATTATACCTTTCCTTTAAAAGATACAATTGTTGTGTTCGCCCATTATTGGTTAATTACACGGCTCGTAGTAAAATCTCAGGGAAAAGCATTCTTTTAATGGCTTTACTTGATTAATGAATGAAAGTGAAAAATATCACAGTGTCAGCCACATTTGCAAACTACTTGAAAATCATGAAATTTTGGAAATAAATATAAAAAAACGAAACGCACAAAAATGCTCCCCTTTATTTACAAATAGGTAAGTAATTTGATTTGTCATTTTCTTATTATTTGTTATTACGCACAAGAGATAAGCAGCATTTTCGGTTACTCTTAGATAAATGTTAAAAACGGCGAAGCAAGTCGCACATTTTTGCAACTTTGCAACTTTTAAAAAGTATAATCTCTAATTATTTATTTGCACTAAGCCGAGCTGAATAATTTCTGCTTTCAATATATTTTTGTTTCCGTTCGCTTGAAAATCTATTATTCGTGTTATTCTGCATAGAATAATTTACTTTACTGATGCACCGTGAAAAATCTTGTGAATGCAGTTTATTTTCGAAAGACGAATGTTCCTTGCTTGTATCAACACACAAAGACCCTGCACCTGCTGCACGGGGTTGTAACATGAAGTGACCCACTTTCAGAGTTCATAATTTTCAAGTTTAATATTATGGCTTGAACTGATAATTTGACTTTTTATGGCTTTTTTAAGACTTGTTGGGCCGCAAAAAAATATTGTTTGGTTTCATTTTGACCTTTTACTCAACAGTTTTGTTGGAGAATAAAACGAATTTGATTTTTAAAAAAATCTATAAAAAAATCTAATGTTGTTCATATTTTTCATGTTGTGAAAGTTACGTTACATTTTTTTTTTTTGCTTTTTAGTTCATAATGATGATTAAAGATTAATGATGAGTAATAGTGTTTATATGTGTATTTATGCACGGGGCAAAGGACTTTGACACGAGTGGGATGGCCCGACTTTAGGAGGGTTATTCGCGAGTGCAAAGTCCTTTGAACCGTGTAATGAATACGCATATAAACACGATGCCAACAAAATAATCTGCCTATACAATTTGTGTTTTAGATTGTTTAAGATGCATAAAGAACTACTAAAAAGAATGAAAAAGATATAAAGTTTACATATAATTCAGTACTTTGTTAAAAAATTACCCGCTTTGAAAATGGAATAAACCAAATAATCATGATCGTGCATTGCTCTGGTCATAAAGATGCAAACAATGCAAATCCTCCATATTAAATTTAAAATAGATAATAAATATAATTTATGGTGCGTACGCTCCATTGCCTATAAGATACTCATGGCGCAAGTACAATTTGACAATAACAACAAATGCAGATAACAAACAGAAGATAATAATAGTGAACAAAAGTATAAAGAAATTATGAAAAAGCTTTTATTAATTTGGTTTTTAAATCTTTCTTATATCAATGGACAGATGGAGAATGGGTGAATGGCTAAATAAGAAGGCGCTTGTTCCAAAGGCAAGGGCTTTCCAAGAAAAGCCCCTGGAGCCGCCAAAGTAGGGATTGTTTTTTCTTGATTTCAATTTTGCTTTTTTGGCCATTCTGTAATCTGTCATTCAGATCGAAAAGGTTTCAATTTTCAGAAGCGAAATGTATCACCAAGATTTTGGACTTTAACCAGGCAGTCCGGGAGAGGTCCTATTTTGAGAACTTATAAAATACCTGAGCTAATCGACGTCCAGCAGCCGTTTGTTCATAATTCCTAATAAACATGTACAGAAAGATTAAGTGAGAGACTACTTTGTCATAGATTGTAAGATTTTGCGATGTGTAAATTTATTCCTTAGAATCTGCCATCTCAACGACAAAATTATACGGTTACAAATATTTAATTTTTTAAAACGTACCGTTTCGCCCCTAAAAGCCTAGCTTTTTTCTTGATTTTTCCTCATATTTCAAAAACGGCGTGGTAAACATTTAAATGGGAGTGGATAACATTTAGCCATGAAATCTATGAAGGATTTTCTTTGAGTTCTAACTTTCGCCGGGAAAAGATTTTTCGCAGAATTTTTAAAATTGGAAAAAAATTTTAGCACCTTAACGTTAGTATAACAAAGAATCATGGAAAATATCACAAAATGGCGATGTTCATGCTGCCATCTTACAAAAATTCCTGATTTAAGGAACGTTTCCTTATTTTAGGACCTCTCCCGGAATGACAGGATTGGTAGATCGTCTGAAGCGCTTAAAGTTAACCAAAATCAGTTTGAAAAAAAGCCAAATTAAAACCACTTCTTTTTTCTTTCAACTCCATCAAAACTTTTAAGAGAAAAAAACATAATTTTCATTCAAGTCCATATACCTTTTCACGGATAAACAAGTCTCAATTGAAAGCCCTTTTTTAAAAATGTTTGTATAAAAAGTCAATATAATAAATATAATAAAAAAATTGACTTCAACATCAAAGAAAAACATGACACCCTTTACAAAAATACCTAAACACTTAATCGAAAAGTCGAAAAATATCGCTGTTTCTTCTATTCTTTGTCTCACCGAAATGTCACGGACATTAGATTAATAAAAACATATTTATGCCCCGTGTTTTCAATTAAAAGTTGCATTTTGCATATTTGCTTGTTGTTTGTTGTTTTAAAGGTGGCAGCACAGTTTTTGAAAGAAAAAATTAAGTTTTATGCAACCAACTCATTGCACACTAATTTGAGAATTCATCTTGTTGTTCATTTGTGGAGGAAATTGTTTCTTTTAAAAGTTCAAACAACCCGCTGAGTGCAGCCATCACAAACAGAAAAAACAACAAGAAGTAATGTATTTGTCTATACGTTAAAAAGCAGGGAAGTGCTTAACGGTAACAGTTTAAGGACTGAATTTCGTTTTTAAAATATCAGACGGAAACTGAGCTTGGCAAAAGAGAATTAAAGAAGTGTTTAATCTTGTCTCCAAGCAGCCAAGTAAGTACCGAGTTTCGTTTTTTGTCCTCTGTAAGAAAAGAAGTTAGCAGTCACTATCTGACTGTAGTAGCACTAGTTTGGTATTAATGGGTTTTAAAGGTTATTGGAAGTTTATAAAAAAAACATTCATGGTCCTGTTTTCCTGTTTAAGGACCGTATCTTTCTCTTGTAAATTAAAGGCTTATGGACACATAACTCTTTGTTGCTTAAGATCTGTCAACGTCCACATATTGGTTGCGTCTTAAAGCACGTTTTTTCTATCATGCAAAGAACTCTTGTTGTTTAATCAGGGATATGTTATTTATCCCTGGTTTAATTACACGCTAATTCGGGAATATATATATATTGGTAGATATAAATTAGGTAGACTTAATGGTAAAAGGGAAAAAAAGGTCCAGAAAATATGCTAAAAGATCAAAATACTTCCCTCAGGATCCCCTCCTCCAAAAACAAAACAAAAAAGAAAGCTAGGCTGATACATCCCAATCTGGTATCAAAAAAGTATCTAGGTACCAAGCCTATTTTATTTTCCGGATCAAAGCTTACATTTTCTGAGTTTATGAATCAAAACCAAAATTGAATGAGTTTTCCAAATCAAAAGCCTTAATTTTATCATCATTTCGAACTAAAGTCTAAATCTTTGGATTTTCCGAATCAGAGCCTTAAAGTGTCGGATTTTTTCGAACCTGATAAATTCTATTTTTGGATTTTCCCGGTCAAAGCCTAAATGTTCGGATTTTTCCAAATCAAAACCTAAATTGTCTGATTTTTCCGGACCAAAGCCTAAATTTTAAGATTCCCCGGATCAAATTCTAAATTTTCGGATTTTTCTGAATCAAAGCCTGTTTCCCAAATTATTAGGATTATCCTTAATTTTAGGATATCAGATGTTAGTAGTCACTCTCCAGATATTTTGCATTGTTTGTATGTAAAGATAATTTGGAGTTGATCAAATAGCTTTTTCTTGCAGTCCTGTTTTGCTGTTTATAGATCTTGTACAGTATGTAGCAACAAGTTAAGCTTGGGAGAAAATATGCTATAAACCATGAAAATCGGTTAAAATTTGTTTATTTTAAAATTTAAGGCCTAATTCTAATAAATTATGAAAATGTTATTGAATTTTTGTGAGATCACAAAGGTACTCTCTTAAATGAGTAGATTGAATCTAATAACAAAAAACAAAAAATTGAAAGATTTAAAAATCTAAATCTACAAAAGATTGAAATTTCAAATCTATTAGATTTATATCAACGATCTAATAAATTTAAACATTAAATCGTGTAAGATTTGAAATGCAGATTTAATTTGTAAACAATAGTGATGGGTATAAATACCGGTTATAGAAAATGAAATCAAAAATTACTCTATATGGCCAGTTTCCATAATGTAGAAAGAGATGATTAGATGACTCATGCAAGGAAAGACAAATAATGACAAAAGACACGAGTTACTGTTTTTTTCTCTTTTTTTTTATTGTAAATTCAATCTTCAAAAGAAGAGTATGTGTAAATATAAAATCATCTAGCAAACATACATATGAAGGATAGGCAATACGATTACTGAATGGGAACTCTTGTGTGGAGAAACTCCCGAACCACACTTTTCCTTTCCACGAAATCAAGTAACACCTCAACCAGTCCAGTAGCATGCCTCGTTATCAGGTTATTGGGATCATAAATGTTCCTACAAAAAAATGAGAACATTCTGCTACATGGAAGCCACCATTTTGAGGTATTTACCCATGGTCCTTTGCTATCCTAACGTTAGAGCCTTATGCAATATTACCTATTTCAAATTTGAAATACGTCTGGGGAAAAATATCTTTGCTTGGGGAAACTTAAAACCCATGTAAATACCTTCATGGCTACAACTTTTTCACTCCCATTTGATATGTTTAACACGCCGTTTTCGAAATATTAAAAAAAATGCGCAGTAGAGCTAGGCTTTTAGGCGCAAAACGGCCATTTTGAAAATTCAAATGTTTTTCAACACAATGGTTTTTAATACTTCAAGTACATAGATTAGAAACCATGACATTTTATCGCAACATCTGTACAATATGGCTGCATGACTGCAATATTCTAGTCTGTTATAAATGTTTTTATTAATAAGCATGCTTCCAGGACTGTCAACGGTGATTATACAAGTTCATTGTTTTTTGCAAGATATAACTTTAAACAAGGAAAATGATGTAGTTAAAATTAACAATCTTATGCAAATTTTGTTGGTAGAGCAAAGTTTGGAGCCTTACAATGTTACTTAAGATTAATGAAAGAGTAATAAATAACAAATATTCTGACAAAGTTTCATCTATCAAAGCAATCTATCATATTATTTGAAATATTTGAAAACATCATGTTTACTTCTATGGGCCCTGCCATTTTGAAAATGAACTGACGTCACTCAAACTGCAGGCCTTTGGAGTGTTATGTATTTCTTTATAATCTATCTAGAGCTTTCATCCATTTGGAAAATCCATAATCTTGCCTGAAGGTCAAGGATATTTTCTATACATACGATACTTCAAGAATTAGGCTTTTAAAAATCTCTGACATAACATTTAAGTATTAAAAAATGATACAGAATTATAAAGAAAAACAATAGTTTCCTGTGTCTTTGCTGTGTAAGTGATGTCATAATACACACAGTTTCTTAAAAGTGCCCGACATTGAAGGAAAAAGAATGTTTTTAAATATTAAGAATTATGACTGTATGATAGATTGCTTTGATATGTATGAAGCTTTGTCCGAAAAAAATATTTTTTGCTCTTTCATACGAGATAAGGTTTATGTCAGACTTTCCGCCTCCTTTAAAAGAAATTGTTTTTGACATAGAAACTTAGAAAAAGCGTGTGATGTGTGTTGGAAAAATGAACAAATTTGTTAGTGGCAATAAAACATCATTATTACATGACAATTATGACTTTTACACAAAATAACTAAATGCAAGGGCATTCCATAGTAAAACAATTACAGATACTGTTTCAATTTGTAGTTTGACCAGGGAGTTGCCCCTGATTTGATTAAGGACAGCCACACCTCTGTGGTGACTGTAGCAATGAGACTTTCACTTTAAAATATATTGACATGTACTTACTTTAGTGGAAAAAGTTACTTTGCCAACTTGTTAAGGCTTTAGCCAGGCAGACGTCTCGCCGTCTTTGAGACGGCCAGAATTTAAATCAGACATTAAAAACGAGAGACGCACACTAAGAAGCAAAAAATATATCTTTATGAGTTACGAAGACCTTGTACAACTTATTGTCGATGTTTACTGAAAATGAAATCAAGTTGAGTAATTTCCTTGTGTTGATTTTCTTGACGAATAACAATGTAGAGAAGGCGTAGTCGAAAAATCTAAAAAAAACATTATGTTCAAAAATTCATAATCTCTGGTTCACGTGTTGAATCAGGTGAGCAGTTATGCAGTATAGAATCATTTATGATTTCTTGTGAAATATGTATAATATGACATAACACTTAGCTTGATTTCAAATATTTATTTGAAGAAACAAACAATATAGAAGAAGAAAGATCTCATCAAGGAAGACTGTAGTGTTATTTTTCATTGTAGGACATTTTACATGTGATGTAGTAAGTAAGAGAAATACATCTCAAAATCTTTCTGTATTTCTTTAAATTCTATTCTTCAAATTCAGCTACTTGTGATTTTGGAATTTCTATTTTAGATACCTGATAATTTAGGGTATGACCAACTTCCAAAAAACAATTGTCCCAAGTCCAATGCTATATTTCAAACAAAAAGAAAGCAGGAAGAATTTTTTTTCTAACATAAATCTTTCTTTCTACTTGTTTAAAGACTGATTTGTTACTTAGGGTAATAAAACAATATGTATTCACTCAACATGTATAAACGTGTAAACGTAAGCATATGTTTCGTTGTGGGGATGAAATGACAAATCTACGGCAAAAAAAGAAGAAGATTTTTCAAGTGAGATTATGAAAAAGACAATTATAAGAAACAAATTGGTGAAAATGTTTTGTTGATATCCTTATTTTCCTTAAGATTTATTACATATTAAAGAATTCCACAGTGTATCGAAAAGTGACTGGCGTAGTAAGTCTACTTCAGCAATGTGATATCATAAAATAAATCATGGGCGGGCGAAAGGTAGGGGGGGGGGAATAGTGGGAGGGATAAAAAAAAACCACTAGTGCCTTTTGCCTCCCTTAAACCCGGCGTATGAAATTAATATTAATTTGAATCTTTCTTTTTTTCTTTTTTAATCGTTAGTGATAATCGAATTTTTCTCAAATATTGGAAACAGTTTTTGTTAATTTAGTAAGATGGGATATAAAGTGCACTATGCCCATTGTTTCTATACCTTACATTCTATAAATAAGAGTAAAATTAAATTTTATTTTATAAAATTACATAAAATTGTATTGGATCTGCCGGTATGACGTCACATATGTGAACTGCACCCGTCACTTTTCAGCACAATGGTGAAATCTTTGAAATGTAATTCTAACTGTCTAAACCGAATAAGATATAGTTTTTCTTCACAATTTGTTTCTTTAATAAATATGAAAACAAACACTTATGGGTGTATTCCTTCAGTCCTTGTAAGAACTGTTAATATATACAAATATATACCTTCCAGATGGTAGTGAATGAACGTAAGAGCGAAACTATTTTGTTGTCTGTACAATCATATTTCGTTTAAAAGTGACTGACGTACCAATTAGTCTAATTCAAGTGTTGTGTCATGAAGGCACGTCCATGACAACATATCAAGCTGTCTGTGAATTGTCCTTTAATCTATTAATTGTCCTTGAATCTGTTAATTGTCCTTGAATCTGTGAATTCTCCTTGAATTTGTTAATTGTCCTTGAATCTATTAATTGTCCTTGAACTGTAAATAGTCCTTGAATCTGTCAATTGTCCATTAATCTGTTAAATGTTTGTTCTTTATTTTGTTAATTGTCATTTAATTTGTTAAAAGTCCTTTAATATGTTAATTGTCCTTTAAATTGTTAATTGTTTGTCCTTTAATCTGTTAACTGTCCTTTAAGGCTGTTAATTGTTGTTTAATTTGTTAATTTTCCTTTAAGCCTGTTAATTATCCATTAATCTGTTAATCGTGCTTTGTTCTGTTGATTGTGCTTTAATCTGATAATTGTCCTTTATTCTGTTAATTGTCCTTGAATCTGTTAATTGTCCTTGAATCTGTTAATTGCCTTTTATTCTGTTAATTGTCCTTTATTCTGTTTTTTTTTAATCTGTTAAATGTGCTTTAATCTCTTAATTGTCATTCAGTGCTGTTAATTGTCCTTGAATCTGTTTATTGTCCTTGAATCTGTTAATTGTCCTTGAATCTGATAATTGTCCTTTGATCTGTTAATTGTCATTGAATCTGTAAATAATTCTTGAATCTGTTAAATGTCCATTAATCTGTTAATTGTCTTTCAATCTGTTAAATGTTTGTCCTTTAATTTGCTAATTGTCATTTAATCTGTTAATTGTTCTTTAATATGTTAATTGTCCTTTGATCTGTTAATTGTCATTGAATCTGTAAATAATCCTTGAATCTGTTAAATGTCCATTAATTTGTTAATTGTCATTTAATCTCTTAAAAGTCCTTTAATATCTTAATTGTCCTTTAAATTGTTAATTGTTTGTCCTTTAATCTGTTAACTGTCCTTTAAGACTGTTAATTGTCGTTTAATTTGTTAATTTTCCTTTAAGGCTGTTAATGATCCATTAATCTGTTAATTGTGCTTTGCTCTGTTGATTGTGCTTTAATTTGTTAATTGTCCTTTATTCTTTTAATTGTCCTTGACTTTTTAATTGTCCTTTAATTGGTAAATTGTCCTTTAAGGCTGTTAATTGTTCTTTAATCTGTTAAATGTCCTTGAATCTGTTAATTGTCATTTAATGTTGTTAATTGTTCTATAATCTCCTAATTGTCCTTGAATCTGTTAATTGTCTTTTAATTTGTTAATTGTTCTTGAATCTGTTAATTGTCCTTCAATCTGTTAATTATCCTTCAATCTCTTAATTGTCCTTGAATCTGTTCATTGTCTTTCAATCTGTTAATTGTCCTTTAATTTGTTAATTGTTGTTAATTGTCCATTATTCTGTTAATTGTCCTTTAATCTATTAATTTCCCTTTAATCTGTTAATTGTCCTTTATTCTGTTAAATGTCCTTTAATCTGTTAATTGTCCTTTAATCTGTTAATTGTCATTCAGTGCTGTTAATTGTCCTTTAAGGCTGTTCATTGTCCTTTAATCTGTCCATTGTCCTTTAATCTGTTCATTGTCAGTTATCTCTTCATTGTCCTTGAAAACTGTTCATTGTACTTTAATGTTAAATGTCAATGATTCTGTTAATTGGTCTTGAATCTGTTTAATTGTCCTTGAATCTGTTAATTATTTGTCATTTAATCTGTTAATTGTTTCTCCTTTATTTGGTAATTGTCTATTAATCTGTTAATTGTACCTTATTATGTTAATTGTCCTTCAATTCGTTAATTGTTTGTCCTTTATTCTGTTAATTATGCTTTAATCTGTTAATTGTCCTACAATCTGTTAATTGTCCTTTAAATTGTCATTGTCCTTTAATCTGTTAAATCTCCTTTGATCTGTTATTTGTTCTTTAATCTGTTCATTGTCATTTAATCTGTTAATTGTCCTTTCATCTGTTAATTGTCCTTTAATCTGTTAATCTGTGCTTTAAAAAAAAAATCTGTTAATTGTCATTTATTCCTTTGATTGTCCTTTAAAGTTGTTAATGGTCCTTTAATTTGTTAATTGTCCTTTATTCTCTTAATCGTCCTTTAATCTGTTAAATTTCTTTTAACTATTAATTGTCCTTTAATCTGTTAATTGTCCTTTAATTTTTCAATTGTCCTTTAATCTATTTAATTGTCCATGTGACCTATAATTTAAAGAAGTGCTACTGTAGACATGTACATTTCACACAGTAGAGAGTGGGTCTAATCAAAGAAATATATGAAACTACTTTAATACATTCCACAAGCATGTTTAAAAGTGACTGGTATTTCAAGTCTAATTTGATAGTGTGATGTCTTGAAGGCACTTTCATGACATGGCAGCATATCAACAACGTGTTTCTTCAATAATTCATTTTAATCTGTGAATAATCCTTAATCATATGAAAAGCATATTGTTGACCATGCAAATATTCCTTCAGGCCTAATTGATAAATGAAATGAAGCAAATATTTTTTCTTTAATAAATTAGCCAGTGATTTTATTTTTGCGAGTTTTCAAAAATAATCTGAGACAGATATGTATGTAAAGATGCATAGAAGTAGTGAACTGTACGCTGTAGATGATCACATGATACTTTACACCAGTGTATGTTGCATGTTTTTTCTTTTTACACGTATAGTACGGAACTAATTATTTGCCTCATTGAAGCTTATGATAAAAAAAAAAAGTGAACTACAGGGTCCTTTTCGTACCAGAACGCGAAAGATTTGGATTATTTCGTGATGTTTTCCGAAAGGTAATTTCTTTCGGATGAGGGTATTTTCAATAGGGCCTTGTTTAGGCTGAAGTGAAGAGGTCTTGTGCACCCTCACCAAATGACTCAAACTTTGGTATACTGGTAAATTTGTTTCCCATGAAACTTTGTCCTAAGTAGATCTTGTCCAAGTTGGACATGGATGGTCAACACCTATCCCTTCTCTACGATTCATAAAATTTTAACTTCTGACTCAAGCTTTCTGCCCCATTAAAAGACCTCTCGAAAATAATTTTATTTTCCCTTTCTCTGGCAGTCTGGGGTTCTCATTAATATCTAATTAGTTCTGTGCTACCTATATTGTGTGAAAGGAATTTTGGAAAAAAGCAATTGTGATACAATGCAATGCAATACGATTCTTGAAAATTCTAAATATATATGTGTCACTGAAAATGATGGGAAAGTTTAACCCTGCTAGAATTTTAGGTACAGACTCAAAAAAAGTTGGTTAGAATTTGCTGCACCAATTTAAAGATACACATTTAAGATGTTTAAAAAGCAAAGAATTTGCAACAGAAAATATCATGGGTCGCCCTGTAATGCATCACAAAATAGCCCGAGACTTAAAAACATTGTGAAATGTGTTTACTTGAGTTTGATGATGTTTTTGCTAATATGGTTTTTAATAGATTTTAAAGCAAGTTTGTTAATGTTACCACACGTCCATGCATTTACCTTTAAAGGATTAATACAATCTGGCAATGTTAATGCGAGTTACAGAGGCTAAGTGCATGTTAAGGAGTCATGCTCGTTTGTGAAAGGTACCGGCTTCAACTCCGTCGCGAAAGCTGCAATGAGTAGGATTTGAGAAACTTTAGGGGCCGTGTCATCAAATGACATGGAAAAGGGCCAAGGGATGCCAATGTTTCAGATTGATGAAAATATGCTCATTCGGGAAGGGGCCCTTGGATTAGGTATGGGCCCTTATGCTGTTGGTAAATTAGTCAAAATTTTCATCCGATTTTGATATTTTTTTTTTGGTTTGTAATATAATTAAAGGAAATGTATCGTCACATAAATACATTCAGAAGTTAACGCCGCCGTGATGGTAACGTCACTTCGGTTTTTAATGTTCTCTATTGGTTGCGAGATATCTGCGATGTTATCGATCTCACATCCGTCGAACCGAACATAGGGGCCTTTATGTGTTATCGATAGCATCACAGATTTCTCGCAATGATCAGGATATTTGAACACCGACAGTGACGTTATCAGCACGGCGGCCGTCACTTCTGAATTTATTCAGCTTCTGAATTTATTCATGCGACAATACCTTTCCTGTAAAAGATACAATTGTTGTGTTCTCCTATTATTGGTTAATAACACGGCTCGTAGTAAAATCTCAGAGAAAAGCATTCTTTTAATGGCTTTACTTGATTAATGAATGAAAGTGAAAAATATCACAGTGTCAACCACATTTGCAAACTACTCGAAAATCATGAAATTTTGGAAATAAATTTAAAAAAAACGAAACGCACAAAAATGCCTCCCTATATTTACAAATAGGTATGTAATTTGATTTGTCATTTTGTTATCATTTGTTATTACGGACAAGAGATAAGCAGCATTTTCGGTTACTGTTAGATAAATGTTAAAACCGGCGAAGCAAGTCGCACATTTTAGCAACTTTGCAACTTTTAAAAAAGTCTAATCTCTAATATGTTTATTTGCACTAAGCCGAGCTAAAATAATTTCTGCTTTCAATATATTTTTGTTTCAGTTCGCTTGAAAATCTATTATTCGTGTTATTCTGCATAAAATAATTTACTTTACTGATGCACCGTGAAAAATCTTG
>JAIGNY010000980.1:552500-565000 GCA_020152595.1 Chiridota heheva | reverse complement strand
AATAAATAATACATTAAACCCTTCATATGTATAAGTGCTTCTTTAAAGATATATGGATGTGTAGCAGCAACTTATGCTAAATTGCTTTAAAATCCATGGAAAATAGCAAAACAAAATCATTCAAATCGGTTAAAAATTGACCATTTTAGAGCATTTTGAATTTTCAGGCCAAAATATGCAAATTTGTGTTCCTCTTTATGTACCTCTTCTGATGGGCGGAAGTTCCTATTTCCTTAAGTAACCCCTTTGTTTTGTATCTTGATTCATTGTCACAGATTTGTGAGACAAAAAAGAAATTGTAACCAAACTTTTTTAAGTGTTGAACATACCCCTTAACCATAATCTAGCAGGAATAGACTTTGTCCTCATTCTCAAGAACTGAAATTTAGGAAGGAAATATAAAGAATTACATCAAACTTTTCACATACCCATTCGTAGACTTTTAAGCTTTGATTTGGACTACAGGTATATTTCACTTTACATCTGAGCAAGCTTTATATGTTTGCTGTAAAGACCAGACATCAGTTAATGATGTAAATTAAATTTAGTTTTATATTTGAGTATTTTAAAGCTTTGTGAAATAACACAACAAATAATTGTTCACACAAATACAAAGTGTTTGTTTTCTCATGAGTGGAACTGCCCTTCATTTTTAATTTGAAATTGTAATCAACAATAGTTTCAAAGAGAGAAACTAGGTTTGTTTTTCTTTGCCATATCCCACAGGGAAAAATAAATTCTCTAGGTCAATAGATGAAAAAGACAATATATTACACTATACAAATATTTTATATCATACTGCATTACATCACATATTATACATACCCTAATATAGCTCGATTTGCTACTGTCTAAAACTTGATATCTTTTTTTTTTAACGAGACTTCTTGTCTATATTTTCTTGCACCAAACTGTAAGGTAAATGTTCTTTCTAGATGTCACTAGTCTTTTTATGACAGCCTTTCGAAGTATGTGTCTATGAAGTGCTACAAATAAAAGACTATTTGATATCAATAACTCTATCAATGCCTCATCCTGGTGTCAAAAATGGACAAAAAATGTCATTAATACATTATAAAAGAATCCTTAAATAGTTCCAATTATTTTCGTGCTCCTCCCCATCATTTCTCTTTGTACAGCGCATAGAAATGCTTAACATGATTTTGCACTATACAAATTAATTATTGTTTTATAATAATAAGACTATTGTTAAAGATGGTAATTACTGACCATTAACCAGTTACATGGCACTTTACTTTTTTTAAGTTGAGTTTTCTAAAGCACTGATAATGATAGTTTGCATAAGACATTAAACCATCTGCATCTTGTTTACCTTTTCTGTTGATGCAAAGATATTATGGTACCCATATTCATGTCTTACACTGCTCCAATATCAAAATGTATTGTTCCAATTCATTACTGCATGTAAAATAAAGAAAGATATAATATTAAAGAATCTCATGAAACAATATTTCACATATGGCAACACTTGTTTCATTTTATCATGTATGAAGTATGCTGTAAATAAAACAGGATGGATGGGGACATCATTAGATGCTGTATTACTGTCAGTCACAGCATTCTTCTTCAGTTGGTGTTGCTTTAGCTTCCATGCAACCTAAATGACTGATGGGTAAATACGGATCTAGTCCTGATTACTGCACATATTTAAGCACATTTTTTCTTTTAGAAATATAATACTTATATGATTTGTCTGTTGCTCTGCCACAATCATTGAAGGAAAGTAAAAGGTAGTGATAAGTTAATATCAAGACAATGTGATGCTGCAGTACTTTCCTCTCAAACAACTGAGAGATACTTGAAACAAAATTTAACATCAAATGATACTGTAAGGTATAAATAAAAATATGACATGTAAGGTAAAAAAAAAAAAAATGTAATGGTTTTGCTATATGAATTATAAAGGTTTTGCTATACAATTTTTTTGACCACATGTGTTTTTAATTGAAGTTTTGAGCTCTTTCAGTGAATAAGCAGAAGCAGAATTTAAATATTTTGCAAGTAGCACAAAGAGTAATTTTGATTAGACAAGACAGCATTTTAACAATGTAAACATTGACCCTTCTTACTTTCTGGGCTGCAAAAATCAGTAATTTATATTCAAAATCTTAAATCTTTTCCCCTAATATGCACTGTTCTGAAATGAATATGATTTGTTATTTCTAGATATACATTATAGGGGCCTTGAAGCAACATGAATGAAGGCAATTTGTGTAAATCAATTGTTAGCTTTCTTAAGAATAAATGTATGAAAGTGAGAAAAATGGCTGCAATGTAATAGCAAAACTATAAAAGAGAGTAACACTCCATATGGAACCGTACTACACCCAATTTATACCCTTTTTAATCTACAAAAACAATATGTCAGAATGAATGAACTGTAGTGACAAGATTTTTGAAAACTGTACATAATGATACTGTAAAGTCCTGTCAACAGTACACTGCGTTATATATACTGTATCTAAGGGGTCAAACTGAGAATCAACAGAGTTAACATTTTTTCCCCTTCTATTTCAGTATTGCTGAAGAATTTTTTTCTTTCTTTTTGATCTACATGTACCATAAATTGGTTTATGGGGCCTGTGAAAGCACAAAATAATCACAAATCTGCAATGTAGAGCAACAAGCATAAAATGTTTCAAATGATATCAGTTCTGACGTGAGAACAAGACTGAGAACAAGAACAGCAAAATAGTGTATAGTACTGTAGCTTGTTCCTCACTAGAAAAAAACAAAACAACACAGTTATTTCTGCATTAATGCTCTATACTGGTCTAGTCAGATAATGATGAAGAGTATGCTTCAAATCAACTCAGAAAACAGCTCTACCTACAGACCTCTGTGCTTAACTTTTCAACATGTCAGAATTTTGATAAATTTTGTTTTTGGAACAAACAACAAACAAAAAACATTTTGTTGTAATTTAAACTAGTTAACATTTTATAAACTTTCTATATCAAGGTGTTGCGTATTAAAAGTAAATATACACTGTATGATCGGACACTGCAAACTTATGTTTAAAATTTTATCAGTTTTATATTTTGTTTTTTGTGTTATTTCTGTGATCCAAAAATAAATTGGTACATTTTTGACAAAAGTATAAGTTGCGAAAAAGTAGCAAATAATCAACATTCCTAAAACAGTACCATTTTGTAACAGTACTTTTTGTAACTGTGCAGCCTGCATTGCGTCTGCATGACAGTTTCAGAAGTTGACACAAGTTTTGTTTTTGATGTCAAACATGACATGATAATTTTTAAATATTTCATAGTAGTCTGAAATTATCTGAGTATGACCATGACTACTCCAATAAACTTAGTAGGACTACTGTATATTAAATTGTTACTTTAGTTAGAACATACCAGAGAAGACGGTAAATATTAACAAATTTCCAACACTTCGGGAAACGCAAACTAAAAGGGGATACTTCCTAAATTGTGTTAAAATCTGCAGTTGCTTTTAAGAATGTTGCTCAAAAAGAATAAGTAATATTAGAACTTAGCAAATTATTATCAACGTTGTACAGTATGCTTACATTTAAAAAAACCCTAAGAATATCAATCATAAGGTAAGATTTTAGTAAGAATATAAATACTAATGGCAATCTAACACGGGAAGGATGCGGGCTGTGAATGTATGCTTTATATATTATATTTATGGAACTGCTATTTCCAGCACTTCACTTGGATTAGTTTTTGTTTGCTGAAGTTTTGTTATGTAATAATTGATGTGGTCAACTGATGGTAGGCCCTATGTCGCAAATTATTTGGTGGGGTGACTCATGATAGTACTGGTCTAGTCTTAACTTCTAAGCAGGGACTATTCAGTTATTGGTCTGACTGATTAAGGCAATCAATGGAATAGGCTTCTAGGCCTACATGGTATTTGAGGCATGGCCATGATATAGGCCTTATGTCTCTCTCATGCACCTTCATATGCCTACTCTGTACTCATCAATCATGAAAATATATCATATATATAATATTGTCTGACTTCGCTAAGGTGGATAACCAATTTGGGTCATACTACAGTAATAGGCCCTAGGTTAGTAGGCCTTAGTATTAAACCTAACGTTAGTATGCCTATTGCCAGCACCACTAGGGCTAGGGCCTAAATATTTGGTGCATAAACAGATTGTACTTTGACTGTTTGATAGGCCTAAACCTAGTACCAGCAAATCCAAAATTGTGGATAACGGTAACAATAATATCATTTAATCATATCCGTAAGCTCTGTCAATAATCGTACAAGCAAATCAATCTTATTTTGCATAATTTTGCATTGTCATAACAACAACCTATTTTTAAAGAAAAGCCACCCCTTATCACGTTAGGAAGAAAATTAGGTCCAAGAAGTAAGAAATTGGACTAGCATTTTTCCTGAGCATTTTCATCCACTAAAAGTACTTAAAAGTGGCTTAAATTTGACGACACTAATAGTTCACTTTATAAGAGCATATTGAGCCTAATAAAAAGTTGTCTGCTATGAAGAAAAGTGACTTACACAGATCAGAAAAACAATTGACGAATCTTACCTTTTCAAAGATCATCACAAAATGGGCCGCGAAAAATCTTTATTTTGGGAACTTTACCGTTACTAAAAATGCTCGGGTTACAATTTAACCCGAAATATAATGTCTTGTACGTTATCTGATCTCCTGCTTTAGTGACGAACATTGAAGTTGCATAAGTTAGATCAATTTGAATTATCTGGATTCATTCGGGAGTGATCGTTTGACAAACCACGAAATGCTCAATTTGAACTTCCGGGTCAAGGCCTCAGAAATTAATAATATCGCAGTAACGGTCATATAGCAAGGTCATGTTCCCAACTGATATATATGGAGAGTGAGTGAATGCCCAATGAAGAGGGCGCCTGTTCCAAATACGAGGGGCGCTCCAAGAAAAGCACCTGTAGCCGCCAAAGTTTTGTCTTGATTTCAGTTTGGCTTTTTTTAGGCCATTCTGTAATCTGTGTCTGTCAGATCGAAAAGGTGTCAATTTTTAGAAGCGAAATGTCCCACCAAGATTTTGACTTCAACCAGGTTGCCATGCAGTCCGGAGAAGGTCCTATTTTAAAGAACCTATAAAATACCTGAGCTAATAGACGTCCAGCAGCCGTTTTGTTAATATTTTCCGATAAACATGTACAGAAGATTAATTGAGACACCACTTTGTCATAGATTGTAAGATTTTGCGATGTGTAAATTTATTCATAAGAATCTGCCACATCAACGACAAAATTATACGGTTACAAATATTTGATTTCTTTAAATTACTGTTTCGTGCCTAAAAGCCTAGCTTTCTTTTTTATTTTTCCACATAATTAAAAAACGGCGTGGTAAACATTTAAAAGGGAGTGATAATATTTAACCATGAAATCTATGAAGGATTGTCACTGAGTTTTAACTTTCGATGGGCTAAATTTTTCGCAGAAGTATCTAAAATTGGAAAATTTTAGCACTTTGGGAAATATTACAAAATGGTGATGTTCATGTCACAAAATTTTTTAATTTAACAAACTTTTTAGTTCCTTATTTTAGGACCTCTCCCGGACTGACAGGGTTGGTAGATCGACCGGAGCGTTTAAAGCGAAATCAGTTTAAAGAAAAGCCAAATTAAAACCTTTTTTTCTTTGTCTCACCGAAATAAATCAAAAAATGTTTTGTTCTTAAAACGTCTATGCACAGTATGTCAAAATATACTTACTAACCCGTGTTTTTAAAAGAAAATTGCCTTTTGCATATTAACTTGTTGCTTTTAAAGGTGGCAGCACAGTTTTCGAAAAGGAACAATTCTATACAACCAACTCAGTATACGCTAATTTGAGAATTCATCTTGTTGTTCATTTGTGGATGAAAGTGTATTTTCAAACGTTCAAACAATCCGCTGGTTGCAGCCATCACAAACAAGAAGTATTTTATCTATAAGTTAAAAAAGCAGGGAAGTGCTTTAACAGTTTAACAGTTTAAGGAAGGGCTGAGTCTCGTTTTTAAAATATCAGACGGAAACTGAACTTGGCAAAAGAGAATTAAAGAAATGTTTAATCTTGTCTCAAGCAGCCAAGTAAGTACCCAAGTTTCGTTGTTTTCCTCTGTAAGATAAGAAGTTAGCAGTCACTATCTGACTGTAGTAGCACTAGTTTGGTGTCAATGGGTTTAAAAGGTTATCGAAAGTTTATAAATAACATTCATGGTCCTGTTTTGCTATTTAAGGACCTTGTCTTACTCTTATGATTTAATGGGTTATGGGCACCTTTTTCTGTGTTGCTTAAAGGTTTGTGAACGTCCACATATTGGTGGCGTCTTAAAGCACGTTTTTGCCCATCATGCAAAGAACATGTTGTTTAATCAGGGATATGTTATTTATCCCTGGTTTAATTACACGCATTTGGATTACAAAATTTTCTAATTTTACGAATCAAAACCAAAATTTAATGAGTTTTCCGAATCAAAAGCCTTAAATGTTATGAAATTTTTCGAGCCTAAATTGTATGACCAATCCAATCAAAGCCTAAAGCGCCGGATTTTTTTGAATCTGACAAATTCTATTTTCGGATTTTGCCAGTCTCAAAGCCTAAATTGTCTGGAATTTTCTGGACCAAATCGTAAAATGCTGATTTACCAGATCAAATCCTAATTTTTCCAAATCAAAGTTTAAATTTTCCTAAGACATTAAAATTCCCCTTAATTTTATGATATCAGATGTTAGTAGTCACTAGCCAGATATTTTGCTATCATTGTTTGTATATAAAGATAATTTGGAGTTGATCAAATAGCTTGGTCTTGCAGTCCTGTTTTGCTCTTTATAAATTGTGTACAAGTATGTAGCAACAAGTTAAGCTTGGAAGAAAATATGCTATAAATTATGAAAATCGGTTAAAATTTGTCTATTTTAAATTTTAAGGCCTAATTCTAATAAATTATGAAAATGTTATTGAAATTTTGTGAGGTCACAAATGTAACATATGAAATTCCCTATGCTAAGCTATCGTTTATACAGTCCTCCACCTAATGTATTTAAATAATTGGGGGAGGTAAATATGAGAAAGATATCGTCCCATAGATAAATCCAGAAGTGAACACAGCCATGCTAGTGACGTCACTTCCGATTTTCAATTTTCCTTATTGATTGCAAAAATCTGTGATGTTTTTACAAATGTAGGCCACTATGTTCTTTACTGCGGATGTGTGATCGATAACATCGCAGATTTCTCGTAATCAATAAAGGGGAAATTAAAACCGGAAGTGACGTTACCACCACGGCAGCGTTCGCTTCTAGATGTATTTATGGCACAATACCTTTCCTTTAAGTTTCTGTCATACCCTCAATTAAAATTCAGTATAGGAGAAAATGAATTTAAAGAATAACATTGACAATTTTAAGATCATGAAATCTTTAATACATCACAACTTTGTTATTCATTTGGTTGGTGGCACGTCACATCTGTGAGATGACGTCTTTTTTTGGAGTGAAAACAAACCTTGCGCGATACACGAGGGCAAGTCCGTAAGCGTTTACTGTGTGCGGTACGCGTGTGGCATGTAAACAAACACGGCTGATCGCTTGGTTTTTACTCCAATGCGTGGTGAATGCGCGCTGTTGTTATGCGGTCTGATGACCTCAGGTCACATTTCCAACAAAGTGAATACATTAAATTGTCAAAACTCGGAAACTGCAGGTACTTTGAACGTAATGTAAAGACTCTTTGTTTGATAATATAATGTTCTTTCTGGTGCATATAAAATCTTTACCAGGTCATAGATCTTTTAAGGGCGTTAATTGGCTTTTATGATCACCTAATTTCAGTTGATTAGGTTTTTAAGGAACATTGTTCATTGGTCAAATAAGACATTAAAATTAAAACTCAAGAAATTGGCTTAACCCATCACCAATTAGTCAGTTACATATCAATAACGTCACTTCCGCGGCGGTAATCAGTGGCGCGGCGTTGGAGAGGAGGGAGGGGGGGCAAGTGTCCCCAATATTTTTCATTAGCGTTACTTGCCCCCTCAATCAGCAGAGTTCCTCCCCACCCCTCCAATCATAAGACCAAATTTCGCCAAAAAATGGTGTAGCCCTTTTTTGTAGAGGGTGCACTGGGTAAAGTTGTTAGTATAGGAACTTGGTAGTTTCCCCCCTCAAAATCAACAGTACACGCCCCACCCCTGCGGTAATTGATTAACTTAGCTTGTCAGTGATTGTGTAAATATTTCGATCAATTAGAATTTTGAATTGTATTTTTCATCATCTCGATGTTATCCACCTTTAACATCAGATGCACGACTCGAGTCCTTGGAGCCCATGTTCGGGTGTTCGGGACCCTATAACTAACATATCGTAGAGTCATTGCTTGTGGCTCCTAAAATCTCGGGACCCGTGGGATTTACCCAAAATTCCCGCCCTATTGTTGCGCCACTAATTAACCGTACGATATCTGGCCTTTAAAATGAAGGATTTTTAATGCAATGGAAGCTGCTATGTTCTCATAATGCACCGCGCGTCTTATGTACTTTTATTGTGAACGCGAACTTCAAATTATTCTTGAAAATGTTACACGCATTGAAAATCACAATGTAATTATCTTTAAATATAATTAAAAAATTAAAACACATTTTTCTCCGAAAGTCATGAAAAATTTGAAATAGCACTCAGGTCGTTAAATAATTACTTAAGTAGGCCTATGTATTTCTTGAACTTCCACATCAAAAATTATCAACACAAATTATCAGTACAAGCATGTGCATCAACAGTGTAATCAAATGTTCTGCAGACTCCAAACAGAATTAACACGCCCTCTCATTGTGAAATAACACAGTTTCAATGTGTCGTTGAAAAAAAAATTACTTAAATGATTAGTTGAGCAGTTGAGGGTTCAATTCCGTCGTATATTAAGAGGATTTCAAACAAAGAAAATGTTGAAGAAAGCATTCGAAAGTTTATTCCGTTAAGGAGATTATATTCTTATCTTCTGTTAATAAGATTAAAGTTTAAAGTTTGGTATCATTTGTGAAGGAACGACTGAAATCAGACTAATTGGCTCGTAACCGAGGGGGTTCCTTCGAGCGAGCAAGTCCCCTTTTGTTGAGAAAGTGCCCTTTTGCAAGCACCTGGGCAACCAAATGGTCGTTCAGTGGGCACTACACTGCTCCTATAAACTTTTATTGTGAAGGCGAACTTCAAATTACAGAAAATAACAGAAATTTGATTATCTTTAGATATAACAACACAAAAAAAAAAAAAACTTTGCGAAGTCATGATCAAATTTGAAATAACACTCGGGTCTAATTGTATCATTGAAAAATGACTTCGGCCTGAATTAGTCACATTAACAGTTAGTTATCAGTACAAGTAATTATGAATACAGGCGCGTTCATGGATAGTGTGCTCGAGTATTCCACAGTCTCTACAGCACTAGACCAAAATGTAAGGGCGTATTATTGGGGTCCCCAAAACTCGAATGCTCATCTAGTGCGCAACGGTATAGTAATTTTGGTTAATATGAATATTCAAGTGACCTTTGCCCTCACCTCATCTGTGGGCTATGAAAGCATGAAGTTTATCGATCTCTTGTGGGTAATATATTTGTGAAATTCGTAAAAAATGAGCGCCCTCAATTTTCGGTCTAGCGTTTTTTAAACCGCCCTCTCATTCTGGCCAGATGCTGTTTTAATATTGTAATATTAATATTATTGATTTATTATTTTATAATATTATTAACTAAGATTATTTTATTGTTGAATATCAAATCAATTTTGATTTAATATTTTCTCTGTTTTAAATCGTCATGCTCCGAAACACACCTGCTATATTATCTTACATGTATTATATTGTTAATTCTTTTCATTATGATAATGTATATCTAAATCCTACATTTATGACCCTTTTTATATAATTCACAGAATAAATTGATTTGATATTAAATTAAATTCCGGATACAGAAAAGATTCAAGCTATTCTAAGATAAACGACGCTGCAATAATTTAGAAATTGTTTATGATAATCCATACACTACGAACATAAAATTCAAAATCTAAGTAACTTTTTTGAAATTCATATAAATCCATCTTCCTTATAACAGAATAAAAATCCAAATAATCAAAAAGAGTCTCACATACTGACCATATGCAAGATGTATCGTCATTAGACTCCGCAGCGATATTTCCCTTGTATAGATTTAAGTTTTATCATTAAATAGTCATACTGTTCAGAAAAAAATCAATTTAAAAGAATAGATGAATAAAAATAATATTATGAAATCTTTTGGCTTTAATGGCACTGCTGCTTGACCAGCATCTGTGGCGGCTAGCCACAGGGGCAAGGGGTGCTTTCCCCCCAAATATTAAAAAATCATTTGGTTTCTTGTAATTACATGGATAATAAACAAAAAACCATCCCCCCCCACCCCCAATCATGTGTTGCCCCTTCGATTAAAATCTCTTGAAGCCGCCCACGATCAGCATCACTAGCTGATCAACGCAATGACAAACTTTTAAAGGCCATATATGTGGCGGCGTACATCTTATTTAAAAACGGTTACTGATTGACCTATCAGTATAAGTTCATATTGCTGTATTGGACTATTGTATTTCGACCAATCAAAACACACGAATTGACATCTATCTACCGCCACTTTAGAGACGATAACTGGCCTTGAAAATTAGATATCTCTTAAAACGGTTGCTTTTGCCTTTTTGGTTTTATTGTGCATATTTAAAAAATCCATACAAGATCCACGACGACCCATAGGTGCTTATCCCCGATTTCTATGGCGTAAGCGGTAGAGAGCACATGACTCTCCCTGGATATGACGCCAGTCCACCGCAGGTTAATTCCCAAGCAATGCTGGTACTCATTTACAGTTAGGTGGACTGGAGCAAGTAGAGTAAAGTGTCATGCTCAATGACACAATGCAGGGCTCGCGGCGGGAATCGAAGTACGTACTTTTCGCATACGACACCCCCTCCCCTCCTCAGTTTGTAGATGATCCCAAAACAAATAAAAGGAGCACCTCATTTTGTAATATCTATAATTTTGTGCACACATTCCACAAGTTCTTGCACCTTTGACAGTAATTAAAGGTACTTTTTTTTCAAAAGGGGCACTTTTGACATTTTTCAGAAAAGTGGCCCGGTTTCAACATCTATGCGCATACGAGCATGGCTCCTTAGTAGTTACGCCTCTGTGCCCTCTATTCTATCGTACGTAAATGCTGAAAAATTCACTCCAAATCCATCATAAATTTGCAAAAAATCACTGTCACTTTTCGAGCGTTATTTTTTAATGAGGTTTCACTGTCAGACTGTTGTAAACTCACAGGTAATAACGAAATAAATTCTAAAGTTTGACAACCGTAATAACAAATATTTTATTTTGAAATAAGAATTATTTCATTACGTTTATCCAGTGCTAAATTGTCCATGGATTCAACTTGTCTCTTCACCAGTTTACATTAAAGGACGTTGACATTCCCACAAGGCTTCATTCAGTGCATTAATAGTGCAATCAATGTTTTTGTTTAATAATGTGTTTTTTGTTCAATGTTTATTTATTTTCTAATATATTTTTCTTATGTTCAATAAGTTTACCCGTCATTTAAGTCAATTTTACTCAGTGTACCATTCAGCATTTTCAGTCATTTAGTTTAATCTCATGTGTTACACGGACTTGAATTTGTATATATATGCGAATATATTCAGAAAAATGTTTAGGCGCTTTTTTAGTGATTTATAAAATTTGTGTCTGAGTGATGACAACGCTTCATGTTCTGGTTGATAACTCAGTGGCGCACTTGTATATCGTCCCCCACCCCCACCCCCACCCTCCCCCCAAAAAAAAATCCAAATGAAAAAAAGAACCGACCTTTTTAAATGAGTAGTCGTTGACAGTGGTGCTATCATTTTCAATATGATTGTACATTTTTACTTAACTGAAATATCGGGCGATCGAATACAATATTATACGCTTTTTGGCACCCTTTAGTCCACCAAAACGCATATAGCCCCTGGACAACACTAGGGTCTCTTGAGCGGGCCCTTAACCCCACGCCGAATGCGCAAGGCGTATACAGCTGGCAGATCCGCCCCCATCCTTTCGCGGCTAAATAAAGGAACTTTTGTCGTGCGCTACAGCGAAGATCGTGCTTAATCCTCTAATTTCACTCGTAACCTCTAACGTGATATAGACAGCTGATATATTGGGCGATCAAATACAATATCATATATTTTTAGGCACCCTTTAGTCCACCAAAACACATGCTTAATCCTCTAATTTCACACTCTTAACCTCTAACGTGATATACACAGCCGATATAGTGGGCGATTAGACATTTGTAGGCACCCTCAAGTCCAACAAAACGCATAACATCCTGAACCCCACTAGCTGACTAATGACCCTTGGGCAAATGCGCAAAGCGTATACAGCTGGCAGATCCGCCCCTAAAAAAACCCCGAAGAAGATATATATATATATATATATATA
>JAIGNY010000980.1:482500-550000 GCA_020152595.1 Chiridota heheva | reverse complement strand
TTAAGTTCTCGCGCCATTCTGCTGTCCGCCCATATGCAGTAACACTATTCTGGCTGTTAGAGATTTAAATTTGGGTACAAACATGGTTAAGTATAATGAGATAATATTAGAACACTAAACTAACTTCGAAAATGAGCTATAAATATAACATTGCTATAACATTGATCGAATATCTTTTTCAATTTTATATAATCATGCAAGCATTTTGTATTCTTAAAGATAAATGATAAGATTATGATTTTTTTCGGGGGCGGATTTCCACCATCTCCACCGGGCGGATTTCTCCACCTCCGTCCACACATGTCTAGCACCGCTAGTCTGTAGTAGCCACATGGTAAAGCTTTCAATTTGTTCCTTGTACTTCCAACACAGGTGCAATGATAAAGATACACACCGTGTACCAATGGACTCTCTTTTGTTTGACCTTTTCTTCCATGATGGCGGACAAGACTGACCTTTATATAGGGGCCATATTCCCCACCTCAGTGGCCGGATGGGTGGGGTCTTACGCCAACCAGAGTCTCATTGCATCACAAATGGCCATCGATGAGATCAATGAGCGAAGCGATACATTGAACGATTATAACTTATCGTTGATCTTTCGGGATTCAAAGGTAAGTAAATGTACTATAGTATGTATATGGATGCGTAGAGGCATAGCTACATTGTTGAACACCATCATCTGATCATAGGAGACCTTTTATATTTTTTGCAAATCTCTGGCATCAATTTGCATTTGCTGATCTCTAAGATTCAAAAGTAAGAAAATATACTTCAAGCTTTATAAACGTGTGAAGGTAAAATTAGCTAAATTGTTTTAATATCTATTAAAAACCACCATAGCACCAAAAATGCCATCAAAATCGATTAAACAATGACGTTTTTACAACGTTTTTAAGTATCATTTATAAAAGTTGCATATTTTTGTATACATTACATTTGTGATGTTTTACAAGGCGGCCTTGGATATTACTTTTTTTAATCTTTTTTTAAATTGCGTTACCATAAATCTTTGAAGTGGTGCAGCAAATTCTGGCCCAAAGTTTTGAGTCTTTGCCAGTACAATTATAGCAGGAACAGACTTTCCCATTATTTATTAGGGACTAAAATTTAAGATATAAATTGCTGTCAGATATTGAGCTGTCCACTCAGTCATACATAACAATTTTCCCATGAATTAAAAAGTGATCAAACTCTGATGAGCTATAATCAAAATTAAAATTGGATTTTTCAAAAGAATAAAAAGTGATCTACTCAGACTTTAAGTATTCCCAGTGAGGGGAGGAAGGGGGAAGATCAGAGATAGGGTGAAGGAGGAAAGCAGAGACGGGAGGAGGGGAAAGTAGAGACGGGGAGGAGGGGAGAGCAGAGACGAGGGGAGGGAGAGCAGGACGGGAGAACAGAGACGACGGAAAGGAGGGGAGAAGACGGGAAAGGGGAGAGCAGGACGGGAGGAGGAGGAGGAGGAGGAGGAGGAGGGCAAAAACGGGAGGAGGGAGAGAGCTGAGGCGGGAGGGGGAGAGCAGAGATGGGGAGGAGGGGAGAACAGAGATGGAAAGGAGGGGAGAGCAGAGACGGGGAGGAGGAGAAAGCAGAGACGGGGAGGAGGGAACAGAGATGGGGAGGGGACAGCAAAGACGGGGAGGAGAGGGAAAACAGAGACGGGGAGGAAGGGGAAAATAGAGACGGGGAGGAGGGGAGATCAGAGACGGGGAGGAGGGGAACAAAAACGGGAGGGGAGCAGAAACAGAGGAAAAGCAGAGACGGGGAGGAGGGGGGGAGCAGAGACGGGGAGGAGGGGGAAAATCAGAGACGGGGAGGAGGGGAGAGCAGAGACGGGGAGGGGAGATCAGAGATGGGAAGGAGGGGAGCAAAGACAGGGAAGGGGAGAGCAGAGGCGGGGAGGGGGGAGCAGAGACAGGGAAGGGGAGAGCAGAGACAGGAGAAGGGGAGAGCAGAGACGGGGAGGAGGGGAGACAGAAACGGGGAGGAGGGAAGAGCAGATACGGGGAGGAGGGGAAGAGAGCAAAAACGGGAGGAGGGGAGCAGAGACGGGGAGGAGGGGAAGAGCAGAGACGGGGAGGAGGGGGAGAGAGAGACGGGGAGGAGGGGGAGAGCAGAGACGGGGAGAAGGGAAGAGCAGAGACGGAGAGGAGGGGAGAGCAAAGACGGGGAGGAGGGGTGGGGCAGAGACGGGGAGGGGGGGAGAGCAGAGACGGGAAGAGGGGGGAGCAGAGACAGGAGGAGAAGGGGGAGAACAGAGACGGGGAGGAGGGGGGAGAGCAGAGACGGGGAGAAGGGAAGAGCAGAGACGGAGAGGAGGGGAGAGCAAAGACGGGGAGGAGGGGTGGGGCAGAGACGGGAGGAGGGGGAAAGCAGAGACGGGGAAGAGGGTAGAGCAGAGACGGGAGGAGAAGGGAGAGCAGAGACGGGGAGGAGGGGAGAGCAGAGACGGGGAAGAGGGAGAGCAGAGACGGGAGGATGGAGAGAACAGAAACGGGGAGGAGGAAGAAGGGGGGAAGAGGGAGAGCAGAGACGGGGAGGAGGGGAGAGCAGAGACGGGAGGAGGGGAGCAGAGACGGGAAGGAGGGGAGAGCAGAGACGGGGAGAAGGGAAGAGCAGAGACGGGGAGGAGGGGAGAGCAAAGACAGGGAGGAAGGGTGGGGAAGAGACGGGGAGGAGGGGAGAGCAGAGACGGGAAATAGAAAGGGAGAGCAGAGACGGGGAGGAGGAGAGAGCAGATACGGGGAGGATGGGAAGAGCAGAGACGGATAGGGGGAGAGCAGAGACGGGGTGTGCAAAACGGGTCGATAATATCTCTTTCATTCAGACTGTTGTTTATTATCTTTCTTTGTATATGATTGACAGGAATGGTATTGCGCTCACTAATCGGAGTGAAGGTGCCAAGGAGGGGAAGGAATGTACGAGGTGGGGAGGCTGGAAGGAGGGGGAGATGGGATACATGGAGAGACGAGAAGGGGAGTGCCGATCGGACTTATACTCTCTTTTACTTTTTATGTTTTATTATCCTCCTTTGTATAGGCGTCCACAGGGGTGGCATTGTGCGCACTGTTCGAGTTGCTCTACACACATCCACCAAAGATAGCTGTGATTGGTGACATTCTCTCCTTCATCACTGAACAATTAGCTGAGGTCACGGGTATATGGAAATTTATTCAGGTAAGCGTTCGCATAATAGACTGGGGAAGGAGGAAAGGTACAGAAGTGGGCATTCCCACAAGATTTGTCTTTCCCCCCACATTCCAATTGCACTGCGCCAGAATTAAAGGGCGAAATATTTTATTCGATCTCTAGGCCTTTCCCAACATGCAGACATGAGACAAAGCTGCATCAAAATCCTGGCGCAGCCGCCGCTGGGTACTAAAGGATTGAAGGAGAAATGTCTGTTTTGCCATGAAAAAAAAAAAAAAAACGGCAAGAAAAGTTTTAGAAAATTAATTCCAGTTTTAAAAAATCACCCATTTTATGTTCCATAAAAATTATTTGCTTATGTTATCTCAAAGTATTATAGTTTAAAGCTGTTTTTAATTTTGAAGATAAAAGCTCCGTTAGTGGATACAGGCGTTTTTCAAATTGCATGCAAATCCATTTGATATGAAAAAGGACTTCAAAAGAAACAAAGTGTTTGGTAACACTTGTATAAAACTGACTGACTGAAATCAATCTAGTTGTGATGTCACAGCAACAGAATCATTAGTCTTTATTGGATTTCTCAGGAATTCAACGTAGAAAAACAGAATATATATGTAAGGGTTATTATAAGTTATCACCTGAAGAACGTTCGAGAAAAAAAACTAAATTAGTCAAAAAGTTGAATAAATTGTCTTTAAAATACATTTAGTAATTGTTAAGAATGTAAGTATTAGGGCGCCATCCTTCCATGTAGTACACTTACTATAGTCATTTTTACACAGATAAGACAAAGAGTTTAAAGAGGGAGGCTCGTCTCACTAAAATACGGTAAAATTGGGGGATGTGGTATTTTGACGTCACTTCCGGTTGTGGACGCAAGATCCGATCCACTGTCTGTTTGTACATGAGTCAGAAGAGAAGTCCATGGTTTGTACAGCCAGACACTAGCATGTACGTTGTGTGTGCCGAGTTACATACACAGCGCATTACGTTACTGTGACGAGAAACTATTTTTTTTCTTCAATGTATTTGTCAGAAAGCAAAGTGAAATATCAGTATTATAATACTACAATAATAGTCACCAAACGAAAATTACTGAAGAAAAAAAGAAGAAGATGAAAGCAAAAGTCGCAATAAACGATTCTACTGGGGCTCGAGCTCACGACTGTTGATAAAAAAAAAAAAACTGCTTCCGATCGCCGTAACCAACTGGGCTAACTCGTGTAGTAACCTTCAAGGCGTTTTAAATAACTATATACCTTGCAATACGAGACAACGAATCGCGCAGCAAAATTTCAGCCAATTAAAAATGTGAAAGGAATTCTAAGTATTGTGCACATATGACGATTTCGCCTCTTTAAATTTGAATATCTCCTTAATGGAACACGATTTTAAAAGCTTTCTTCACCATTTTGTTTCTTTTAAATTCTTCTTTTACTGAACTAATGCTTTAGATGTTCGTTTATACTCAAAATGATTACTATTTGCATAAACTACACATCTTACTACTGGAACTTGAATAGTTCCAATTGTTGAAGTGATCTGACAATTTTATTCCAAACCTTTGGTATGCATGTCAATAATTCCTTGTCATATGTAATTGTAAGCAGATATAGTTTACACCTAAACTACAACCTTCCTTCTTAAGAATTATAATCTGAAATTTTCAAATTTCGTTTAAAATAATTAATATTCGCATGAATTACAAATTGCTTTAACAACTACCCTCGCGCCACGAAGAATGTATATACAAAAACCACTTCAAAGACGCCTAGAAGTAAAACTTTGTTTTAGGCAATCATCGTTATTCAAATTGCATGCAGTATTAGTGTAAGCCTGGTTCACCCATGAACAGTTGAAGTGTGCATTTCCTTTAAAGATTCAATATGCTATATTTTCAAACCAGGCCCTCCCATAATTATAAAACGTTCGTGTAGTATACTCACAATCATTCATATTTGCATTATTACACAACTTGCTATAACAAGTAATACATTATCAGATTACAGTCAGATGATAAATTTATAGAAAGAAAACAAAGTTCAATTTGTTAAAGTTGACTAAAGTTGGTATAAAACTGGAAATATGTTAATTCCTTGCCATGCCATTTCAAATTTACCATCTATATGCGCGCTTTCTTCTTAAGAATGTTAAATTAGGGAGAAATCTTCGTAAAAGGCTATCATCGTTTCTTAAACAGTCCAATCACATGCAGTATTATTGTAATTTCATCCTTGAACTGTTGAAATGCGCATTTTCTTCTTTCGTGATGCTATTTCTTCAAAATCTGATCTATTAATTTTAATCATCTGTTTTAATCTTCGTATTTTCCCATAATCAATAATATTTGCATATATTACACAAGTCTTAGAACTAATACATTACAGGATGACGGTGAATCTATCGAAAGAAAAGACAGCAGTTGAATTTGTTGAAGGTTAATCTGAAATTTTGTACAAAAACCTTCGGTATGTCGTATATTTAATTTCTTGCCTTGTAAGTTGTGTGCTTCCTCTTGAATTAATATGCTATCAATTTCAACTTTCGATCAAAAATGATTAATATTCGCATTAATTACAAATGCTGTATCCACGCTCCACGAATAAATTATCTCTAAAAATCAGTTCGAAGGTATCGTCCCATAAACAGGATAAATAAATTCAGAATGGAACGCCGCCGTGCTGATAACGTCACTTCCAGTTTTCAATACTGATTGCGAGAAATTAGTGATGTTACCGATAGCACACGTAAGCTCTTATGTACACACGTAGGCTCCTATGTACACACGTAGGATCCCATATACACACGTAGGCTCATATGTACACACGTAGGCTGCTACATGTATGTACACACGTGGGCTCCTATGTTCTGTCCGGCTCATGTGTAATCAATAACATCGCAGATATCTCGCAATCAATAAGGAAAATTGAATACCGGAAGTGACGTTGACAGCTCCGGCGGCGTTCATTTTTGAATTTATTTATGGAAGATACCTTTTCATTAAATTTGGATGAAAAAAACTCCGATACACCCAGGGCGAAATAAGCTTTTATGGGCATTAGGCTGTATGGCCGGGCCCTTTTGAAAATATCCTATACAAATTTTCATGAAATATGACTTCTTATGACATGGACTGAAAACCTGATCTCATAACCCTTAAAGTTCAATTAAAGAGGTGCTATCGCCTCATAACAAATCACAATGACGTCACGTCATCAACGTTTTACAATTGTTCACTCACTGATAGAGAAGCGCATAGGCCGCAGTGTGTGTGTGTGTGTGTACAAAGACTAGGTTTACATGCACGTTGTAGCACGGTATGTATGTGTGGCAACACGACACGGCTGAGTTGAACAGAGCTGAATAAATTCGTCGTTAGTTTAACAATGGGGCTATTAATTGAAATTAGATCCCAGTTAAAGGCTCTATGTTTGAATTCAAATGAGTGGGAAAAGACTAAAATGAAATATGGCCTTGACGGGATTCAAACTCGTTACGTTTGGCACAAAAGCGAACAGCCGTGAAATTACCCCATTGCGTTAGCCATATGATCAAAAGAGGCGCGAATAGCAATTAGTTGAAATTTCATCCAATCAACAAATTGTAACTGAATATCATTATGCCGATATCGCACCTTTATTCTTTTTTATGTTTTGAATTATGGTCTACCCTAGCACGTGTGTAACACATGAATAAAGGTTACTTACATATCCAGCTAACGGGAGGTGCGTCTTGGGCCGAAAACGATAGGAAACTCTGGTTCAGGTTCGAGCGTATATAAAAGTGCAATTAATTAAGTTATAAGTATCCACAAATATACATCCATACATATTAAAACTCCCCGAGGATAAAATATTAAATTGTTGAAAATGTAACACGTGTAACCCAAAGGAAGAGTACAAAGTCCTGTGGGACAAGGGTCAGCCCAAAAAGAGAATGTTTCCTTTTGATGAAACAGTAAATATACAAACAAATATTCCTTTGTACAAGAATATAGAGGGGAAAGTTGAACAATGCACATGGCTGTATGCTACAGCAAACTGCTACACGTGAATCCAACGGTGGGTCATTAACATTTGAACTTCCAACCAAACAGTCCGTGGCCTAACTTGGCTGTCCGTATTCACCAATGAATAAGCATTACCTGGCTATAGCTGGGGCACTACGGGGCGGGGCAAGTGGGGCCAGGCCCCTATGATATATATGTATGAATTATGGTATATTTTTCTTACAGGTCCCCTTTATGGAGCCCGGGACGGGCCCAATAAGAGTGGGCGCGGCTGCCCCTCCTGCCCCCTTTAGTTACGCCAATGCTTTGCTTAACATCCAAGTGGATGTTGAATTTGCGCAAACTTAATTGTCAGGAAATCATTCTTGACTCTGAAGGCCAAAATTATGGCAAATTGCAATTTTGATTTCGTTTAGCTCGTGATTATTTTACTAATCTCTTCAAAGATGATTTTTAAAGCTTGGCATGCACTTTATTTATTACACCTAATTTTGAATCTGAACCATAAGCTTAAACCTATGCAGCCTATACAGCTATAGGGCTATCTGCCTCGTGAATCCACTCTTTAACAGTTGTGAAATGCGTACTTCCTTTTAAAGACTTATCATGCTATTTATTCAAACCCTTTCTTATTCGTATCAATATTGTATAATCAAAATGATTAATGTATATTTGCATATATATTGATAACTTGTTATTAAAATCCCTTACGGTGAACTTATTAAAATCAAAAATAGTTCAGTTTCTTAAAATCAATCAGAAATTTTGTACAAAGCTTTTTTTCTAAACAGTTTGGCAGTGTGCCTATAAATAGGAACATTTATAACACTCGAGAATATTGAATTCATGCAGCAATATTGTTTAGATGTTGCGATAGAATGTCACAGTTTCTAATTTATGTACTTGAAATATCAAAAATTATTATGTTGAAAAACATTTTTAGATTTGCAATGGCTGCTTTGCGCCAAATAGCCTAACTGTATTGTCTATCATTTATAATATTTCGAAAGCGGCGTGGTGAACATATCAAATAGAAGTGGAAAAGTTTTAGCCATGACAATAATGAAGGTATTAACACAAGTTTTAAGTTTCCTTAAGCAAAGATATTTTTCCCAAACGTATTTGAAAGTTGTAACATTGCAAAAGGCTTTAATGTTTGGATAACAAAGGATCATGGGAAATATCACAAAATGGCGGTTTCCATGTAACAAAATGTTCCCATTTATAGGAACATTTATGTTCTTATTAATAGGCATGATGTTGGACTGCTATATAATTAATCTGATATCTATTCCAAATTTCCTTATATTCACTTGAAGGATATTTATTCAGACATGTTAGTAACGGTTATAAATAAATAGCCCAAACATCATTGATGTCACAAATGCTGAAGCCGAAGGCTTCTGTCTCGAGCGCGCAGCGCGAGAAGTGACAGTACTCAAAGAGGCCCAAGGGATCCGATTGTGTAATATCAAAAATTCATATAAAATTTCCAATTTCCAACAAGAAAAAAGCTGATCGCATTCACAATTTCAACCCATTCCTTTCGCGAAGTTCAAAGTATGTATTGCAATATGTTCATACAAAGTTAGATATTGTACACTCAACCATAATTTGAATGGTTTACCTAATTTTTGCTCCAAACATTACGAAGTTGACGAACAGCCGCGTCGATATTGATTATATTCTGAAAATGAAATGATCTATAAAATGTCTCTTTATGACAATTAGTTTGAAAATTAATATTTGTTTCAAAAACCGTAAAATTCTTTATTCAAGTATTCATTGTAAATTGGTCTTTTGTGTTTAACCAACAAATAGTATATTCAACCGTCACCGTAACGATTTATTACAAGATGTTTTTTTTCTTCTTTTTTTCATAAAACTTTAAAAGAATGAGACAGTGAGACAATTAGCTTTTATCAAGAATGGCTGTAAATCAGAGCCGCTGCCGAAACTGATTTGGGTAATATGTATGCCTTTAATAAAGTGCATAGTGAAAAAAGATTTCTTTAAAAAAGATAAAAAGTGACCAAATCAAACACTACCAATATGCCAATGCAAAATTACTTGCTTCATAAATTTTTTGTTTTTTATTGTTCAAAGACAATACACCAATCTTTTCAACATTACAACTGTCTGACTGAGTGTAATTTTCACCGAGGATTTAGATTTAAAACCAAATACAGCGCTGACACAAATTAATGAGCAATTAGTCATTCATTCTGGTAAAAATAATGAAGAGTATAATCATCAATAATAACTTCCTTAAATCCATTGTCTGATAAATATTGAACACTTTCACAAAGTTTCAGGATATAGACAGACAGGGGTCTCTCACAGGTTGGAATTTCAACGGCATTTTTGTTATATAGAGATGATGATTTAAAACTCCCCAAATTGAACAAAATTGTGAGTTCCGGGGCCTTTAGAACGATGCAATTTCACAATGTTTCGATGATGATATCAGGGTGCAGATCTATGTCTGAGTTTGGGAGCCAAAACTTGGTATTTTTCCGGGAGGGCCAACTGGCCAAGGAAGTGAAAATGTGGGACTTTTTTCACCTCTTTGGCCAATTGGCCGGGTTTCTAAAGGGAATTGCCACCCCTTCATATGCGTATGGGAGACGTTTGAATTGGTAACTATCCTGATTTTGCCTCTCTCCAAAAAAAAAAAAAAAAAAATCAAATATGCCAAACTAATAGAAGTTGTGTTTACGGTTGTTCTGGCAATTGATATCAATTATTTTCTCCATAACATTTTCATTTGTCAGTTTGTAGCCATGTAATATTTTCACTCATTAAATCATGTCAAAGCTTCCCGAAATTGAAAGTAAATTACATGAAAATTGAAGAAAAATTCATAAAACGAAGCAAATTCTACGATCATGAATAATATTTTACAAATTTAAAAATATAATTTTCGGAAAATTTATAGAAAATTGAAGGAAATTTCACGAAAATTAAAGGAATTTCTCGAAAATTGAAGAAATTTTCCCGCAAATGCGCAAAGAAATTGTACAAAACTTGAAGCATTTTCATACAAAATGAAGAAAATTGAGGCAAAATTGAAGCAATTTTCACGAAAATGACGGAAATTTCACGAAAATTAAAGCAGATTTCCCTTAAATTCTGACAAATCATATAATTTGTAATGTGTACACGAACAACATAGAACGTTAAATTTTATTGTATTTAGAATTGTAATAGAGAGTTTGATGATTATTCATATATTACAATAATATCAATTATGACTTGCAAGTACCAGTAAGTCCTTAAAATGGAATAAAACTAAGATATAAATGAGCATCGTTGTGTATATGATATTTTTTGCACAAATTCGAAGCGAGCCCAGCAAACGTTTGTTTTTAGAGAAGTTGTTATCGACGAACGTTTTGCGTTAAGAATTTGCCAAAAGGTTCCTTACTTCAAAACCGCACAAACTAAGAAGACCTGAGGAAGTTTTTCGATGTTAAGGTGGATTTTTCAGGAAAAAGCTTTTGTGGCGAAACGATATGACATTTTCCATTATGTGATTCATACATACACTGTGCAGCTGTATGAGCTATTGTGAATCGAATGTGTGTGTGTGTGTGCGTGGGAAGGGGGTGTATGTGTGTGTGATAACGGGTATACCATATATGATGAGTATATGGTGAGACATTCTGAGGTGCACTGTACCTAGAAGCCTGGGAGTCACAAACGTGACGTGGTAATTAAGCTGTAAACCCCAGTGATGTCTGGCATTTCCAACCAATTACTGATTGTCTTGTCATGATTCGAGACAACGTTTTGACCAGATACTTTAGATTATATTGCTAAATTGTTATAATCTTCATGTTAACACAAGATCAATAAAATCAAATGATGTTAATTACAAAAATGACAACTATAAATCAAACCCGTCACCAGTGTTTTCAGTACTTTGATTAGCCATTGTGAACAACTTGCATTTACTCCCGTCGCCAAGGAATTGTAACAGATTTGTCAGACTTATCTAAATCATTGTCAGACTTGGATCCACTTTCAATAATTTGATAGGCCTACTGACTTTTCCATGACATTTTTCACACTAATACAACGGAAATACCGCTCTTTTTGATAGTCACTTTATAACTAATCTCTTACCTGCTTACGTTGGGTATGCGTAATCAATATGCTGCACGGAGTTTTGTCATTTTCCAAACCAAAGATGGCGGCCGAAAAGTGTGGGCGTTCGTTTTTGCTAGTTAATGTAGATTTTAACCAATGAAAGTCGCATCAAACGGTCTGTTTTTACATAATTTTTCACCCATCGCGCAAGCAAACAAATTCCAAAAAGTCAATGGAAAACACCTTAAATTTCGAGTACTTGGTTCTTAGATTTAGTATGTCTATGATATTCCGGACCGTTGGGCGCAAGAAAAATATTCCATTTATTATGAGACTCATCTTTAATACACCCTCACTTTTCGGCCGTTAGCTGCTTTAGAGGAAGTTATCAACTTTGAACGAAACCTTTCTAAATAAGTAATCTGATGTTCATTCCAGCTTTCCTTATATTTACAAGAAGGAATATTCTCCTGAATAATAATTTTTACAGGATAGAGGACTGTTAAAGAAACAAATTGGTGAAAAAAAGATTGCAATCCACGGAGTTGCTGACCTTATCGCCTTTGCCACATATAATTTGTAAAACGATCAAATGTTTTTGTTGGTAATGTCATATCAATTACTTAACCTCCAACATTTGACCTTTAAGTGACCTCATGTGCAAGACACAACACTACATCACCTTCTACCAACACACCAAGTAACATTACCCACCAAGTGTGCCATTTACCCAATATCACTCTTGGTTTTCCCAGAAAGCGCAGGAAACAAAATGTACTATTCTAATTAATTATTTGACGTCTGACCTTTTACATTTAAGCAAGAACTTACATCTTTTCCGAGACACAACCGTTCATCATCCTTCTTCAAATTGCGCAGGGCATTAGCTAACCTTACTCTACACCCTTTTACCAAGTTTGAAAATGATAGCTTGTACGGTTTGGTCTGTACACGCGACACACAATTTTGTATACTCACACACACACACACACACACCACCACCACCACACCACACCCAATCACCCATCCATCCACCAACCCACCCATCGAACCACCCACCGAACCACCCGCCACCGAACCTCCCAACCACTCAGCCACCTATATCCCCACACACCCCAACCCTCACCCACACCCCTATCCCCACACCCCACCCCCACACCCCACCCTAACACACACCACCCCCACTCAACCCTCCTCACACAACCCCCACACACACACACACACCCCTTACCCAACACACCCACCCCACACACCCCAACCCCACACACCCCAACCCCACACACCCCACCCCATCATATATTTCACCAACCATGAATGCGTAATGTACATAGTGATGTCATAAAGGTAGTTCCAATATAATTTGTATGTGTTTTTTTGAAAATTAATTCCTTCTTTCTAAGTTATTTTGATTTAATTGTTTCCTTATGGGATGGGATGGGATATATAACATGCACTTTACAATAACTTGCATGCATTGCACATCTGCTCATGTGCCTTACATGCACTTTACACTAACTTGCATGCATTGCACATCTGCCCATGTGCCTTACATGCACTTTACAATAACTTGCATGCATTGCACATCTGCTCATGTGCCTTACATGCACTTTACAATAACTTGCATGCATTGCACATCTGCTCATGTGCCTTACATGCACTTTACAATAACTTGCATGCATTGCACATCTGCTCATGTGCCTTACATGCACTTTATACTCTACAAATGGTATGGTCAAATTTGACCATAAACTGATTAACTATATGCACCGATCCTAACTATGGTCAAAAGATTTTTTAGAGTGTAAATAACAGAATAAAGAAGATAATTTTTGGTTGAAAAGATTAGTTCAGTAATCAAACAAACTTATCTTATAGACCTACTCCACCAAATGCAAAATGACGTCATCCGGCGGTAATTTTTTAAACAAACCAAATTTTGGTAGGAAAAGCGCAGCGCAAACAACCAGATGGTACATAAAACAAACAGAACAAACAGGTCAACAGAAGAAAAGTAAATTCTGGGTGAATGATCCAAGGATAAATTTGTTTCTAAAAAGCTTTTTGACCTACCGAAAATTGTACATATTTCACCCCAAAAGAAGTTATTTTCTTTTAGAAGCTAATTTGGCGTCAAAACTACAATTGTAATTCAATTCTTACGAGATTTATGCACAGATTAGCCCTAACTTGAATTTACTTAACTTTATATATTGTATAACGTTGAACTTCATCTTTAAATGCACTAATCTTTTTAATTAGGCTAACTGTAACGTTATAGTGTAGGCCTATTGCAGTTTTGCTGAAAAGAAACAAAAACCGTTTTCGAATTTAAAAGAACACTGAACAACGAGAAATAGATTTCGTTAATAGATTTCGACCTAATCCTCTTCAAAGGCCTCGGGGCCTACACTACAGTAATTCAACAGTTCGGGAGCAGCCTGAAAAACTGGGTACCTTAAAATACCCCCCCAAATGGGTACTTTTATGTATTACGTCATTGCATGAGCCTACACATTTGATTAGCACACACTAAACATATGGGGTTTCTCATTTTCCGCTCCGGATTGTCCAAAATTTCAATGGATAAGCTGAAATTTCGGAGACGGATAGTAAATAGATATTCAAAACTTTTTGCTGCTTTTTGATATTCACGGACGCCTTTTTGAGAAAATCAATCAAACAGATTATGGGCAGTTTGTTTTGTTCATTTTCTCAAAACAGCGGTGAATGTATGATTACTATCCGTCTCCAAAATTTCAGCTTATCCATTGGAATTTTGTACAAGTCGGAGCGAAAAATGAGAAACCCCATATGTTTAGTGTGTGCTATTTAAATGTGTAGACTCATGCGATGACGTAATACATCAAGGTATCGGATTTTGGGGGTATTTCAAAGTACCCAGTTTTTCGGGCTGCTCCCGGACTGTTTAAGTATGGTATGAGATTCATAAGTCCAATATGAACACAAACGTAATAGCCTAAACTACAAACTGAGATTCATAAGTCCAATATGAAAACAAACGTAAAAGGCATAGTGATTTAACTCTTCAAAAGTACAAACTGAAAGATAGTGTCTATGGATTTTGTCCTCGAAGTAATAATTTTTTCCAAACTTATTCTTCAGCAAAGGCATGAAAAGTTTTGGTCATTGTGTGATTTAGGCATAAAGATTCGTGTTACATGTTCAATTCGTATTACATGTTACAATTCAATTAACAAAACACAATGGAATTACGGTAGGCTTACTGCATTATTGGCCCTTCAGTTAACTCATTCAAGTTTAACTTAAGCGTTTTTGTTTTTGCATGGTACCCACTCTCGTTTTTTGCATGCATATATCTCTTTAACATTTGTATGTACCTGGTAGCCCAATGTATTCTTTTTAACTCAAAAATGTAGGATTGTCTACTGACTTTTGTACAAGTTGTAACACTAAAGTTACAGTATAGGCAAAGAGCATAGATATCTGATAAGCAGTGACATTTCCTGATACTGAAATTTCCAGATTCATCTTTTTCATTGACCAACCACATTTGGGATGCAATGAACTAAGCTCAATGATCCTTTCATACATAAGATTTGGTAATTAATGTTGTGTTGTCAAGTTTAAGCCAAGTCAATCAAAATAGGCCTACGTACAGTATGATATACACATGTTGGCAATGGGTGTTTGCAAAGGCCATTTTATAAGGAATAAGACCAGTAGTTTTGCCAACTATATCAGTATATTGGAAACAACTTTGCCAATTTTCTGCCAGGATTGAGAATGATGGTCACACTTTATCCCCCTAAAAACTAAATAATAAATGATGATTGCTTAAATGTGATGGAAACACTTTTTAGTATTACTAATATATAAAGAGAGATGGCAATTGGTGTAAGCCCCTCAAATCTACCCTGTTGATTTTTTTTTTCATTAAAAAAAGTTTTTGCACCAGATTTTGTAAAAGTTATTTAAGAAAATTATGATTTTTTTCATTTGATAATATTCCATGAAGATAATGCTTTACAGATACTAACGTTACACAGAAGCATATCAATATGTAAGTGTTTCACATTGATGAAGATTTGGTCTTCAAGCATGCGCAAAGTTCAGTGAGTGAATTCTTAGTAAAGGCGAAAGAAAAGTATGCACATATGCACTATTTATATGCACTTCACATTTCACACAGCATACAAAACTGTATGTAAACATCTACACTATCAACTGAGCTGCCTAACAGGTAATGTAAGCAGTAAGAAAAATCCCATTTGGATGATCCGAGAATATGATCTTATGATGGGATGAATAGGCCATGTCTTTTTATTTGATTTATTTCACTCATCTTTATACAGGAAAGCGCATTCATCTGAAAGCTGGTTGAGATGAGGCGGTGTTTACAATAAAATAACAAAATATAAAATCAAACTTTACATAAGAGATTGGCAAAAAGGCAAATACCGCAAAAGTAACAATTAAACGAAACATTAAAATTTAGAATAAAAACTGAGACATTTAAAAAAGATGTCCAATTTCCAAGTTTTTATAGCAGTACTATGTGAGTATAATAGCCTAAACATACATTACTTTATATCAATTTTATCTCCTCATGAAGCTTCATGTTTAACTTTTTAATGTACTTTTGTCGTGGAACACTTACACATAGGCCTAGTTGATATGGACTAAAAAAATTAAAGTATGAATTTGGTGAATTAGCAGGTAATATTTGCAGTCAATCAAATGATCAATTCTGCATTGTGTGATTTCTTAGTGACTTCAAAACCATTCTCTTCAGTATCATGAACATTAATCTGTTTAAAAAGTACAGCGCTTGGCATTTAAATCTACAATTTATATCCATTCTACATACGTATGATCTTATAACATTCAAAATAGTGCAAAAAAGGAACCTTAATTCAGTGGCCTTCAGTTGACTGCTAAGTTGAGAAAACACTAACATGAAATCCACCCATAACACAAAATTATATAAGCCTATATTTACCAATTCCAGAAGAAAATCCCACATCAAATTCACATCTTGATTTGATATAAATCCCATGCATAACCTGCAGATAAAGAAATGCAATTGATTTGTATATAAAATGAACATTCAATTTGATATCTGCCTTGATGTGATCATATACAGTAATTCAGTATTGATGATGCTTTAAGTTTGGGTGGCCTAACTTCAGTGGGATTATGCTTTAAATTAGCAGGTAACCTAAGCCTAGTTATTTGTCATTTACCCCGTTCCAGGCCTTTTACTTTCGCAGTGATCAGTTTTTGTTTTGTTTTTTCTTGTTGGCTGACGTTCACTGATTGTTGTTGTTTCCGATCTACGGTCTGACAGCCCGACGTACACAAAACAAATGTCCTAATGATAACATACGTGTAGGTCTACGCGGGTTGTGACAGTAACTAACGTAAGCCCTGGGCAGCCGCAGTACTGGCTGTAAACATAAGCCCATAATATGCTGCCGATTTTTGCTGATTCTAGTCCTACCCGGATTTACGGCTTATAGTTTAACAAAATTTCATTTCGATTCAATTACAAACGCCGAAAGATTAAAAGACGGTGAGCTTTCACAGCGATTAATGACTACCTTTTGTCGGATCCGTATTTTCATGCGTGCGTCAGTGACGCTTCTGTTATATGGTCTTGGATAAAAGCAAGTTGTGCAAAGGTAAATTCAAGTTGGAGCTTTGTTTGCTTGCGAAACAAACACATTTCCAGTTAAAATCACAACCAACTGTGCACAACTATTTTGCGTCTAAATTATTGACTTAATTAAAGACTTTTGCACGATATTACTATGATAAACCACGGTGAGAATAACCCATTTTACATTGATTTACCGATAAGCAATCGAGCACAATATGCGTAGTTCGCACAATGCCTACCAATTTGCCAGCGCCTGTAAAGTTCCCAGATGGTAAACAACTTTTAGATTAGGTCTATTCACTTAGTCGGTGTCACGTCACATCCGGGAGAAGCCGTCATTTGCTGGAATGAAAACAAAGCTTTGCGCGATACACGTGGGCAAGTCTGTATGCGTTTACTGTGTGCGGTACGTATGTCATGTAAACAAACACAGCTGATCGCTTTGTTTTCACTCCAACGCGGGGTGCATGCGCGCGGTTGCTATGCGGTCTGATGACCTCTAGTCATATTTCCGACCAAAAGCATAAGGATGTTTCAGCTGACGTCATGAGGTCACATGACTTTATTTACATCGACATTTGGTAGAAAGACTGCAGTCTGCTGCACACTTACATACGTTTGCATGTTTTTAATTAAGATTGTTTTTGTAAGTATGCCGGAATCTTGTTGTGCCGCTGGTTGCACTAACTAATAGACGTGTTTAGAATCCACTGATTAAGATTACTTGAAGTACTTGGAGGGTAATTTTTTTTTTAAATAGCATTTTATATTAAAATTTTTTTTTTATCTGGCCAGTTCATTTTAACTAGCGCGTGTTTCTATGCCCAACACGTGTTTTACATGCCCAACACGTGTTTTACATGCCCAGCGCGTGTTTTACATGCCCAGCGCGTGTTTTCACCACCACGCGTGTTTTAGATCGAGTTCGAGTCTGTTTGTTTTACGTGTGGTGTGACTAAGTTGTGTGAAGATCAGACGCGTGAAATACTCAGCGCGCAAAGATGTGGCTTGCAAAATGGCTCCCAGCTGAGTTAGAGTCACGTGATGGAATCCTCTATATAGCTGTATAGAGGATTTTGAAAACACAAAATGGTTAAAAAAACATTCAAGTCTTATTCCGTTAAGGAGTTATTAAAGTTTAAAGCTTTGTCTAAATGACTGATGTACTGAATCTACTATGTCAGTATGTATTGTGTACTTCATTGATTACTTTTCAACACTGGTGAAACCTGGTGAAACCAGGTGAAACCTGGTGAAGCCTGGTGAAACCTGGTGAAACCTGGTGAAACCCGGTGAAACCTGGTGAAACCTTGTGAAACCTGGTGAAACCTGGTAAAACCTGGTGAATTCTAGTGAAACCTGGTGAAACCTAGTGAAACCTGGTGAAACCTGGTAAAACCTGGTGAAACCTGGTGAAACCTGGTGAAACTTGGTGAAACCTATAAACAGCTGAAATGCAAGAAATCAGAATAACTAACAGAATAAGATATCAACTCTGTTTTTTCACCATTTAGTTTCTTTGTTTGCTTTATCTGAACTATAAAGAAAAAATATTCACGGGAATATTCCTTTTAAAGTGATGTTCCCATGATTTTTCATTTATATGACATTATGATAGAGGACTAATAAAGAAAGAATTTGGCTGTTTGGTGTTACAATTTTGTTGATATCTTTTTCCGTTAGGAGTTATTGCATTTTAAAGATTACGCAAGTGTTGAAAAGAGACCTCACGGTATAAAATGTGATGTCATAAAGGCAGATCCAAGTCAATTCTTATGTATTTCTATAAAATCAAACACTGTTGTTGTTTTTACTTAAGAGTGTAATGTTATGGACATATGGGCAAAGTACGTTCTTATAAAGTGTATGCCAGGACCGTAAATGGAGGACATGGCCTTTTATCTAAAAAGTAGTGGTTGTGGTGGTAGTGGGGAGATAGGGGACAAGAGTAGGGGCCACTATACAGACCCGGACCAATCAGAAGCCAGCATTCTAGCCATGTGACTAATTTCTCATGCATATTCATAGATACCAATGCTGGCTTCTGATTGGTCCGGGTCTGTATAGCGGCCCCTGAGATTTTCCCTCTGGGTCTTTGGATTGCCGTCACAAAATATTCTCGACGACGGAGCTTCTGATTGGCTATGACCTGTATAGTGACCCCTGAGATTTTCCATCTTAGTCATCGGATTTCGTCACAAGGTATTCTCGATTGTTCCGCAGAGTCCTTTAAACGAGGTGTATAGTTCATTTGCAATGCTAACCTCTGGTTGGTCAAAAAACAACATAATTCTATTACGCAAGTAATGGACCAATACTTTGTTCCGCAGAGTCCTTTTAACAAAGTGTATAGGTTTTCCTGACTGGGTGTGTCAGGTGGGGGTATCATGGTACTTATTGTCGCCCATTTCAAAACAATACACCCTAATAATCTGTTGATTAGAAGTTTAGATTTGTCAAAGAGTTTTAACTGTAAAAATGATATAGATAAATTGCCATGTCACGATTATTGATAATATCGGGATAATATTGTCACAATTTACCGAGTCACCTCATTCGAGAAGACATTGTACTTGACAATCGAAAAAAGGAAACTTGTCATATTTGAGACCATGGAGCCTACTATTTGGGAATAGTATCTCCATGTTGAGACCAACGTTTTGAAAATAGGTAAGATTTGAGCGACGATATTTCTTAAACGGTGTAATTTGAGAAGACGTTTCTTAAAAACGAAATTTTTATTTTCAAATCCCATTGACTTTGCACAGGGAGCAAGATTTGAGCAACGATTTTTTGAACACGTGAATGATTTGAGGAGACTTTTTTCTGAAACTCCTCATTTGAGAAACAATTTTTTTGAAACATATCATTGGAGAATTTTTTTTTCATTTGAGGCAGTTTTTTGCTGCATTTTATACAATTATCCTGGGATAATTTCAAGCAATTTATGAACCAATCTATCAATTCACATGTTATTGCCAGCCATCAACTTAAAAAAAAACCCTGAAACACACATACCATATTCAAATCCCAAAGTAATTACAGTGGCAGATTTATTTGAGCAAGACACGAATAAATGACGTAACCCTGTACTTTCGGGCCTTAGAATCAGGCTCATATTCCACCACCCCTGCTGTTCTCCTAAACGACGACGATTGTCCTCTCCTGTTTCTCTCCTTATACTGAGTCATGGTAATCGAAACTCGCAGTGTGCACACAATGTGGTAATACACCACAGTAAGTATAACGCGAAATGTCAACACGTTATAAGTCAATATGTAATAACACGTTGTGGTTGTTAGTGTGGCTGACGAGCGCTATGAATAATAAAACAAAATCTTCAGCCTGCTTTTAAATGTTCAGTCTTGAATGACAGTCAATACTGTTGCCATACATGGTCATCACATTACTATTAATTGACGAATCTGACTGATTCAAAATGACATAATTCTGTTACCTATGTAATGGACCAATACCATTATTTAAAATTCGTCTTTCATCCCTTGTTCCATAATGCCATGGTAACAGACATCAAGGACATTTAAACAAAGGATCTATATTGAACCAATATTGAATGAATAAACATGAATTATAAATAATTCTTTTTCTCATACTATTGATATCGATGTGCCACGCAAACAGGTTTCATCTTTACAGATAGTTTTACCCCATTATCATATAATCAGCCTTGTACCACCCTATTATTAAACACGCCGTACGAAATGATGTATCGATCGGTTCTCTTTGTCAAACACAAGGACATTTAAACAAAGGATCTATATTAATCCAATATTAGATAAACAAACATGGATTATGATTTTTTCAATACTATTGATATCGATTTGCCACGCAAACAGGTTTCATCTTAACATATAGTTTTACCACATTATTTTACCCCAATATTATATCAACAAACTTTTACCACCCTATTATCAAACACACATTGTGTACAGAAATGATGTATCGATCGGCTTTACAACATTTTAACCCCCGTTATTAAACATTACAAAGCTATAACAAAAATGCGCATGATGTACACAACATGGATCGACTGTATATCCTACATTAAAAAAAGGCCCATGAAGAAAGATATAACTCAGTCAAATTGCGTCAATAGATCTAAAGTGAAATTTAACAAAAGAAACGGACCAATACCACAGACAGCAAAATTGACACCTGATATAACGGTATATAGGAAAAAAGGACGCGGAATAAATCCTTTTTTTTTTTCTTCAGTCCATTGCCTCGCAAGAAAAATAAAAAAATGAAACTTTTTCTTCTTCATCCAGGATAAAAGTGCAGGGTGACCCTAGCAATCATGTTTGTTCTGATGTCATACTCCAACATTTGTTGGTGGGAGTTTAAACCGTATGTAAGAGTCTATAATCAAATCAATCAATACAGGACAGAGGATTTTCTTTTTGTGAGATGCTTTTGTGTATTATCGATGTGTATGTATGTTGAAAGCATACCTTGATGATGTATTCACCTCAAGTGACTTTCAATGATTTAAAAAAAAAAAACACGGTTCCCTCAATATTTCGGTCAAAATGGACGTCTTTTCATATGTGATACTTGAACAGGCAGTGGTAAATCCTTTGCTCGATTGGGTAGCTCAGTGGATCTCAGTTATTTTCCTAACCGAAAGTTCATCAAAACAAAATGTCAAGAATTGCATCAAGATATGCATACATTGATATCTTATGAAACTAAAAAAAGTTCAGACACTGATCTTGTACAAGGAACGTCCGCCTCGGAAAATGTCAGGGAAAGGTCACGAAGGTGACGTTATAAACGTGTTAGAACATGCCGTAGGCAAAAAACAGTCCAAACAAGCAATCCAAAATGACCGAGGCCGGAACGGGTGCATCCCCGGTGTGAATCGTTGAAAAAGAAGGCGTTTGTTGAGTTTTCGAATGCGCATATGGTAAAAAAGCTATATAAAGGGCGACGACGACAACAAGTAGGCCTAACATTCATTCAAAACTAAACACGAACATGGAAGCATCAACCAACACTACTCGACCGCAACGATTAACCGATATCCGCGCTGGTACACAAGACAATAAAGCTATAGCCTTAGGTGGCGAGCGCTACCTCACCGTCCCTGTCTTTAACGGAAAATTGTACGTTCATGTACGACAGTATTTTACACCCCCGAATACAGGGACGACACCTGTGGCGACCAAGAATGGTATTGCCCTAACAACCGAACAATGGTTGACGTTAAGCCAACGAGCGAATTTGGTTACGGATACGCTCAAGAAATTAAAGGAAAGTACCCATTGCATCCATTCGGGAGAAAAGCTCAAGCTACTGTAGCGCTTGGGCAGCATAACTACGTCACAATCTCATCATTCAAAGACAATCTTACGCACATATCAGAAAGAACAGCAACATTCCAGGAATCAGCGAAATCCCCACAAAAACAGGAATCGCTCTCACACCTGATCAATGGATGACTTTGACACGTCCCGAGAGTTTTCGTCAAGTGTGTTTTTAAAGACGAAGAAGACGCAATTAAGCAAAGAAACATTCAAGCAAGAAAGACCAGCACACCTGTTGACTCGCCTTCCTACGAAGCGATGTGCAGCAAACCCAATCTTGTTTTCACACCCATATCTATGCCTTTTGAGAGACAAAAAGAGCCGACGTGTAACAAATACAACCTTGTCTTACAGTCAAAAAACATATCTTCCAATTGGAAAGAAGCAGGATGTCATCGGCTGATAATTGACTAGCGCCCTCTTCTCGAAAAAAAAGTTATAAAGCACCTGAATCCAAGAAACACCCATCATTCTTTCATAGCTTTCCGAGGAAAAACACATCATGGCTCAAACCGGTTGGAATAAAGTAAACGCGGGGAATGGTAACGTGTACTACCATAACAAGCGCACGGGAGAAATGCGATTCTCACCCCTCCTTCGGGTGCGGATAACATACCATTGAAGAGAGCTTTGAAAATGCAGAGTTTCGACAAAGTAAGAGACAGTCGCGGATGGGTGTCCCGAGCTTATCCCATAGGAGAGGACGTGTGCGTGTCTACATCGCAGTTTAAAGCATCAAACACGTTCATCTCGGCAAGTATGCCAAAACCAACTCCGGTACAATACCTCGAGTCACGGTTGAAGGCATCGTCATGGAAGAAGGCGTTTGGGATGAAGTCTGTAAAAACAAAAATATGATATCTGAAGTGGTCTTGCATTACCATACGTCTAGCGTCAACGGAGCCCGTCGCATGAGTGGTCCGTCATACCCAGAAAAGTTACGTTTGCTTCTCGGAAAACAGATTTACATAAGTCTCACCGCCGAAGATGAAAACATTTTGTGAATATACGCCATTTCGACTACGCAATGCCAAGGAGCAACGATTTAAACGGACGCACCAGTCGTCAATGGACGGTCATACCCGGAGAAAAAAGGTTTTCTCTCAACCTGGAACAATGGTGTAAATTAACGAACATGGAAGGCCTATATGCAGTAGAACATTTAAAAGCACTAGTCAAAGTACCTATCGTTTCACCCGCAAAGAAAATACCCCGTTCGTCGTCGTCGTCACCACCTCCCACCCTGTCAAAAAGGTAAACTTAAAGCTTGACATACCGCCCACCATCATCGAGAAACCTAAAGAAGAAGAACTCTCAAAACAAGAAGAAGAGTTATCTACGCCTGTTTGAACATTAAATACAAAATGTTTATTGGTGTAGTTTTTTTATGTCATATAAGCTGCGTCTTATTTTCGGGCATTATTTTGAAAGGAAAGTTTCAAAAGAAGAGGGCGCTGTATCGCACACTTATAAATGATAGATAATAGTACACCGGATCCTGCGAACTGCTGATGCTACTTTTGTTTGATTATTTGTTACTTTTAAAATTTCATTTTGAATATTCATTGTTTGATTAGTGATGTTTTTTAGCGCCATATAATCTGCGTTTTATTTTCTGGTGTATTATGTCCTGTACAGTGCTAATATGCGGACGTTCTTTCCCTGCAACTTAATTTTCTGACGATAATGCTGTGTCAATAAATTGGAAAAAATGCAATTTTGATGTGTCAACGTGTTTCTTGTATCTTTTTTACCTCCTTTTCTATAGTATTTCCCCCAGTTATTCCATTTCAAACGTCATAATCTTTACTATCCAAACCACCCCCCCCCACCCCCTTCCCAACCCATACCTCTTTTTCGTTTAGAAAAACATGCATCCTCCCTGCCCTTTTTTCCCTTAGAAATAAATTCATACCCCACTCCTTTTTAGGCGCCTAAAAGGCGTCATATTATACTGCAATTTTTTTACCATTGAACCAGTGTTGTAGCATCTTTGTACCCCTAATGAAGAACATGTTCCTAATTCTATGCAAACTGTAGTACATGAAAGTATACAATAAAACTGAAACGAACGATATTTATTTTTAGTCTGGAGATAAGGAAAAATCGATACTCCATTCTGCTAAGAGACAACATTATCCAATGAGCAAACTTTTTTACTTATGATGAGACTGCATGACGATTTTTGAAGGTTTACAAATCATAGTAAAAAATCAATATCAGTCGCTATTAATATATAGTGTCTTATATTGTTGAGTTTTTGTGAGGATGGGAAAATATTTATTTGTTATAAAAAAAAGAAGATATTTCTGAGGAAAATAATATTCATATATACGTATAAAGGAATTTCTATGAATGGTATCATTAACAAATTAAAGAAGAGGCTTTTTCTTACGTTTTGACATTAAGTTCAGCAATCATTTTTGATCTTTTCAGACAGTCACGTTTACCTCAAATTTCCTAAATTTTAAATATTTTTGACAATAACTTTTTTCGCATAATACCTTTAAAAGGATAGTATCAAATCTAAGCAGCGCATTATTTTGATACATAGGTTTATTCTTGAAGTTACGCCCATTTTTGTCTGATTTTTTGAACACATAAATGTTAAGCTGTTTAGAAATGTTTTGGCGCCAATTTTGATGACCTGTATCACATCCAATTATCGTCCAATCATCGGGTTTTTTTCATAACCTTAAGATTTCTGACAAAAACCAATCAACGTAAGCCTTATATACTTTTCTCGACGTGTATAAAAAGAATCGTCCATCTCGATTTTCATCAGAATTATTTTATCATTTATAATGACACAACGTCAGATTGAACTACCTAAACAGGGATGGTTTGTGGAGTTTAGTAAGAAGGAGCGGAAACCATATTTTTACAATTATTTCCGACGAGTCTGTATGGGAGCTTCCGCAGGAAAAAAGGGTAGAAAAAGATGCAGAGGAGGCCAAAAAAAAGGGGGGGGGGGAGGGGGGATCTGCAGGATAAACCACAAACAAAGAGGCAGAAGATGGTGGACGAAGCCGAAGAAGTAGGACGTAGTATTGCAACTCAGACAGAACACTCGATGACGACGACGCGAGATGTTTCCAGCCATTGCCCAGGAAATTGGTGTGACTGCGTTTTCTGCCCCTTAAAAGAACATTAATTTCACATTTCAATTTTCTGAAGAAAAAGAACATTAATTTCAAACAAAAGGCTCTTCTAAAAGCCACCAACCATTCAAGAAAGAGGAAAATGATTCAAGACATTGTTATGTAACGTTCTGTTTAATGTATCTTTCATTGTAGTGTATGTCATTGTTTTGTTTTAATATATATTTTTGTACAGTCCAATCATGTAATCGTGTTTAAAATTAGGTAGCAATAAGCAACTTGGCCGTTGTGACACCCCACACATATAAACACACATATATATATATATATATATATATATATATATATATATATATATATATATATATATATATATATATATATATATATATATATATATATATATATATATATATATATATATATATATATATATATATATATATATATATATATATATATATATATATATATATATATATATATATATATATATATATATATATATATATATATATATATATATATATATATATATATATATATATATATATATATATATATATATATATATATATATTTATATATATATATATATATATATATATATATATATATATATATATATATATATATATATATATATATATATATATATATATATATATATATATATATATATATATATATATATATATATATATATATATATATATATATATATATATATATATATATATATATATATATATATATATATATATATATATATATATATATATATATATATATATATATATATATATATATATATATATATATATATATATATATATATATATATATATATATATATATATATATATATATATATATATATATATATATATATATATATATATATATATATATAATATATATATATATATATATATTTATTATAACCTTTTAGCCATAAACACATTTATCTTTTTTTTTTTTTATAATTAACTATAGTTTTTACTTCTTTTTGTAATATATTTTCTGAAGGACGTTAAAAGGATCAATTTAAAGGATAAAATTGATATCGTATAGAGTTGTAGAAAGAAGGTTTTAAAGCATTTTTAACTATGGAAGTATAATTTGTTTGTCAAAAACTATGGACCAATATACTTGTAAAAGTAGGGAAACTATTTTTTACATTCCACCCTGTGCGAATAAGATCTAAAATTCTTTGCGCATTTTTACTAAAATAAGAAAGAAAAAAAAAAACTTTTATAAAATGCTTCAATTTTAGCGCCAGCTTCGCTCATTGTCGCCCACAGAAATATGATTTTTTTAAACTTATTATTTATATTTATCATTTATTGGTCATGATGGTTCTGAAATGACAAAATACATCCACAAACAACAAAAAAAGGAACACATACAAACATTTACATACAAACACTAAAAACGATAAGAATGTCTTGAATAATTTTTTTCTTTTTTGAGTGGTCGGCTGCTCTCAAAAACGCCTTTGTGTTCTTGGGTTTCTTCTTAGAAACGGCATCCGCACAGCGGTGTGACGGTATGAGTCCCTATCGATCTGCTCGTCTCCGTAACCTCTTCTGTCTTTGTTTTTTTCTTCTTCATCTGCCTCTGTCTTTGCTTCCTCCATCTCTATCTCTGCTTCAAACTCTACTAACGGCCACTCGTCAGCCACGAGTAAATCTTTGTCGGCGGTAGCAAGGACCCGAGCCCACTCTCCGTTGGAAAGGACGAGTTCTTCGTCTTCTTTTTCACCTCCATTTGAATTGTCTTTACTTTAAAGGACGGCTCTCATCCTCGTTTCAATCACTGTTGCTGCTTTCAAACTTCAGAGCTTCTTTTTCATCCTCGATTCTCTCTAAAATGTCAAAATAGTTATATATTACAGCCATGTTTGCTATTGTACATCTGGATGATCGAATGATTGAAAATTATCAATGTTAGTCAGAGTTTATAAATATCTTTTGCGGACCCTAATGGTAATAAGAATTTTCGCAATCTGACTGGATCATCATTTTGGCGCGATAAATGATGATTGGTCAAACAAAAATTGGCGCAAGAAAATAGATAAACTTACCTTGTAAAAACGTTAGGTCTGTGTTTTCAAACAGTCAAAAAATTGTAAAAATACTGAATTATTCGTAACTTACAAATAAAAAAAGGCTACACGAAATAGTGGGTAATATATTCATCCTCCATATATTAAAAAATATATATGTATCTTGTCAAATTATGATAAAATCATCTCATATACCATTTCTATGATTTTTAAAAAGAAAATCATAAAAATGGAAATATTCGTAACTTACAAATCCGACGGAAACAATGGTAAAAACGAAAAAGTATAACATTTTAACTCTCCATCAATAAAAATGTAACGAGATTGTTGAATTACACAATGAAGAAGAAAGAGATCCGTTCACTTTAAGTCCACTTCGTAATGTACATACCTGCGTGAATACGTTTACAAACATAAGATCGATAAAGATTTTTGCTACTACCAAGCTTTTATACCATGGACCCTCTTATAGAAAGACAACACTTACTCAACCAAAGGGCGTAGCTCTCTTTTCTTTGGCCACTGGAAACATACCATGCATTGATCCACTTTTGAAATGCAATTCTAAGGGGGAAAAGAGCAAGGAGAGGATGCATGTATTTCTAAACAAGAAAAGGGCTGGGGTGTGAATTTATTTCTAAAAGAAAAAAGGGCAGGGAGGATGCATTTTTTTTTCTAAACAAAAAAAAGGTATATGTTGGGAGGGGGTTGGGGTAATTTTCAACGATTCACACCGGGGATGCACCTGTTCCGGCTTCGGTCATTTTAAATAGCTTGTTTGGACTGTTTTTTGCCTACGGCATGTTCTAACACGTTTATAACGTCACCTCCGTGACCTTTCCCTGACCTTTTCCGAGGCGGACTTTCCTTGTACAAAATCCGTGTCTGAGCTTTTTTTCAGTTTCATAAGATATCAATGTATGCATATGTTGATGCAATTCTTGACATTTTGTTTTGATGAACTTTCGGTTAGGAAAATAACTGAGATCCACTGAGCTACCCAATCGAGCAAAGGATTTACCACTGCCCGTTCAAGCATTACGTATAAAAAGACGTCCATTTTAACCGATATATTGGGGGACCGTCTTTTTTTTCTTTAAATTATTGAAAGTCACCTGAGGTGAATACGTCATCAAGGTATACTTTCAACATACATACACATCGATAATACAAAAAAGCATCTCACAAAAAGAAAATCCTCTGTCCTGTATTGATTGATTTGATTATGGACTCTTACATACGGTTTAAACTCCCACCAACAGATGTTGGAGTATGACGTCAGAACAAATATGATTGCTAGGGTCACCCTGCACTTTTATCCTGGATGAAAACAGTTTCATTTTTTTTATTTCTCCCGCGAGGCAATGGACTGAAAAAAACAAAGGATTTATTCTGCAACCTTTTTTTTCTTTTCAATTTACCGTTATATTAGGTGTCAATTTTGCTGTCTGTGGTATTCGTCCGTTTCTTTTGTTAAATTTCACTTTAGATCTATATGAGTGCTTAGTAGGTACCAACTGCCCTTAATCGGTGCTGCTTCTGGGGTCATTTCAGGACATGCATTAAATGAAGGATTCAAAATGTAGAAGAAACTGAGCGCAATTTGACTGAGTTATATCTTTCGTCACGGACCTTTTTTTTAATATAGGATATACAGTCGATCCATTTTGTGTACATTATGCGTATTTTTTTTATAGCCTTATGATGTTTATTAATGGAGGTTAAAATGTTGTAGAGCCAATCGATACATTATTTCTGTACATAATGTGCGTTTCTTAATGGGGTTAAATAATGGGGTAAAACTATTTGTTAAGATGAAAATTGTTTGCGTGGCAAATCGATATCAATAGTATGAGATAAAAAATCATAATCCATGTTTGTTTATTCAATATTGGATCAATAAAGATCCTTTGTTTAAATGTCCTTTTGTTTGACAAAGAGAGCCGATCGATACATCATTTCGTACGGCGTATTTAATATTAGGGTGGTAAACGTTTGATTATATGACGATGGAGTAAAACTATCTGTGAAGATGAAAGCTGTTTGCGTGGCACATCGATATCAATAGTATGAGAAAAAACCCATTCATAATCCATGTTTGTTTATTCAATATTGGATCAATATAGATCCTTTGTTTAAATGTTCTTGATGTCTGTTACCATGGCTTTATTGGATAAGTGATGAAAGACGAATATTAAATAATGGTATTGGTCCATTACATACGTAACATAATTATGTCATTTTGAATTAGTCAGATTGGTCAATTGATAGTGGTGTGATGACCATATATGGCGCCAGTATTGGATGTCATTCAAGACTGAACATTTAAAAGCAGGCTGAAGATTTTGTTTTATCATTCCAGCGTTCGTCAGCTACACTAACAACCACAACGTGTTATTATATATTGACTTATAACGTGTTGGCATTTCGTGTTATACTTACTGTGGTGTATTACTACATTGTGTATAATACTGCGTGTTTTGATTACCATGACTCACTGTAAGGAGAGAAACAGGATAAGCCAATCGTCGTCGTTTAGGAAAACAGCAGGGGTGGTGGAATATGAGCTTGATACTAAGGCGTCATTCATTAGCGTCTTGCTCAAATAAATCTGCCACTGTAATTACTTTGGGATTTGAATATGGTATGTGTGTTTCAGGTTCTTTTTTTAAGTTGATGGCTGGCAATAACATGTGAATTGATAGATTGGTTTATGAATTGCTTGAAATTATCCCAGGATGATTGTATAGAATGCAGCAAAAAGCTGCCTCAAATGACAGTGTTTCAGAAAAATTGTTTCTCCAATGATGAGTTTCAGAAAAAAAATGTCTTCTCAAATCATTCACGTTTTCGAAAAATCCTTGCCAAATTTTGCTCCCTGTGCAAAGTCAATGGGATTTGAAAATACAAATTTCGTTCTCAAATCGTACACGTTTTTAAAAAACGTCTTCTCAAATCACACCCTTTAAAAATATCGTCGATTAAATCTGACCTATTTTCAAAACGTTGGTCTCAGCATGGAGATGCTCTTCCCAAATAGTAGGCTCCATGATCTCAAACATGACAAGTTTCCTGTTTCTCAATTGTCAAGTACAATGTCTTCTCGAATGACGTGACTCGGTAAATTGTGACAATATTATCCCGATATTATCGATAATAGTGACATGGCAATTTATCTATATTATTTTTACAGTTGAAACTCTTTGACAAAGCTAAACTTCTAATCAACAGATTATCAAAGTTTATTGTTTTAAAATGGGCGACAATAAGTACCATGATACCCCCACCTGACACACCCAGTCAGGAAAATCTATACACTTCGTTTCAAGGATTCTGCGGAACAAGGTGTTGGCCCATTACATGCGCAATAGAATTATGTCATTTTTTTAACCAATCAGAAGTCAGCATTGCAAATGAACTATACACTCGTTAAAAGGACTCTGCGGAACAATCAAAAATATATTGTGACGCAACCTGATGACCTGGAAAATCTCAGGGGTAACTATACAGGTAGTAGCCAATCAGAAGCTCCGTCGTCGAGAATATCTTGTGACGGCAATCCGAAGACCCAGAGGGAAAATCTCAGCAGCCGCTATACAGATCCGGACCAATCAGAAGCCAGCATTTGTATCTATAAATATTCATGAGAAATTAGTCACATGACTGGAATGCTGGCTTCTGATTGGTCCGGGTCTGTATAGTGGCCCCTTACTACTGACTAGAGGCAAATCTTCCCCAAAATGTACTGAATTTGTACAATTCTGCTGAAGAATGTCCCCATGTCCTCCCAGGAATTACAATTACGGCCGTGGTGTATGCTATGCCAGTCTCAATAAATAAACAATAATGCTTTCAGTAACTTAGGAAGAGGTAATTAATTTCCAAAGAAATGCACAAAAATTGTTTGGGATTTGCCTTTATGACATCACACTGTACACTGTAAGATCACTTTGCAACTCACTCGCGCAATCATTGAAATGGAAAAACTCCTGAACGGAATAAGATATCAACATGATTTGTGCACCAAATTATTTCTTTAATAGTCCTCTATCAGTGGGGGAGATTCCTGGACTTTTGGTTAATAATAAATACACCAAAATTTGTTGCAAGTTCTTATTTATTAAGATCCATGGAGGCCGCTATTTTAACTGGTGAAAACGTTAAGTCAATGGGGATTTTTAATGAAATTTTTGAAAGAAAAAAAACGATATCAAACGAATATTTATTATGTTTGGCCGCTGACTTTTCAATTTCATCGTGAACTTCGCGATAGAATAACAAAAGACTTTCGTTGAGAGGTCGTTGACCTTTTGAACAACCCTCTCGACACATGATTCTGTGTTGGCTTAGTCATTGATGATACCGTGTACATGCATCATACGTTACATTACACAAACACTACCGTTCTCTTAGTAAAAATCCCATTGATGTAACGTTATCACTAGTTAAAATGGCGGCCTCCATGGATCTCAATGAATACGAAACTCCAAGTTTTGGTGCATTTTATTACACGAAAACTCTAGGATTCTCCCTGACTGTCTATCATATATAAGAATATGTAAATTTATAGGAATACTCCCCAGAACTTTTTTGATTGCAACTGCACGAAGTAACGAAATTACTCTTAGAACATTACTTACAGCAGCACGAACTTGCCACGAAGATTTTATCTCAAATAAACAATTTTACATTTTGTACAAATATCACGTAAGCATAATCTGATTATTGTATTCTAGTGCAACCTTGAGAAGGTTTTAATGACTATTTCCAAAGCATTAGCGCAAACAATTTAATAATGGTTACGACTTTTTGTGTTTGCTTGGTATAGCACCTTTACTTTCGTACAAATCTTAAACATAGTCAAAGGAGTGTTTTAATGGGGCTGCTAAATTCAAAATTCAACGCTGCTTTAAACAGTCCAGTCCACGCTCTCAGTCGGGAAATCTCCCAATTAGGAAATCGAGACATGCGCAGTGACCATAATTCAAGTTGTTGCTAATACGTTTAGCCGTTAATTTGTATTGGCTTGTCAAATTATGTGATTCTAAAGTTGTATAATTTAAAAATGATATTGGAATTAATATTTCTGAATATTTTGAGCTATTTCTGGTGATTAGAATGTTAAAATTTGCTCTTAGAAAAATACTGAAATTAATTTTTAATGATTACGTTAAAATTCCGCTGGTAAAAATAGAGAAAATAATTTCATCGTTCTCTTACACCATTAAAATTAGATTATTTCGCATGCATTTTTCCTAACTTTGGCTGAAACCTATTTCAGTATTTTACCGTTATGTATTTCTTTAGAGAGATTTGAATTTGGAAAGATGCATTGTAAGTTATAATGACAAGAAATCTCCCGATTAGGAAATCCCCTGATCGGGAACGTGAATTAGACTATTAAAAATTTGCTTGACGTTTTTGAGCTGATATGAGGATGTTGCCGAGTTCCATATCGCGGAAGGATCTATGCAAACAGCAAACTGCTGGGAAAATTGCATCTATGCTACCAACCAATCAACAGAAGTTACTGGAGGAAAAGCTGTAAACAACCAAGCGCGCGCGTATTACCTTCATGTATAACGCACGTATAACATAACATAATGTTCTTGGTCTCACACCGTCCTACCATTGTGTCGACGAGCTATAACCTCCCCTTATTTGATTGATCGATACGATTGCCCCAGTATACCATTGGTCCATTATGGACACTATGGGTAATGCATAAACTGATAGAATTCTCACAGTTTTAGCAACATTGGGAATCGATTATGCAGCTTCTCAGAAACCTATCAGCCTATACACACATTCGTGTTGTGATATGATGGTGTGAGGTCACCTTTGATATCAATTCGAGTCAGGCCCGTTGCCAGCATTGGGCACGGGGGCCATGCCCCCTTGTGGAGGTATGTGTTCCCATGCGAAAAATCAAAAGAAAAAATTAACACAAGGGTATATGTAGAATCTGCTCAAGTACCGCCTCATTAAGTGCTTGTCCCCCTCCCGCCCTTCCCCTTCTTGCGAAAAGTCCTGGATACGTGCCTGTTTCGAGTCATTTATATGGTTTCTTATGAATAACAAAAATAAGGGAATAGGCACTATACAAACATATTAGCTCATCGCCCTCGCGCATATCAGTGTTGAGTGAATCCCAGATTTTTTTCTTTTAATGTACCGTATTTTCTCTCGGATCAGTCATTCAGCGTCCGTACTACCGATTCTTTTTAGTTCTACCGAAATACGAATGATTGCTTTCGATAATTTTCAATATCTATCACACCTGATGTGGTTAACCTGATCGGCAACTCTGCAAATCACAAAAATTAAATGGCTTTGGAACAAAAATGAATCAAAACCGCGAGCCCTCATCACTTTTAATATTGGGTTCGGGTGATAAGTTAATAACATCTTCTTTTTCTGGGGCCTTACACCATATGAAGCTACTACAATAGTCTCCCACAGTTTCAGCAGCGTGCGTTAATAATAGATTTATATATTAGCTTCACAGAAACCTTACACTCTATGTGTCTAAAGCCGATATGAGCTGGTGCGTGCATTGTCATTACCATCAACATATATTGAAATATCAGAAATATGATATCAAATATTAAAAAATATTTACACAACATAAGAGCAAACATTCTATTAATGTTTGAAAAATACTTTTGTGTTTGCTGGGCGTGACACACTTACTATGAAATTCTTACAACGGTGTCTTAAAGGGGGTAACCGTTGTTAAATTTATTAAAAAAATCAAAGTGGCTTTAAAAATTCTCAAGAATCGTTACATTAAAAATAACTGAATGAGGTTTCATTGAAAAGGAGATTTCAATGATAATCCAAAAATAATTCAAATGATTCCACAGCCTATTCCCACAAGAAAGTACAAAAGCACAAAATTTTGATTTTGATATTCATCTCAATGGCAAACCTCTTGTTCGTACTAATAAGGTTAAGTTTTTAGGCGTGATCATCGATTCAAAACTATCATGGCATGATCATATAGATTGTATATCAAGTAAAGTTTCAAGAGGTGTTGGTATATTATCTAAGCTAAAACATATTTTACCTTCACTTGTTCTACGATGTATTTATTTAAGTTTAGTGTTGCCACATTACTCATATTGTTCAATTATTTGGTCGGCCTGTAGTAAATCTTACATGAATAAATTAATAATCCTTCAAAAACGAGCAATTCGCCACGTCAGATGCTCCAAAAATTACGACCATACAAGTCCTTTATTTTCTTCCCTTAATCTCTTAAAATTGCCGATCTCATTAATACAAACATTGCTACTTTCGCTTTTAGATGTATTCATGGCAACTTATCAAACTATTTCAAAGCCTTTTTTATGGAAAACAATCAAATTCATTCATACAACACCAGACAGCGTGATAACATACATTCCTTTCCATGTCGTAACAATACCGCTTTAAGTAGCTTGAGAAATCGTGCAGTTAATCTATGGAATTCTTTACCTCTTAAAATAAAATCCCTAAATACAGTCAGTCAATTTAGAAAACATCTTAAAGCATTCTTTATCCTAGCCTATTAATTTATTTGCATTGTTATATTTTGATTAAGTGTCCTTCTTGCTACGGGGGTGGGGTGGTGGTACGGGGGGAGCGCGTCTTTTTTTTTTTTTTGCTTTTGGGGTGAGAGGGATGGTAGAGGGCATGTATATCCAACGTTTCTAGGGTTAACTATTTTTTGCTCATTTAATTTATACTTAGAGTAATTACAGGGAGTGTTTTACTAGTTAAGCTCACAAGAGTTTTTTAAAGCACTTCCTTTCACATCATTTGTATTGTATTATATTGTATATATCATATTATGTTACCTCTTTTTTGCTTCAAACTTCTACCAAAGCTTGTTATCTGTCATTCTGTTGTACATATGTTAATGTTGTGAAGTAACAAAATAAATGAAATGAAATGAAATATAAGTATTTGGGAATACTGAACGCACTGCGTATTTTATTAGATCATCCTCTGATTAGATACTTACTTTGCGTGGATGTATTTGAAACTTTTGGTGCACATCACTGTAAGGATCAAATTGCTAGCTTTCATGCATTACTTGTAATGCAAGAAGTGAAAGGAAAGTGTAAATACAAGCAACATCCTTAAAGGAAAGGTATCGAAGCAAGGGTTCTCAAAATATATAGGAATCTTATTGAGTGCATGAAAATGTTTTACGGAGTCTAAGGGGAAAATATGATACATCTTCTAACGGATAAACAATTTAATCATCCAGTAATGTAACAAACTGCACCCAACAATATAACGCATGTCTTCTGTTATACTTCTGTTTCAACGTACATTGTGTCATCTATATTGTGCCAGTGATGAAGTGTTCTGGTTCCTGTTGGCTCCTGATGCTATGTTCAACGTACATTGTGTCATCTACATTGTGCCAGTGATGAAGTGTTCTCATTCCTATTGGCTGCTGATGCTATGATGACAAAGCAGTTTCCGCTTCTTTCTTCCTCATTAGAAGTCGTTTCTTCCAAATCTATTTTTAAAGAAACAAACTAGAAGACTGAAAAACATCTTATACTTAATAGGTACAGGGAATAAATCTCAGACAGGGTGCTGTGCTGTGTCCATGACACTTTATCCCACTTGATCCAGTTCACTCAGCTGTGAGATGAGTACCAGTTTTGACTGGAAAAATATACCCCTTACAACAACAAAAAAACCTACCACAGATTTGTTGCAATTTCCACTTTGCTCCACCAAAATCTTCATATAACAATGAAAATCACCCTTGCTTTTTTACCCTTTCAACCCATATTTTACCATTTTATGACAACCATTAGAATACATTAACAACACTTACATTTTTAAGAACCATTTCCAATATTTTATGTGGCTGGTAGACTATGGGTTACCACCTTTTCCTACGTTTATCAGATTTCCCCAGAAAACTACCTTTTTCCACATCATGGTGGTCAACATGTTGGTTTTTATATAAGGCATGAACTTGTTTATAAATGGTGGAATTTGTAGGTTTGACTAAATTTGCATTGACAACCGTATTGTCTATAGCATATAATTCATATAATTTGTTTAATGCAATACATGTTACACTTTAAAACATGATGTCATGGCCATTGACCCGGCAGTGCAGCACCACTGCCAACCAACGGTCGGTTTTGTCGTGTAAATGGTGGTTTGGGGTTGAAAAGGTATGATCGGGGAATGAGTGTCAAATACAACGTTGGGAAAGGTGGTTGTTGAAGTCCAACCAACCAATGGTTGTCAATAGTTTTCAAACATGAAAAACAGAGAAATAGTTCCAAATGCGCTCTTGTCAGAAAACCATGGAAAAGGTGGGAAATCCTTATGTATTTTATTGATAAACAACAACCAGGTAAAGTAGAGGACCACCATTTTCTTGGTCGTTTTTTTTTTTTTTGTAAGGGGTGCCCCATCCATAGGAGTCAAGAGCTCTCATCCGCTTAGCACCATGGAAACCGGGTATAAACACTGGCTATTTAAGCCCTATAAGCTTGCTAGGATCTAATACGTAAACTAAGCTTTTTCCCATTTGATGTTAGCTTGGAAATATTCTTTACCATAAAATACAATAAAATTTGCATAAAATGTTTGCCGTTATTCAACTGTTTCAATGAGATAAAAAAATTGGTTATCATTTCAAGTTATTCTTTGCCACTGTTACGAAAAAATACCCAAAGGGATTAAAACCTGATAAACAAGCTTTAATCCAATAAATAGATGGATACTAACCTTAATTAGAGCCCTTAATTAACAAATCTTTTTCTTGTGTCTTCTTCGGTATAGCCGACGGCTCTGGCTGAAAAACACCATTGTTTCTTGTATTAACTCTCTTTAACCTGTGAACGAAAAAGCAAAAATTCAAAGGTGAAAACAAAGTTAAGGAAAAAGTGATTAATTTCCAAACAGGAAACTATGCTCAGCTATTTGAAGCCAGCATAGAGAATGGGCCCTAGTGAAGTTGGTAGAAGGGGTAGTTGATTTCAATGTTCCTGGGTTGTGAAGGGTGCACCTACCTCATTCATTAACTCAGGAAACATATGCAAGCACTCTACTCGACTTAAAGAAAATCAACTGATGTATTTCTGATGTGAATGAAAATCAGAACAATTTTTGGATGAAATTTGGTGGGCTTATGTTGTATTGGGTATGGGGAATGAACTCTAAAATATATCATATAAAATATATTAAAACTAGTACAGCATCTACACATGAAAAACCCTTCTTGTAAGCAAATTGATACACATCTCTAAGTTGCTGTACGCTTTCCATCAAACGAGGCAGTAATATTTTCTGTAGATTATTAAAAGCGATACTAGCGGGAGATGATTTGAATAAACATTTTGGCAGTTTGAACTGTTTTAATCACGGGACATAAGATTTTATGGCATTTTTTCTGCAACGACGAATTTTGCACAGGTTATAGTTTGTGAAAAATGAGATTAATAATAGATTCTGTATCTTCACTAACAAATTTAAAAAAACCAAAAGGAGTTTATCAGACCAGATAAACTTCCTTTTGGGTTTTTAAATTTTTATAAGATTTAGAATTATTTAATTCATTTTTCAGATACATAACATCACCAAAATTCCGTCGTTGTGGAAAAAATGTTAATATCTTTATGATTAAAGTTAAAACACCAAAATGTTTGATTTTGGAAATTGATCTCGCAAATTTTCATCAACACATACTTTACTGTTTTCATTTGAATTTCTAACAATTTTGATCAAGCTCCAAAAAGAAACTGAATTTGCCTCTATGTGTCCGAAAGTTTTAATCCGCCCATCACGAACATACTTGTTTATTGTTCTCTGAATCTTGTTTCTTTGACCTTTGTTTCCATCCTCTATAGCTTTTTTGTATGTCTTTCACCAATTGAGCAATCCTGCTATTTGCTGGAATTCGTTTAATCATATCTACCAGTTCCGATTGATTGAGCGGTATACACTGTTCACCAACAAAACCGATGTAAGATGAGATTACTTCTGTAAATTCATTAAAGCTATCTGATGATTGCATGAACATATTTCAGTCAGTGCTATTAATACATTCTCGCATATTCATTGTTCTCTCTTGATAGATCCTTTTCCATTTTTCTTTTTCTCTTTTCAATTCTGCGATGTTCTTCATTATACTTTGGAATATCTAATATGCCGTTATGATCGGACATGGGGATTGGCGCTAATTTCTTTGTTAGATAGTAATCTTCTTTTATATATACAGCATCCAAAGTTGAATTTGCGTGGGAGTAGGTGACAAAATCCACCATATTTTTGAAGGACATTGTTTCAAGAAGCCAATATTATTTTTATTAACATCACTAACAACAATGAAATAGGTTTGGGGGTTTTCTTTTTGTAGATTTATAATTTGTGCTTTCAATTCATTATCAGCTGTCAAAAAGTTTGATGAAGGTCTCGTGTGCACGTTTACAAATGTTTGATATTGCACTTGAGATAACGAGGGCGGGCTCGGATTGCGAGGAGCTCAATATCTTGTGTTGATAATGATGTACATACTTTAGGGGTACATACAGTCCATTTCTTGAAACATATGTGATAAGTCCTCCCCCATTTGCTCAGAATTGTCTGTCGTGACGGAACATGAAATAATTGTCGATAAGTAATGCTTCATCTGCCACTCTGTTTTGTATTCTTCCCATTCATAAACTGTTGCATTAATCTATTCTTTCCACACACAATCCACCTTCCACTCCAATACCAACTCTTCTTTTAACTACCCACCCTTCACTCCAATGCACCTCTCCACTCACTATATGATTTTAGTCTAGATATAATCATGATATATTGTGTTAAAAACTTGATGTCACTCATCTGCACCTTCATTGACACATTCATGAATGTTTAAGACAGTAGGAGGCTAGAAGCCTCCTTCATCCTAAACAACATAATTACAGTAGCAATTTGTGCCTACCTTGTCATGACACCACATGTGAAGTTACAAACCACTAGTGCAGTTATGTTAAGCAGGGCATCTGCCTTCGGCCATTTTGTATAATAGTCCAAGTTATTTGCTCCTGGCCTTTGTTGGCAGGGCACCAATGATATCAACTCAAACCTAAAACACAAACAAAGGAAGGTATGAAGCACAATAAATAATAAAACTGATTTCCTGATTCAGATGGTTGTCTGTTCCACCTTGAAAGTTCTGGTAGTACCTTTTCAATTTATTTCCCTGTGGAATCATCTACAATAGTAAGTAATGCCCCACAACACAAGCACGGAAATGAAATTGTATATACAGTAACCATCCAGCATGCATGAATCAGATTTCATACTTTAGATTAAGATCATTTTCAACACATATAAGATCCTCATATAACATGTGGTAACAGTTTGAAGTTGACCAGAGTTCCCAAGGATTAACATTCAGCACTCACGCGTTTCGCAAAGGGTTGTAAATGGTTTACTTGAGTGGGTAGTTAGCTCTAATTCTGTTCACTATTTCGAGATTAGGATACTTGAAATTAGGTTAATTTTCAACACATCTAAGATCCTCATGTGACACGTGGTAACAGTTTGAAGTTGACCAGAGTTCCCAAGGATTTACATTCAGCACTTACGCGTTTCGCAAAGGGTTGTAAATAGGTGGAATGGTTTACTTGAGTGGGCTGTTAACTCTAATTCTGTTCACTATTTCGAAGTCAACATTGAAAAGTTTCTTACTAACTCTGGGCATCTTTTATTTTGTTTTTCATCTTGATTTTAATTCATTTTTTATTGTAGTGGTGGTTACTGTAATTTGGGCTTTTATAGGGTGACTAAACTGCTACAAACTTTTTAGCCCATCTTGTTATTTTATGGTATGTTAAGAAAAAAAGTTGTTAATATTGTGCCAGGAAGATTAAATAAAAGTACCAGAACATAATTGTGAGATAGATTATTACAAATCAGAGAGACGTGATTAAAGAAATGACTGAAATCAGACTACTAATTTACAATAAAGCCAACGTTCTTAAAGTATTCCCATATTTTCGAAAACATTTCTCTATTTGATAGTTTCAAACTGGAATACATAACTTAAGCTACACATTGAGGTAATCATGAATGAAATACAGTTCTGTAATAATTTCATGAATTTTCAAACACTTGTGTACTGTACTGTTGTTAACGATTTTTACAGTAGGCCTATGTGAGGAGGAAAATATGGAAACTAAATGTTAACCAGGTTAAGCCTAACGTTACGCTATGCAAGAAATGCAGGACACACCACCACCTTGTGTAAGTTGTGCAGAGGCATATTGCTTTTCGTTTTTGAGGGGCTTAAACCTCGGGAAATTAGGGCCGGTTTCATATTAGGGAGGGCACAGGCTGACAGGCGTAGCAATTTGGGGACCCCCGGAAAGGGTCTCTATTTCCCGCGATTGTATGCATGCTTTATTTTGATGACAATTTGTGAAATTATTAACATCAAATTGAAGAAAAATGCGTAAAGTTGTTGGTAAATTCATTCAATTTCATTTTTTTAAATTGAAAGTGCTCTCCTGGAAAGTGAAGATTTTTCCTGCAAATTAAAGAAACATTTCCAGAAATTGAAAGAGATTTAACGAAAGTGAAAAAATTTCCCCCCAAAATTAAGGAGATTTTTCGAAAAATGACAAAGATTTTCTTAAATTTCATAAAAATTTTGCAGACTATTTAGAAAATTTTCTGACATAATTTTTATGAAATTGAATAAAACTTCCTAAAATTTCAAGAAGAATTCCCAAAATTTCTCAATTAGCGTGGATGAAAAGGTAAAGCCTAAATTTAAAATTGTATTGTTAAATTTAAAAATTATTGTGGGTGGGTACTACACGTGCATGGCCCTGATATTATAAGAACTTCACCTTCCTATCTAAAGGTTTTTCGTTCCATGCTGTAGATTGTGATCCACACTTGAAAGTTTTGTTCTAAAATTGTAGATTTGTATCATAAAGTTTACAATTTGGGGTCAAAATAGAAGATTTGGGGGGCAAAATGAATGTTTGGTCCAAAATGTTTGGTCCATAATAAATGTTAACTTGAACTCAGTAGATCTACAAATACCAAAATTCAATCTTCTATTTTCTACACATGGTTCATTTGTTGATATTTAGTTAATTATTATATTCATGACTTGGACAATATTTGGGATATCCCTCCCCCCCCCTTTCCCCTCCCCACCCCTTTGACACGCCACTGAAGAGTTGTGGGTCCAAAATTTGTGCACCTAATTACAGTATGGGCATGATGGGTAGAAGTTTTAAAGTAACAAATTACCGATCTACTTATAGCGTATGGCCTGGTAGTGGACTTTGTTGACTGGAGGGTGGGGAGGAGAGAGTGGGGGGGGGGGGGGAGGGGTCTAAAATATAAGATATACCGACGGCCTCAAATTAATAATTTGAATAATAATACTTTTCTGTAAAAAAAGTTAATAATCAAAATCAGTGATTTTTACCGACCACAGATTTACTGAAAAGTCTCAAAATTTCGGGTGTGTGGCACCAGAAAGAGTGATGTCACACATTTTTTATACGAGATTAAGTGGATTTTGGATCGGTGTTAAATTAAAGTTGCTTAGGCAGGGGCGGCGGAGCCTGGTGGGGCAGGGAAATCCCACCCAATAATTTTAGGTAAACATGTGTTATGACATTACTTGACCTCCAACATTGTTGTCACATGTCACCTGTCCTCATTAGCTCCCTTTCCCAATATTTTAAACGACGCTCCGCCGCCCCTGTTACAAGTGCTACTGTTAGGTGTACGGTAACGTCAACATTTGAAACAAAATTGTAAAGCTACAAATTATTTCATTCACATTTCGCAAGAAATTTGACAATTTTGATGCATCAATTAAATAATATAAGTCCCATTTTCATTATTTTCATCTTAGCCGCATAGCCTACCACTGTCACTACACGTTGTACATTAGGTTAGGTCAATCATAAATAATTTATTTCATGTCTTAAATTGGCTCCCAATTTCACATATTCGTGTCAGGACCATAAAGCTTTTTGCCGATGACATAATATTAGCAAAAAGTTAAATAACATATTTGGAACAGAAGAAAATTATTTTCTTGAAATAAAGTGACTTTTATAATTCCTTACCTTTGGAGCCATTGGGGAAAATCGCAATGTTGATTACTTTCATAAATTTGTCGCCTTCAGCTTTGCTTACATAGCGTCAATACTATTTGCTCGCATAAGTGTAGCAAAATCGAACACTGCAAAAATAGCTTTTCTTGAGTACATTCACTTAGGAGGAATTGTCTGTGAGAGACACTTTCTTCTAAGCCAACCCAGGGAAAGTGTCTGACTGGACTAAAGTCATGGGAGATGAAATCTCCGGCTACACTGACGTTTAAGGGTTAAAGTAGATTAAAATAAGGAAAGTTCAAGTAGCCCAACTTTTGTTTTTATAATCAGTAAACAATTAAATATGGCTATAATTTTTTTTTTCTCAGATGAATGCGGCGTCCTCAGCGTTGGAATTATCAAACAGAAAGAAATTTCCATATTTTTTCCGAACAATATCGGCAGCTTCGAAATTCAATCCGCTGCAACTGAAGCTGATGCATCAATTTAAGTGGTCAAAGGTCGCTACCTTGCATGAAACCAAGGAACCTCATTCAGGGGTAAGTATAATACAACAAGGGGCCGGGAGGAGTGGGTCTTGCAAGGGTCTGTTCAATCCACTTCCACTTTAACTGATACAACAATTAAAATGGTCAAAGGTTGCTACCTTGAATGACACTCGGAATCCTCATTTGGGGTAAGTGTATTAGCGTGAGGGAACGTGGGGCAATAGGAGGGGTGGAGAAGGGGAGAGGATGGCGAGTTTTTATTCAATCCGCTTTAACTGAAACTGCAATAAAACCAGAGAACATCATTCAGGGGCAAGTAAAATTCCATAAACGTGTTTTACACATGCCCGTAACCAGCGTGGGGAACGGGGGATCGGAGAGGTGTGCACGGGTGGGGTGGAGTGCTTGCTTGTCTGTTCAATACACTTCAACTTCAACTGATGCAGTAATTCAAATGGCCAAAGTTTGCTACCTTGCATGGAACAGGGAACCTCATTCAGGCATAAGTAAAATACCATAACAGGGTGTTGTTCCCAGGCCCGCGTGGGGTGATGGGTTGGGTGAGAACTTGCGTTGGTCTTCTCCCTTGAGTAAAATGAAAAGAAAATATTAAAGCAATTTCTTTCATTCTCGTGCATTTTTCAGAATATTTCTTTATTTTGTTCAATTTTTCTTAAATTTTCGGTGAATTTAGTTCAATTTTTTTTTTTTTCATCAATGTTTGAAGAAAAAAAGTTCTCCGATTTTCGACCAATTTTTTACATTTTTCAGGTATTTTCTTTAATGTTTAGGAAAGTTCTTTCAATTTTGGGCAATTTCTTTCAATCTCGTGCAAATTTCGGAAAATTTTCTTCATTTTGGGGCAATTTTTCTTCAATTTTTGGTTAATTTAATGTTATGGAAAATAACTTTCAATATTTAAGAAATTAATTTCATTCTCGTGTAATTTTCTTTAATTTTCGAAAAATTTCCTTCAAATTGGGGCATTTTTTCCATCTTTGTAAATTTTTTCAATTTTCGAGAAATTTTCTTTGTGATATCCCTTTCATTGTTTGGGAAATTTCCTTAATTATTGTGCAATTTTTGGAGAAAAAAATCATTTTGGGAGCAATTTTTTCGATTTTTGGTAAATTTTGATCAATTATCGTGAAATAATGCCAAATTTTACTTCAAATTTTCCTTCAATTTTTAATTGATAATTTCCCAATTTTTTTAATAGAAAGAAAACGTGCATAGGGAATGTGATTTTTTTAAGGAGTACGTTTCCCCTGCTGCCAGCTTATACGACTCCCTTATACGTTCCATTAATCATGACAAAACTGTTTATAAAACACTTTTTTGGCTTGGTTCCCTGATATTCTATCCAGGCTCCGCCCCTGGTTTTAGTGGTTGAACCCCCTCTGAAAAAAGTTCTAACAATTTTCATTACTTCAATAATAACCAGAACCCCTCATTGTGATTTTCCTAGATCCACCCCTGCTACTATTGAAGGAAAATTGATTTATCTTATTGCAAAAAGTTGAAATCAAATGTTGTGATGTCACAATGTCACGAAAATAATCCAACGAGTTACATTCTTAGCAACCATCTTATTAAATTAAAAAGAAAATTGATTTATCTTATTCTTAAATATTTAAGTTTAAAGGCGAATAAATGCGTACATTTTATTCCAAAATGATCATTGATTATTGGCCTATCAGTATCCCTGCACATTGGACCATTGTATTCCGACCAATCAAAACACACGAATTGCAATATATTTACATCCAGGTTAGAGACAATAACTGGCCTTTAAAATTTGGTATCATTTGTGTATGGGCCACACTTGAAACGGCAACCATAAGGTCATTAGTGTTAGGCTGCATAAGAAAAACCAAACAATTTTTTAAATTTTGTATTCTTACATAAAAACTGACGCATCCCTGGTCATGAAACTCTTGAAAATGCAAAATCAATTTGTTAACAATCCCCCTGCAAAAAACATTCGAAAAGTTACATCTTTTAGTACAAAATCAGTGAAAATGTGAAACACAATTTGAGGCCTTAAAAATAACATTCCATTCGTTTTTATTACCAAAATCAAACAATTTACATTTGATCTTGAACATATCTAAAATTTGGGATGAAAATACCCTCACCCAAATATATTGACTGTTATTTAGTCATTTATCAATTAGCTATGTCAATGAATTTGATAGAGGCTTCAAACAAACGGCTGTTTTAAGTCTAACATGGCTTTTAGCAAGTTCCACAGATATTGCACACAAGGAAAAAAGTGTTTAATTTTTTTTGCAGGGAATGGATTACTAACGAATTTATCATGTCATTTTCAATTGTTTCATGCCCAGGGATGCGGTAGTTTTTAAATAAGAGGCAAAATTCAATAAAATTTGAGGTTATTCCTATGCAGCCTAACACTAATGACCCTTATGTTTGTCATTGCAAGTGTGGCCTATGAAAGACTGATATCAGACTAGTTGTGATGTCATAACCTCAGATTCCTCAAAATCTTTATGCATTCTACCATATGTTGTCCTACGATTTTGTAGCCTAAAAACCATGGGATATGTCAGAAAAGTAGTAAAACTGAATCTAGTAAGGGTTTGAATAATATACCACCTGAAGAAAGTTCGAGGAAAATAGTTTAAATAGTAAAAACATTAAATAAACTTTCTTAAAAATACTTTAAAAATTGTTATGAATGTGAGGATGAGGACGCCAACTTTCCATAGTAGACTTAGTACACCAGTTATTTTTACACAGATAAGACATAGTCTGAATATCTCCCTGACGGAATAAGATTTTTGAATGCTATCTTCACCACTTCTTTTGAAGTCCTCTTGCATATAATATGGACTTGCTTGACACCTGAACTAATCTTTTAAACATAAACTTTTCTTTGATTAAACATACAACAAGAGCATTTGAAGTAAACTTTCTCGTTTCATAAAAAATTGAGTGGTAACTTGAGTCATCATTGTGTCGTGTATGACCAGATGACATGACAAAAAAAGCAAAAATGTTTTGAATATCATATATTATTTTCGGGAGATATAAAGTTTGGAAGATGTTTGAAAGTTTGCTTGTCAATAAAAACGACTGTTGTAACAAGTCTACCGAGAAGGAGTGACGTCACGCTCTCATTTGCTTAGCAAAATTTATAAAGTATTTTGATGAAAATTGCCTCAATCTGTGCACTTTTTAATTATTAGTAAGTTATGACTCGATCTTTGGCAGATGTATGTCAAATGTAAAGCAAATATCGTCAACATGGCCGAAGTGACGTCACAGGGAATTCATCTATGCAAGTTAAAACATCTTTATTTTCCGTAGGTCACAGACGATATGCAGCAATTACTAGAGCAAAGTAACGTATCTGTCATATCCGCAGAGAGTTTCAACGTAGATCCAAAAGAAGCGATGCAACGCATGAAGGTAAATTCAAAACAAACTTGCTTAAACCCTTTTTCTTTTAATCATAATTTCATTAGCGTATAACAGAAGGAAAGCAAGTCTGTAAACTTTTGGATGGATTTTCCAAACAAGGAAGGCGCGTGAACTGGGCCCTAAATAGTGAAATGCAAATTATGAGTCGCCTATATTATTTAGTTGAAGTTAAATCCACCCGTCCATTAATAGGTTAAGGCCCATTGAGGTGCAGACTACCTATCACCGGTTTGCTTGGCGCAAACGGATGAGAGCATACGACTCCACTTGAACGGGATGCCAAACTGCCAGTCCATCACAGGTTAAAGGATTAGTTCAGTGGTCAAGCAATTCTATCTTATATGAAAGAGGACTTTAAAAGGTACAAAATGGTGAACAAAGCATTCAAAAATCTTATTCCGTTAAGGAGATATTCAAGTTTAAAGTTTGGTATTATTTGTATAGAAATGACTGAAATCAGACTAGTTGTGATGTCATTAGCCTCAGAATCCTCAAAGTCTTTAGGTATTCTATCATATTTTGTCCTTCAATTCTGTGGCTTAAAAATCATGGGATATGTCAAAAAAGTAGTAAAACTGAATTTAGGAAGGGTGTTTATAATATACCACCTGAAGAAAATTTGAGGATAAATCATTTAGATAGTGAAAAAATTAAATAAACTTTCTTTAAGATACCTAAAGACTTTGAGGGATCTGAGGCTGTGACATCACAACTAGTCTGACTTCAGTCGTGTCTACAGAAATGATACCAAACTTTAAACTTGAATATCTCCTTAACGGAAATATAGGTTTGAATGCTTTCTTCACCATTTTGTTTCTTTTGAATTCCTCTTTCATCGAAGATGAAGTTGCTTGACCACTGAACTAACCCTTTAAGTCCCAGCGGCGGCTGGTACGTCCCCATTTTACAGTTGAGTGGACTGCAGCAAGTAGCGTAAAGTGTCTTGCTCAAGGACTACAAGCAGCGCTCGCGACGGGAATCAAACCCGGTACTTTTCGCATATGAGCACTGCGACTCCTTCAACAATGAGCCACTGCAACGCTAGGTTATCGTAAGCATATAGACTTTCAATTTTCGTGAAAAATGTAATGACATTTATTTCAAGACAATTACTACTTGACTCATTAGTATTACCAAAAAGCTTCCACACAATGCAACTAAAACCATTTAGTTTGACTAATCAAAACAAACGAATTGAAATCTGAAGTGTAACGGCATAAGTTAATGGAAAAATAACGATAAGCCCAATCTTTTACTAAGGCAATGGAAATGCCACTTTATCCTCATGCATACTGTGTTTGAAATGCCAAAGGCAAGCCAATTACCAAAAACTGCATCTTCAAATAAAAACTGCATCTACATATGAAAGCCGAACTTTGTCAAGTTTATTGTCTGAATGTTGAGGCAGAATGTTTCTATACACATTAAATGCACATGGCAAAGGGCTTTGACCCGATTGGAATGGCCCGGCATTAAAGAAGTACAAAGTCTTTTGAAGCAGTGTATTAAATCAGTGGCGTCGATTTCTTTTCAACATTGGGGTTTAAAGGGGTTGGCTAAAGGGAGGGGAAGGGGAGGGGGTGGGGTGGTGGGGGTGGAAGGGGGAGAACACAGAGTCGTGTAGCCAGCCATGTAGGTTATATATAAGGTTTCATTTTTTAGGTGGGACATAATGATGTTCGTTCCTCAACAAAATTATTGGGGGACATATCCCTCGTCCACCTGTGATTGCCGCCAATGCATTCAATCTTGTTTAAACACGACGTCTATGAAGTAAAATATCCGTGATAGATTGCTTAAAATGCTTAGAAAAAACAACAAATGAAATGAAAATAATTAACGACAACAGTTTACATTTTATTTTGTTTTAATAAACAAATTCACCTGTTGTAAAAATGGTATAATACATACAAGAATATGCTAAAAAGTCAGTATGTCGGTATAGGCCCCTATGTTTAAACTGTACTTCAACAGTGTTGCTCAATTAAAAACAAAAGAAGGTTTCTTAAAATCGAAAATCTATCTCGTTTTCAATAAAATGGTCGCTCAAATATTTGCTTTCTATCTGTCTTTGCTAAGTTAATAGGATTTTAGATGATAAAAACAACAACGTTTGTTAAAACAAGTACTTTTTAAAATTGTCAATGAAATGTGACTCGTTTTGTAAAAAGATTTTCTCGTTTTTAATTGTCAATAGTGTTCCCCGACATCTACGACACCGCCCTCATTCAGCATTTCTTAAATAGTGTACACACTGTGTCACGTTTAAACTATTCCCGAAATAAAGCCCGTACATATGTACAGTGTATGTATTATTGTACACTGTATGTATGGAGTGTGAGGCAGTGATGCGTGGATTTTCGGTGGCCTTGAGGTGCATGATTTTTCAATGTGTAGAAAATCTGAACATCGTTGATGAAAAGACGCGAATATTTCATGACCATTTTCTATAAAAGTTTGTTTTCTTCTATAAATGTTTGAAGTTAAAATGGAAAGCGTCCCAAATTCTCTGTAAACCTCTTATTTACTACTGACATGATAGAAGAATGTTATATTTATTTTGCATGAAGCAGTGGGAATAGAGACTAACTGAACTGTGAGGAAAGCTACTATCACAAATGTATTTTTGAAAAAATGACTGGCGGATGAAGTTTACGTTAGACTGTTAGAGAAGTGACGTCACACATTTACAAGTTAACGATGTTTCATTGAAATATTAAAGATATTGATGGATCTCATAAAGAAGATTTTTTTTCTTTTTTTTTTTTCTCCTGGAAATATCATTACGTGTTTCTAGTAAGTCCCAGTATCTGCTTACGTCATTTCCGGCATGGATGTAGTTCAATTTGTGTATTTTTCCTTCTTTTTTCAGGATAAAGATGTGCGAATTATCATCGGAAACTTTTACGAAACTACAGCAAGACACGTCTTCTGTGAAGTAAATCTAATAGCTTAATTTTACTTATAATCTTAATTACAAAAAAACTACTAGCTGACTAGTTAATGATATACATCCAAGGACGCCTGAGCGCCAACACCCTTCACCTTAAGGAGAATCGGGGGCGGGGGAAAGGGGGAATCATTCATTACAGGGGCATGTGCGAAGGGAGGAAAATGCGCGTGTAATTTTATATTATTTACACAAATGGCTGTAAACAAGCAACTAATTCTAATGTTTTTTTTTTTTCATAACAAAATAGGGGTATTTATAGTTCTTGTGAACCTTTGCTCGACATTCATCAACAACCTAACAGCATTTTGTTTTTGTTTATGCTTTAAGGATTTTTGCTTCAATTCGCTATCTTTGTTGTCCTAAAAATATTCATTGCAATTGGCTCGATTTTTTTTCAGCGTTGGCCTAAAGTTAAACTGACATTTAATATTTATGTCCATGTATATAGGCTTACAAATTAGGCATGTTCGGACCCAAATACGTGTGGTTCATCATTGGGTACTACCAGGCTGCTTGGTGGAAAAGGGACTTTGCTGACGGACAGGACTGCACCAAGGAGCAGATTGCCGAGGCGGCTGAGGGTTACTTCACTGTAACGTGGAGCATGAACGGAAGAGAAGAACGACCCACCATATCTGGAAAGGTAAATTTCAGTTATTTTTGTGTTTGATTTGACACTGGCGCTGAACCCATACTCAGTGTCGGCGCCAAGTTTCCGGGAAAGAGAATGGTAACTTGGTCTCATGAGGGTCGACGTAAATGTTCTTTACTTTATTCTGAAATGTAGCCCGTATACAACATGTTCTGGAAACAAATTAGCGATCTTATAGGGGAAATATCCTGTTGCCCCTAACGATACCACTATACGGAGGGTGGATGGAGGGAGGGAGCAAGAAAAAAGGGGGGTTGGGGGTTGGATTCCACCAGTTTAGAAAATAACGTAACCAATGTCCTTTGGACCCCATATTTTGGATATTGACATCAAACATCACAGCTAGGCCCCAATTTTCTGGATGATCGGCAATCTCATAAGCCTATATAGGGAGAGTAGGGTTAGTTGAGGGGCAGGTAAGTTGATCCACCCGAGGTTTAGTGTTGTTCGGGAAAACAATCATATGTGATTAGCCCCCTTAGTTATAAGGAACATAAAATGAACCTTTTTCGCGAAAACGCCATGAGAAGAGACCACACGCCAGCGTATTAATATTACCATTAGCCCGTTATTAATACTTTTCCGTAAAATGAATCAAACTTTCAATATGAACCATTTTGTAGGTCATTACTACACTTACCATTTTTACCACAGACACCAGGGGAATTTCGGTATTCAATCGAAAAACACGAATACGTGGGGTACATCGATTTGAACGGCCAAGATGTGGCGGCGCATACCTACGACGCCGTGTGGGCACTTGCATTAGCTTTAAACGCCTCATTACCGTCGATCGCGCCCCTTTCATTGGCTGATTATAGATACAACGATGCTGAGATGGCAGACGTTTTCAAGACCCAACTATCAAAGACCAATTTTTATGGAGCATCTGTAAGTATACCACAAAAGTGTACTTCCTTCAAGTCTATCTCAGTATATGGACGTGTTTAAACCAACACAATAAGCGAAACTATTTTAAAAACTATTAAAAGCCATGAAATTTTTAAAAAGATTAATAACAATCGTTTACAGATTGACATTCCTACTAGTTTACTATGCTATAACCATGGAAATAGTGAAAACAAAATCATCAAAATCGGTTAAAAATTGACGATTTAACTGTTTCACATCATTTTGAATTATTTTCAGAGAATTTAGGTAAAGTTGTCTCTATCTGTCCACCATGTCCATAGGTCTTTAAGTGTGTAAGTGGATTGACATCTTATTTCATGCATGTTATATCAGTCAGACAGTAAAGCAGCTAAGGGGTACCATAACCAATAAAGTATATAACATAAGGAGGAGGGGTGGGGTGGGAGAGAGAGAAATTTCTCCGAAGACGATAATTTTGTAAACAATTGGAAAATTGATAACAACATTGTTTTGGCAAAATGAGTGATGGCCATTTTTTAGTAATTTTTGCAGAAATGTCGGAAATTTCGGAACATAATCTGATAATTCGAGTAGCAATCGCAAAACCTTCGGTCATGTTTTAAATTGTAGTTCACTGGATAGAAAAGTATGTCTATTGCCCCTGAAGGAATGCCAACACATAGCACTACCGAAAATCTTTATATACAATATTTTATTGTCTACAGGCCGGTAGCCAGCAAGGGGCACAGAGGACCATTTCCCCCTTATACATATTATATTGAGACACTACCTAAGTGCCCTCTTTTGAAATGTTTTTGCCCACTTTCCCATTTAAAACAGAACTTTATCACATCTTTTCGCAAACAGGGTCCCGTGGCATTTTCCGAAACTGGAGAAAGAATTGGTCTCTTTCTTGTGGAGCAGAACCGAGGTAATTTGACCCCGAATTGATATCTTTTATTACACACAGAGACGCCTTCGTGCGAAAAGGGGAGAGGGGAATTGGTAGGGACTCGAGGGAGCACAAGACGACGCCATTTTTGTATGGCTTTACTCATAAGAAACAATCAGTCACGCGTGCACGCCAAAATGGCGAGATCAAACAGAAAAGCATTGACACTTTTTATCACGAAAAAACAAACAAAAAAACTTTAGGGCCCCAATCTACCATGACATTTGAACCCAAACGACCATGATGTCTGACTCAAAACTACCATGACGTCAGGACACAAACGACCATGACTTCGGGCCTTAAACGACCATGGCATCTGGCCCCAAGCGAGCATGACTTCGTATCTCAAACGACCATGACATCTGGCCCCAAGCGAGCATGACTTCGTATCTCAAACGACCATGACATCTGGCACCATGCTAACATAACATCCGGCCCAAACGACCATGACATCTGGCCTCATACTAACATGACATCTGACTTCATACTAACATAATATCTGGCCCCAAACAGCCATGACGTCTTACCCCAAACAAGCATGACATCTGGCCCCAAACGACCATGAAGTCTAGCCCCGAACGACTATGATACCTGGCCCCATACTAACACGACATCGATCCCCTAACGGCCATGACTTCTTACCCAAAAAGAACATGACATCTGGCCCCAAACGACCACGACATTTGACCCCAAGCGACCATGACATCTGGCCCCAAGTGACCATGTCACCAGGCCCCAATCGAGCTTGAAATCTGCCCCAAAAGAACATGACGTCTGACTCAAAACTACCATGACGTCGGGCCACAAACAGCCATGACATCTGGCTTTAAACGCCCATGACATATAGTCTCAATCGCCCATGACATCTGGCACCTTGTTAACATAACATCTGGCCCCAAACGACCATGACATCTGGCCTCATACAAACATAACATCTGGCTCTAAACGGTCATGACGTTTTACCCCAAAACAGCATGACATCTGACCTTAAACGACCATGACATCTGGCGTCGTACTAATACGAAATTTGACCATGACATCTGGCTCAAAACCACCATGATATCTGACCCAAAACGACCATGACATCTGGTCTCATACTAACATGACATCTTGTTACAAACAACCGTGACGGCTGACTCCAAACGACCATGACACCTAACCTCAAACGACCATGACATCTGTCCTCAAACGTCCATGACATCTGGCCCCATACTAACATAACATATAGCCCCAAACGACTATGACTTGGAACCTCAACGACCATGGCATCTGGCCCCATACTAACATAAAATATGGCCCCAAGCGACCTTTAAATCTTGCTCTAAACTACTATGATATCTGGCCACAAACGACCATGTCGTCGGCCCCAATCGAGCTCGAAGTTTGCCTAAAAGAAGATGACATCTGGCCTCATACCAACATGACATCTGGCTCCAAACGACCATGGTGTCTTACCCCAAAGAGCATAAGATATAGCTCCAAAGACCACGACGTCGGGCCTAAACGACCATGATATCGGGCATCAGTAGACCATAACGTCAGCGTCAAACGACTATGAAATATGGCCCCAAAAGACCATAACTACTGGCCCCAAACGACCACGACCTCTGACCTGAAACTACCATGACATCTGACCCCAAACTACTATGAGCTCTGGCCTCAAATATCATGACATCTGGCCCAGATGGGAATACCATGACCTATTGACCGAAACGACCATAACCATTACCCAACTTCATATGTCATTAACATGAACCAGCCAAACGTTTGCCATATACAATGTCTAATGGTGGGGGAAAGTGGGAGGGGGGATTCCCCAAATCAATTTCACCAGTCTTTTTTCGCTTCCTCTTCCGGTTGCATCTGCCCTGAACAAAACAACATTGCTAAGTGCCCTGCTTGGCTCGCGGACGTCACTGACGTCTGAGCCTCACCTCCTACACCCTTTCCTTTAAGGGTTTCCTAAGTAACTGCTATTTTATCCATTTTGTAGGTTTTATGTCATCCATTTTGTAGATTTATGTCATCCATTTTGTAGATTTATGTCATCCATTTTGTAGATTTTTTGTTATCCGTTTTATAAATTTAATGTCATGCATTTTGTAGATTTTATATCATCCATTCTGTAGATCTTATGACATCCATTTTGTAAACTTAATGTCATCCATTTGGTATATTTGATGTCATCCATTATGTAGATTTCCTGTCATCCATTTTGTAGATCGTCGCTGTGCGCGCATAGACAGCTGTCCGCCATTATCAAACCGGGCAAAAGACAGCGTGAAGCACCTAAATGTGCGTTTACACTCCGTGTGAGTTACATAGAGTTGGATATTCAAAATACCAACTCTATGATGTAAAGTCAAGGCGATCAAGCAAGCGGATGTAGTTTGAAAGATTTTTTTGGCTTGTACTAGTGTAGGTCCTTGGGTAGTTTTGTGTTTAGTTTTGCTACATTCTTGGAACCAACGTTTTTTAGTATTCTTATACCGTAAACTATAAAACTGTAATTGGTTCCATTTTTTTAAAAACTTCTATGGCCGCCATTTTGAATTTTAAAATGGCTTTTTTTTTTTTCTTCTTCAATATTTTATGTTATATCTATGTTTGAAGACCACATAATAGCTTGGTGTTTAGGAAGTATTTAGGCCGGCAATTTGCGTTTATTCCGTTGAAAATTAGACAGTGATTTAAAAGAACTTTCATGTTCTTCTTCTTTGAAAAAAAAGAAAAGAGAAAAAATGCCCAAAGCGCCAAACATGCTCAAGAAACCATGCCAAAAACGAGGCTTCTGGGTGGGGATGGAGGCCGAGGTTCTTGGAGAAATAAAGCTTCAGCCCCCAAGAAAAAAATTGTTTCTACGCCACTGTATATTGTTATTACACTTGCATACCTAACGACACAGTAAGACTCAACGTACGAAGTCGTCGCTGATTTATTATCAAAGGACCATTGAAATGCGTTTCAACCGGGAAAAGACGCCAACTCCAAGCATAGTTTATTTGGTGAATACGTTTACACACACACACACAAAAAGGAAAAAAAGGAGAGGAACGAAATAAACTGTGTATTTGTCAAGTCCCAACAACCAGCCGAGTACCCTACACAGCTAGGCCTATGATTGACAGCACAGCACAACTATGAATATTCAAATCCAAAGAGGCTGTATGAAAAGTCTATACAGGACACGCACTGCATTATTTGGGAGACTCCAATAAAATGCAACCTCACGTTTCGGTCAAGTGCAACTTTACAGAAATATTCCAATCTTTTTTGGGGGGTAAAATTTTATTTAAAAGAGCACTTTTAGAGCCAATTTGGTACAAAAATCAGGTTGATATAAAATTCCGTTCAGGAGATATGAATTTTTTAAGATTTCTCAATTGCATTTTAAACTTTTTGTACAGTATGATGAATACGTGTTTGATGATGTCACAGAGACAATTCCATTGCAAATGTTTATGTATTTCTTTAAACGTTTAATTGGTTGTTTCTGTATGATTTGAAACAGTTTTTCAAAGTTATTGAAGTAGGGTATATTTAGCAATGTATATAATTACCTGACTTTCATTCATTTATTTTTCTAGCAGGTTTTACTAATAAAAAAGGATGATAGATATCAATGAAATACATACACTTTTGTGGGAGAATATGATGCTGTGGTGTCATACTGAGCCTTTTCCTATTCACTTATTAGCATTTTTTGTAAACCTTGAAATTTGAATATCTTGTGGTAAGAATAAGATATCAACATGATTTTTGATTTGTTTTTCTTTCTTATGAAAGGTTACGAAAACACATGGGAATATTCCTTTAACACCGCAACATATGTATATTGAAACAGCCATATTGGTTTTCAAAATGTCCACCATTTTGGTACAATTTGTTGTAATATTACAACAAAGGAGGCAAGGAATTCAATGTTTTATGAGACCAAATCACACACTTTTTGTATTCATAATATTCCAAAGACAGAAAATAGCAATTGATACTAAACGACAAGTCTTAACAGATAAATTTAATGAGAAAGGAGGCCGTTTATTGTAGAAACTGATAATTGTATACACGTATGATGCAGGCCTACATATTGGTAAGTAAACAGTGCAAAGACAAAATAGGATATTAATCAGTTTATATCAATGAGGGACAAAAAAATTGCACATACAGTACAAAAATAATATACATTATGCATCAACACATACACCTCCCATACAATGACCCACACCTACATGCGCCCCTGACTCACATTAATGTATACAAACGATAAAAAGTACAAAAATGATGTTTTGTACAATGAGCAATTTATTTCAAATATTTTGTAAATCTTGCCTCCTTTAGTGAAGAAATACACTTAATGTCTGATCAACCCATAGAAATATTGTTAGCAATGATATTTATTTCTTTAAAAAAAAAAAAAAAACACTACTGTAACATGTGGAGCAACGTAATTCAACAATAATCAAAAAGGCATATACTTGAAACGTGTAAAGTTTCGATTAAAAGGATGTATATGTTGAATACTTGTTTGATAATCAAAACCATCTGTTTGCATATAACACAAGTTCACATTCCCCACCAGTTAATCCTCTTTATTAGAGTCTTCCCCCTGTTCATGATCTCGAATAACAGTATTGGTGCACTCCTCATCAGCTTCACAGTCTGACAGTTATGCATGTAAGATTGTTTTGTTTACAAGTGCATCTTCTGGAAGATTTGCTGAATCCACAACCACATCAAACCAGCTCAACCACATCAAACCAGTTCAACCACATCAAACCAGCTCAACCACATCAGACCAGCTCATCCACATCAAACCAGCTCAACCACATCAAACCAGCTCAACCACATCAGACCAGCTCAACCACATCAGACCAGCTCAACCACATCAGACCAGCTCAACCACATCAGACCAGCTCAACCACATCAGACCAGCTCAACCACATCAAACCAGCTCAACCACATCAAACCAGCTCAACCACATTAAACCAGCTCATCCACATCAAACCAGCTCAACCACATCAAACCAGCTCAACCACATCAAACCAGCTCAACCACATCAAACCAGCTCAACCACATCAAACCAGCTCAACCACATCAAACCAGCTCAACCACATCAAACCAGCTCAACCACATCAAACCAGCTCAACCACATCAAACCAGCTCAACCACATCAAACCAGCTCAACCACATCAAACCAGCTCAACCACATCAAACCAGCTCAACCACATCAAACCAGCTCAACCACATCAAACTAGCTCAACCACATCAAACCAGCTCAACCACATCAAACCAGCTCAACCACATCAAACCAGCTCAACCACAGCAAACCAGCTCAACCACATCAAACTCAACCACATCAAACTAAACCGGCACAACCACATCAAGCCAGCTCAACCACATCAAACCAGCTCAACCACATCAATCCAGCTCAACCACATCAAACCAGTTTAACCACATTAAACCAACTCAACCACATCAAACCAGCTCAAGGACATGATGTGCACTGTCTTTCCTATAGCGCATATTTTTGCATCTAGCATCATGAGTGTATCAGCCTCCTCTTGTGATCTGACGCCTGTTGTTCGTTGACAATCCTCTGGTCAGCTCATGAAAGATTCGCGGCCTTACATCAGCGACGTTTTGATTTCCCATGTTGGAAAATCGAATACCTCAAGGCCACCGAAAAATTCAGGTATTAATGCCCCCACAGTACATACATACAGTGTACAATTATACATACACTGTACGTAAGTGCGTACGTACGAAGTTTATTTCGGAAATGGTTTAAGCGGGACACAATGTGTACACTATTTAAGACATATTGAGTGAGGGCGTTACGAATAGCAATGTCGTGGATGTCGGGCACAATATTGGAATGTGGTGGGAATCCCGTGTTCCCTTCAACGTTTATATCCCGCTGATAATCCACTTGTGCTGTCAGGTTCTCAAAATAAAGGTACTGCTGGACAGGTAGAACTAAAAGCCACAAATTCTCTGTTTGCTAGAATGCTGATGATAGCCAAATCATGACGACATATTGAACTCAAAGATGTAGTTTCAAATCACGAATTCACGTCATTCAATCCCACAGTTTTGATGAATAATGATGGCTTTCTTATTCCTTGTGTTGGCAAGAGTGACCTAATCCATGTCCTCGAAGGTTTGGCAGGTCAGGACATAGGTGAGCTTGATAGGGAAGTGGCATCTGTGCATAACGATAGCACCTACCTAATTACTGGTGGCATGTCAGTGGTTCATGAAATAATGTCTTCATTGTCACCCAAATCCAGCAAAGAGCTGGGGAATGCTTTTGTAAAAAACAATAGAAACCAGGTGCAAGAAGTATTGAGATGTTTGTTTAAGCTTTTGATAATTATGTTAGAGAGAACTCAATCAAAGACATCACAAAACGTCAGCAATTAGGGCTCTCACAAACAGTAATTAGTTTCCATGCTGTAGACACAACACTATAACACTGTAAGTGTTGTCTGTAACAACACTTATTACAGACTCAATGGTGTTCCTAACAATCAAACCAAAGATTCGCTCACTCTCTACCTAGCAGAAAAGGCCATGCATTTAAAGATACCCGTTCTTACAGTGACACGACTAAATGTTCGAAGCAACAGGGAGGATATTGTCAACCGACAACAGGCGTCAGCTCACAAGAGGAGGAGGATACACTGTGATCTTACACGCGGCATAAATATGTGTAGCCAGAATGACAGTGCACATCATGGCCTAGGACGCAGACGTGTTGGTTCTTGCTCTGCGCAGATTCCCCATTCTTGGTCAACAAAGCACAATGATAATGGGAACTGGTGATCATCGAAGGCAAATCTTGCTGAAACTAATCTGTGAAAAACTTGGACAATCAAAAGCTGCTGCTCTTCCTGGTTTCCACAGCTAAAGAGGGTGCGATACCCGTGGGCAATATACGAGGTAAAGGCAAAAAGATTGCCTTTAAGGTTTTCACCGAAGCATCGCCATCTGTAACCACTGCATTGACCCAAGTTGGAATTCACGAGAAACTATCCGCCAGTGTAATTTACGGGTGTGAACAGTTGTTGTACCAGTTGTTAACTACTGAATCTGACTCAGCCGGGGACCTCTTTCAAGAACCAATCCGCTTTCATGAAGCAGAGAATGAGAGAAGATCCCTCCAACCTTCTCAGACCTCACATGTAATCATTCATATGGAATTAAGACCTTGTAGTGGATGCAGTTGTTCCTGAACCATTTATGCTTGGTTGGTCTCAAGATACAGATGGTTTAACAGTTCATGTTTTGTCTAAAAAGCCAGCTGCACCTGCATCTGTTCTTGAACTGGTTTGATGTGGTTGTGGAAATAGCAAATGTCCAGAAGATGAACTTGTAAACAAAACAATCTTACATGCACAACTGTCAGACTGTGAAGCTGATGAGGGGTGAACCAATACTGTTATTTAAGATCAAGAACAAGGGAAAGACTCTGATGAAGAGGAATTAAAGGGCGTAGGAAGCGGGAAAGATCACAAATGTGAGGGCGGAGGGCGGAAGCATACTTCCGCCCCGCCCTCCACATTTCAGAAAAGAAAACCCCTTATTAGGCTTATTTGTACCCTCTGTGAAATATATAAACCTTTTCGGCGCTTGTTCTTCTGATTTATTCGATTATGATTTATAATACCCTGGTCCGATCCCGGGTCGGATTTTAAGTTTTCCCAATTATAATCATTTGAATTGATTACACTTGGCCGTAAATGTAGCATTACATCGTATACACCGACGTAGCGCCTGCGTATGTGTAACATACAGCATGCATGTTAGTACGTGTACTACATGCAGGTGGCAGGTCACTGCACTACGAGCGTGTATACTAACTTGAATTGTCTATTCTTCTTTGTTAAAAAAAAAAATAAAAAAAAAAACTTAAAAACAAAACTTCCCACAAGAGTGAAAATTAATGGGACAAAAATGAGACTTTTGAATGAGAGGGGCTAGGGTTCGTCTTGCCCCCCCCCCCTCCCCTTTCTCCTCTCAAGAAAACAATGCTCTTGCGCCTATGAAGAGAATTATCGAGAGAAAAAATGTAACCATCTCTAGTTTAATTTTTAGAGCCTAATGATCCCACAAATTATTGGTTTAAAGAATAAAGCAAAACATTTCACAAAAAAAATAATTGCAACATGACACCCCATACTATACTGCCGAAATGCGAGGAAACTAATAAAATGAAAGTTGACAGCCCCCCTGTCTCCGCAGGCTCTGTCTAAAAATTTTTTTACAGAAAGACGACGCTCCATGAGAAGTTTGTGCTTATCGTCTTGGTAATTGCCATGCCATGAATTATGGTTATGCTTCAAATGGTTGTCTTGTCTCTCTCGAGCTATCAATACCAGCTGTTTAAAACAATAACAGGTCATTTAAATGTAACAAAGCACAGTAAAAGAAAACTTACAGCACGGGTAGCGCCAGGAATTCCCCGACGGGATGGGGAGGGGGGGTTGTCTTCCTCGGACAGGGGGCTCAACTAAAATATATCCCCACAGTAAAAAATATATAAATTTTCCCGACGGCTCCAAAAAGATACACGATTGCATGGATCCTTCTCCCCCCCCTCCGAAATGGTGCCACCCCTGACTGACAGGAAAATTTAGTATGATATAATCAAATAAACAAAGCTATTAAAGATTAACACCGAAAATGGAAGTAAATTAGTATTAATTAATCACACCAACCATGAACTCAAGATTAGTATATAAGAACACACAACATTAATTAATAGGCCTACAAAGTTAAAATTAATGAACCACAAACAGCCAACAACGATAATACACAGCAATTCAATCCGTAAAGGACCATGCACTAGAGGCAACATTAGCTAAAATGGTTTAAAATATAATCTAAACAATGAAACCAGCAAAACAATTAAAACAAAATTGGTTAAATTTGACCAGGATTTACAGTCAGTTAACGTTTAGCTAGCTAGTCTGACAGTTACTCGCGTTATCGTACGTCGATCGTCTTTGCCCGGGGTTTGGAAATGGCGGACAGCTGCCCATGCGCGCGCAGCGATTTATTGACGTCCGCGCTCCAGTTTGTATCGGTCAATGACTTTATACAGCTCTGACCAGGGAGCTCTTACTGCTATGACTTTATATCATCCGTTTTGTAGATTTGATGTCATCCATTTTGTAGATTTTATGTCATCCATTTTGTAGATTTTGTCATCCATTTTGTAGATTTTATGTCATCCATTTTGTAGATTTTATGTCATCCATTTTGTAGATTTTGTCATCCATTTTGTAGATTTTATCATCCATTTTGTAGATTTTATGTCATCCATTTTGTAGATTTTATGTCATCCATTTGCAGATTATTATTTCATTTTATCAACAAGGTGGTGTAGAAGAAGTGATTGCAACGGTCAAACGCGGCGAAAATTTCAATTGGATGTTAACAGAAGCGGAGATCTGGACATTAAATGGTAAGAGGAAGGGAGGGGTGAGGTAGGTAGGGGTAGCAACGAGTTGTCACGAATCCGGTCTCAGAGTATCAGGTAATGATCAACTGATTAAGGCGTGTCAACAAGGCAGAACAGCCGAATAAAGGTCATTAATATAATATTTACATAGCGTGCATGCCATCTCTCATTCTTGAATGATATAATGAAGTGAACCTTGTTGTGAAGGCCAGTATCGTGTTAATGAAGAGAACATACAATTCAATTCAACGTATACTTTGTCACCATTAAAGCAAGAAAGGTGCTTGAATTTCATGCTACGAATAACTGAATTTGATAATCAAAATCTCAAGTATACACTTTGTTTATAAATCTCAAATTATTACAAACAGTTATATTGCGCTTAATCTTACCAAAGATCTTACAAAAGCTCTAAGCGCTTATTAGGCAAATATTTATGACTTTTATCCCTGAGAAATCAATACAGCTTTTATGAATAATATTCTAATGTATCCTACTCAAGACAAAATAAAGCAAAACATCAGCCAGAGTCGCTTGTACTTTTAGGAATAAATCAGTCACATTTCATATGTATATAAAAACATAACTTGAATTAAGAATGAATTGAACATTTTCTTCACTAAGGTGGTATTGCCTTTGGGTATTTTTTGTTATAAACAAAAATACAAGTTTTTCTTTAACTTTTCCCTCAATTGATCAGAAATACAAAAGGTTAATTAATTAATGAACATAATCATAGATCATAGGCGTCACCAAAGAATATAAAAGGGGGGTCGAATCACAAAATAATGGCGTCCTAATTTCGGCGTGGGTTCGAGGGGCAAAGCCCCTGTGGGGTCGAATTCCTGGATGTCAATCTGAGCGCCTAAAAGTGGATGGAATTAGACAGGTTTTGATCCTTGCATGTTTTTCTACACACCTGGGATATGTGTAACTGAAAGTCTGTGGGAGTGGTGCCACAGCATTCAAAGGATTGCATCAGTTCAGGAAGTTTTTCGTGCCACACATCTTATATCTATGCTTTCTGTGAATATAGTATAATTGCTGCTAGGAACTAGACCTATATACAAACCAGGGAATATATTTCATAGCCTTGGTTACTGACATATAGGTACAATCACGGGTGGTCCAGGGACTCGCTTTGTGAGTCGAGGAGTGAGGGTCCAGGCCCAGGGAAGAAGCTTTAAAATTTGCCGGCTTCAAGTGTAGAAATTACACTGATAAATCAAGTTTTCATCAAACATTGCTGTTGATGGTCTATCTCCTTGCACCCCATATAAATCTTTGCCTCAACTAATGGAACTCTTTGCCTTGACCTTGGTTACCAATCTGTGCCAGTCTCTAAGTCCACCTGTTATCCTTCGTTCTTACAATGTCGGCGCCAGGATTTTGATATTGGGGGCGGCAAGAGAAGAGAGGGGCAGCTTTGTCTCGTAAGGGGGAAAAGGCCTACAGAATAAAAAGAATAGGCAACTTTGCAGAAGTTTCTTCCGGGAAAAGTGGGGAAAAGCGATTTCGTAAGGGGGGGGGGATTGATTCCCCCTTGCCCCTCGCACTGCGTTCCTGTCCATCTCCACCTTGTTTCCTTAATCTTCTGTAAGACAACTTTAACTTGGGTTACTTTTTTGATTTTAGATGGTGAACCGCCTTTTGACTCTGATATCACAAAAACCGTCTCGATTTTACAATCGACGCCAACTATACTACTCGTATCTTACAGTGTACTAGCTGTGTGCGGGATCATACTTGCCCTCTCCTTTCTGTTGTTTAATATTTATTATCGAAAAAAGAGGTACGTTTATTCTTTACATTTATGCACAGCAATTCAACTTGCTGCAATGCATTACAATACAACACTAAACAACAATTCGCATGTCATGCAGTATACTGCACCACAATACATAGTACTGCACAACCAATGAACACATTGCATTACATCTAAATGTCATACCGAAGAATACAATGCAAGAGGACGCAATTCTTTTCTTATATCATGCAATGCAATTCATTCACAATGTAATACCTAGAATACAATACAATAGCTAGTTATGGACATGCAAAATGTATCACATTGCCTCGCATCGTAATGTAATGCCGTACAATAACAATACACGATGATGCATGGGACGCGCTAAATATTATCATACACCACATCACAGTGCTTACACCTTACACTTCATTGCAATGCATGATGATGAAATGCAATGCATGATGATGTCATGCAATGCATGATGATTTCATACAATGCATAAATATAATGGAATTGTATTGAATGGAATTTATGAAATGTCATGGAAATGTAATGCTTTGAATGGAATGTTTAAAACATTTTATATAATATTTTGGTAATTTTATTGACTGGAATGATATATTATGGAATGGAATCTATGGAATGGAATTCAATGTAATAGACGGAATGGAATGGAATATGTAATGCTATATGGAATGGAATGTTTATATGGAATGAAATGATTTAAATGGAATTTCATGGAACGGAATATATATGTTATGGAATGGAATGTTTTGGAATGGAATTGTATGAAATCGAGTGTTATGAAATGGAATATCATGGAATGGAATTTGATATAATGAATGGAATTCTATAGAATGGAATGTTATGGAATAAAACTCTATTAATAGAATGTTATGGAATGAAATGTTATGCATGGAATGTTATGGAATTCGAAATGCTATGGAATGGAGTGTTATGGAATGGAACTTAATGAAAGCAATGTCATGGAATGTTATATATTGGTATCTTATAGAAAAAAATATTATGAAATGGAATATTACGAAATGTTATGGAACTCCTGGAGTGGAATATGGAATCATACGGAATGGAATGACATGGATTGGAATGTTATGGAATTGGATGTTCCACAAAGGAATGTTAAGTTATGGAATATAAGTATATGAATCGAATTCATGGAATGGAATATTTATGTTATGGAATGGAACGTTATGAAATAGAATTTTATGCAAGGGAATGCTATGTAATGGAATATCATTGAATGGAATTTAATATAATGAATGGAATGTCATGGAATAGAATGTTATGGAATACAAATCTATATGATGGAATGTTTTGGAATGGAATGATATGCAAGGAATGTTGTGGAATGAAATGTAATGGAATGCAGTGTCATGGAATGGAACGTTATGAAATACACTGTGTCATGGAATGAAATGTTATGGATTGGTATTTTATGGATAGGAATATTATGGAATGAAAGATTATGAAATGGAATGTTATGAGGTGGAATGCTATGGAATGTTATGGAACTTATGGAATGGAATATGGAATTATATATAATGGAATGGAATGACATGAAATGTTATGCCCTCCAAAGGATTATCAAGTTATGGAATATAATTATATGGAATGGAATTTACTAGAATTCTATAGTGCTAAAATGGAATATTAATAATAATAATAATAATAATAATAAATGTATTTATATAGCGCCTTTTCACATAATGTGACAAAGCGCTTGACTAAATAACATACACAAATAATTACAACAAACAAAGAAACATACCAAATAGAAAATAAGAAAACTACCAAAAACTAGGCTGGGGGTACAAATGAGTTTTCAATTGCCTTTTAAATCAACTGAGGGAAAGGGCAAGTCTAATTTGTTGGGGTAGGGATTCCAGCACTTAGGGGGTAAATGAGAAGCCTTTTGATCCTAAATTTGTTCTGGGACGGGGCTGACATAAAATGGTACTAGAATTGGACTGAGATCTAAGATTATAGGATGATGAGCGGACATTTAATAGATTAGAAAGGTATGAAGGGGCGTCATTATGAAGGGACTTGAAGCAGAGGACAGCAGTCTTGAACTGAATGCGTTGTGAAACAGGTAGCCAATGGCTCATGTAAGAGATGATGTATGGGTATGTTTAGGTTTCAAAAATAAGTCTGGCTGCTTGGTTTTTAAAAGCTGAAGAGAATGAATATTTTGGTAGTGGTGCCAACAGTAAAGCATTACAATAATCCAGCCTAGAAAGAATAAGGGCCCGAATTGCTGCATGAGTTGCATTTTCATCAAGATATCTACGTATCAGTGTGAGGTTTCCTAACTGAAACCTCAGTGAACGTGTGATACTGGCTATCTGCGCATCATGGCTGAGTTTAATATAACATGTCACACCAAGAATCTTAAGAACAGATGATGGCCTAAGAGTGACACCATCAAGATGGATCTGAACATCAGACAGACTTTGTTGGTGTGCTAGTGAGGATACTATCAAAAGTTCAGTCTTATCTTGATTGAGTTTCATTTTATTCATAGTCATCCATGTTTTTATATTTTTCATAACATCTGTGAGTTTGGTTGTGGCATCTTGTATGGACCTCTCGGAGCGTGGATCGCAAGTCAAATAAACCTGAATGTCGTCCGCGTACATGTGATACTTTACACCATATCTTTCAAATATTTCCATACTAATATTATAGTATGGAATGGAATGTTACCCATGCTGCGAAAAAGTTATGAAGTGGGACTGTATGGAAAAGAATTATATGGTAATCGAATGTTATAAAATGGAATTCTATGGAATGGAATGTTATGAATACAACTTATATCTGATTTCAGGGAAATCAAAATGTCAAGTCCAAATCTAAACAACCTCATCCTTCTCGGGGCCATCATGGGATACTTCTGCGTCATATTGTTGGGTATGGATCCCCCGTTGATCACCAACAACGCTTTCCGTAATCTATGTGAGGTAACGTAGTTTTTTTTATATATATATTCATATATATATTTATATATATAATATATAAATATATATATATATATATATATATATATATATATATATATATATATATATATATATATATATATATATATATATATATATATATATATATATATATATATATATATATATATATATATATATATATATATATATATATATATATATATATATATACATATATATACATACATACATACATACATACATACATACATACATACATTTATATGAATATATATATATGTATATATATATATATATAAATAAAAAAATATATATATATATATATATATATAATATATATATATATATATATATATATATATATATATATATATATATATATATATATATATATATATATATATATATATATATATATATATATATATATATATATATATATATATATATATATATATATATATATATATATACATACATATATATATATATATATATATATATATATATATATATATATATATATATATATATATATATATATATATATATATATATATATATATATATATATATATATATATATATATATATATATATATATATATATATATATATATATATATATATATATATATATATATATATATATATATATATATATATATATATATATATTAAATATGAATCTGACCAGGGTCGTAATTCTCCTTCACAAATTGTGCGAGTGGGGGAGAGGGGGAGGGGGTGGCAGATTCATGTACCCCTGTCCCCAATAAATATGGCCCAAAATCTGATTCTTAATTCTATGTGAGTTTAAAAAAATGATATTCATTCATTTTCTTTACAATGTCATCAAGGTAACACTACATGTCTGATGAAGCACTTATACAATTTCAAAATATTTACGATTTTTTGACATATTTAAGCACCTCCCCCCCCCCTTCCCTTCCATCATGGTACATGCAATATTGAAAGATGATAGGCATAAATATTACCATAGTATGTAACTCGACCCTAATCCCTCCCTTCAGAAACCTAACAGTCCATTCCCCAAGAAAGATTCGCGCCCATACATCAGCAATGCTCGGTTTTTCCACATGTCGGCCCTTAATGTTAGAAAATCGAACATCTCACAGCCACCGAAAATGTATGCAGTACTTCCCTCATACTACATACATACACAGTGCACACATACACTGTGCGCACGGAGTTTATTTCAGGAATGGTTTAAGCGGACACAACGTGTACATTATTTAGGAAATATTTAGTGAGAGCGCTCCGAGTATCAATGTCATAGTTGTCGGGGCACTATATTGGCATGCCCCGCCGCACACACATACGCACACACATACGCACATGCATACGCACATACATAGCACATGCATACGCGCATGTATACGCACATGCATACGCACACCTATTCCACTTACTAAGAAA